>CM076584.1:1696548294-1696686662 GCA_034641835.2 Pinus albicaulis | reverse complement strand
CTGTTAGTATGAATCTTTCGTCGTAAAAGATCACTTTAGCTACGCATAAAAAATAGCCCTAACATCGATTATGGCTGCAAAATATCTTTAAGTCTGTTGCACAAATTCAGATCTAAGCACAAAAGACATTAAGCAGATAAAATATAATATGGCTCCATGCATCCAATAGACAAGACAAGAACAAAGTGTTTAAAAGAATGATTTGTATTATATTAAAGAATGGGGCACCTGAGAGGAAAACAAGAAAGGTGCTTTCCAGTTCTCCTCAATGGGATGGGTTCTTGAAAGTCCTCAGCGTTTGAGATCTAAAATTCCTCTCTCTTATTGTGGTAGAAAACCCTGACAAACATAGAACTCAATGGGAGCTCACAAAGCAAAAATGGAAAATGGTGACCAAGAATAGATCAAGTGTGATCTAATGCAATGAAGGTGACTAATGAATGGGAAAAACCCTTCTATTTATAACAAAATATTGGGGTGTTCTAGAACTCGGTGCATGAATAAAATATTATTAATCAAATTCTAGAATCACCCTTTAGGAATATTTTATTATATTTGTTGGAGGAAAAAGGTCTTTTGACTTGGGTCAATTCCTTTATTTATAAACAATAAATAAATAAATGATTTATTTATTATTTTAGGGAGATGGTGGGAATATAATTAAATAAATAATGATTTATTTAATTATTTACAAATGATTTAATCAAATTTAACTAGGAATATTATTAAATAATGATTTGAATAACTTATTCCTAGGAAATAATTAAATAAATAATGATTTATTTAATCAATTTCCTTGTTTTGGGTTAAATATGACTAGGAAATATGGACAAATGTTATTTTATATGGTGAAAGCAATTTTACTTAGGGTAAAATTGGTCTTACATGGTGTACTTGGGTTCATCTAATGATAATGGGTTATATGACCAAAAAAATGGTGTAACACTCACTGCGCAAGTGTACCCCCGGGAAGACCAATAGAAATATACTGCATGACTTTCAAGGCTCCAGGGTGAAGATGTCCCAATTGCCTGTGCCATAATTTGCCCTCATCTTGACTCATCACTTGATATGACTTTCCCATCATTGTTGCATAGCCATCTACCTCCAACTTGTAGAGATTCTTAACTCGAATCCCTATCCTCTTGGTTTGACCCATCATTTTATGTCACAAGAAAGCTTTTCCATCACTAAAAACAATGTCATAGCCTCTATCCTCCAACATTATGACTGAGACCAAATTTTTCTTCAGACCTGGTATATGCATTACATCTTTTAATTGAAATGGTTTACCTGAATCCCTCTGAAAGGTAATGGTACCAATCCCGGTAGCACTGTATTGTCCATCTTCACCCATTTCAATATGCATTTGGAGATATTTCTCCTCCAAGTCACTGAGAAGTTACTTATCTCCCGTCATGTGAAAGGAAGCGCCACTATCCAAATTACACATAGATCCCAATGCACTGGACACCATGCATGCGACCAATGAGAATTCAAGCTAAAATTATAAGGAAAGGGCCTCACCAGCTGTAGATCCTCCAACCTTCTTGTTCTTCTTCTTTTGTGGACAGTTAGTAGCAAAATTCCCATGTTCGTGACAATTAAAACACTTCACCTTGGGCATGTCTTACTTCTTCCCATTCTTGGACTTGGATTTAGAATGGAATTTATTCCCCTTCCCCTTCCTTGCCTTGGTAGCCAAAGCACAATCCTCTTCATCCTCATTCTTAGATGAAGATACATCTCTAGTGTTCTGTCTGAACTCCTCCTGCACCAAATCCGACCACACTCGTTCCCAATCTGGCAATTTTTCCCTTCTATTGACAAAGTATTGATAATTGTGCCAACTCTTGGGAAGTCCTAGGATAGCCAAGCTCACCAAATCATCATCAGAAATTGTTATTCCAATGCTCCCTATTTCATCCCGGCATTGGACAAACTTTGTTAGATATTTTGGAACGGTGTCGCCCTTTTCCATTTTGATCTTCCTGAGTTTATCTTTGAGAGCCAATTTCCTATGGTCGCTACTACTTTGGAATAGTTCGTCAAAGACTTCCACATTGCACATGGTGTGGCTTTCCCATGGAGGCTTGAGATAATGTGGTCTTTTAATCCCTCCAACATGATCCTCCTCGCCTTTGCCACTTTCTTTTTCCATGCATCAAGATTTGTAGCATCGGGTTTAGGAACATCTTTGTCAATGAATTCGTTCAACCCATTGTCTTCGAGTACTACCTCCATCCTGTCCTTCCAAGAAATGTAGTTCGAGATTCCGTCGAGTGAATACTCTAACCTCAAGCCATTGAAATCCATTTAGACCTTGAATCAGCTCTAGCACCAAGAAAGTCTGTCTGCAAATTCAAATTCTATCCAGTCACAAACTCAACTCCTGCTTCACTTCTGCAATTTCTTGTGCTCTGATAGCATGTAGAAATTATACAACATATATGCATATCTTGGATTCACTCGATCTAACAATGTACTAAAGTTAAATAATGAATTTCTTCTACAAATATTTTTCGGAATTAAAAAGACAATCGCTAATCACATGAACATGTAGAAAAATCAATCACACACAACACATATAATTTCCCGAGGAATAATTACAACAAAAAACCCCACTATAATCTATTGTATATTAAGCATTGTTCATGAAACAATTACATACACAAATATTCTCACAAGAGCCCTCTAGTACTCAGCTAATTGTCTCACACTGTCATATGCAAAACTGACCAACACATAGCCAATTCTCAGCCTCCAGACAGCCTGCCTTGCTTGCGCAATCCTTGATGGTAAATATCCCTAAAAGATGGGAATTATTGCCTTCCTTTACTGCACAAGTATCATGGGAACTCCAATGGGTGTTTGGTTGCAAGTGTGCAAGCCAATAATCCTACAACTGATAGTCAACTTCCCTTTCACCTAGAACTCAACTGGGTCTCCACTAGATATGACATGCATGCAACTAATAATAGTAAATCCTCAGTTGCATGTGATATCATGTTACACTAAAAATTTTCACCTTGACATTTGGCTGACTGTATGAGCTCATTAACACTCATAAATGCCTCCTCTGCAAGTCTTACAACCTTTGTTCCTCATTCCAAACCTTGAAAATCAGAGAAAAGTTCCTAAAAATGGAGGAAAAACCCTTAAAACTCAAAAAAGCCTTGGGTACACAGGTAACATGAAGCCTGCCTGCGTTCCTAGCTAGGGTACGCAGGTAATGTGAAGAGGAACTACGTTCTAGAACGCAATTTTCCAGTGTTATGCCTGCGGACTTCCTGTAAAGTCAAAAAAGCGCGAAATCAAAGTGAAAAAGTTGATTTTCGGTCAATTATGGAAGGTTCTAGATGAGATTTTTTGGGGATGAGTACGCTTTAGTAAGGTGCATGTATCCCACACCTTAAGGAACTAATCCCTTGATGAGAGGAACCTATCCCTTTGAAGGAGGATTCTATCCCTTTAAAGGTGGAATCCTAACCTCCTCATCTGCTCTATAAAAGGAGGCATTGGGTAGCCTAAAAGGGGGTTAAGAAGGGTTAAGAAAACTAATGGAGGATTGAAGAGGTAAAGCTTAATAAGATGGTTAAGTAAAGTTAAGATTTTTGGGGTTAATATTTTGGAGATTGAGAATTAGAGTTCAAGCTTATGAATGATTGAATTGAAGTGCTGTTGAGATTTAGACTTATTTCTACTGAGATTTTGAGAGGAAAGATCACATACCTCTTTATGCTCCTGGAGGAAGAGTGCAAGACTTATCAAAGTAGAGGAGACTCCTGCTTCGGACCCTGGGAAGGCCTTTCAAACATCAAGGCTAAGGTTGTAAGGTTCTTCTGTATTTTAAGATTAATACAATCAAGTTTTGTTTTTCTCAATAAATTGTCGTTCGATTGTTTATTTCAATAAGCTGTCGTTTGATCATTTATTTCATAGATTCCTTGATCACTATGATATGTATGTTTTATAATTATTTGTTATACAGGTGCTATTTAATATTTGCTTGTTTTTGATTGCAGGTCGACAAAAGACAACATCTTATTGCGATGAAAAGATTATTGATGCGATGGAAGCACTACGACCGCAAATAAGCATTTGGATCTAAGGTAGGATCGACACCTTCATAGCATTTATTTGTAAAATGAATATATCTAGAGAAAGACAAACTTAGTTGTTCGTTTGTTGCTAGATTGTCTTCTGACACTAGGGAGATCAATCTTGTCCGCAAGAACGATTTATCCGGCCAACAAATTGGCTACTCCACTGGGAAAGAACTTGTTGTTTTTGGTTCTCTTTTATTTTGATTTGAGGAAAAGTTTTTCCTGGTTTTTGATTGATGGATATCTGCTTGGGTAGCTTAGGTTTTCTCTGTTTTTGAAATTTTTTAAATATTTTAAGTTTTTCTTGAGCTTTTCTTGGGACTGCACTTTTCCTTCTCTGGACAGTGCGGACAGTTTCACATGTTTTCTTGAGTAAACAGTGCGGGACCACACCTGTTACTTCTGGGAGCCTGCGGACCCTGTTAAAATTTTGGAAAAACTCCAGATTTCTTTTTTCTAGTTTAGTTTAGATTTAATTTAGGATTCTTAGCATCTACCCAGATCTGTATTTCTCTGTAAAAAATCTCTTGTTTCTGAATTTCTTTCAGCAATTCTTCATCTCATCAATCTCCATTAAGTTAATTGGGTGTTTTGAGTCTCTTTTTTGAGAAATTCTTAATTTGATTTCCTTTGGTCTTTACTTGGAGGTTTATCTCAGTCTTTTCACAATTTTCCATCTTTTTGCTTTTGTTTTTGCAAAAAAAAATTTCCCCCTCATTCGCCTAAATTGTGTATGAGTGTTAATCGCCTTTGAGTGTTTTTTGATCTTTGGAACTCTCACCCGATTTTCTTGACTTGCACTTGATTGGTTCTTAGATTACATTAGAATCATCTTGTGTTTGAGAATTCTCTTGCATAGATCACATTTGCATAATTAGAATTCTCATTTTCAGAAAATGAATGAAAAATGTGCATAGATTACATTTGCATACTTTTCATGTGAATTGTGCATAGATTACAACTGCATAGTTTACATTCTAAAAAATCAATCGTGGATTTAGATCAGTTTTCTTTGATTTGAATTTAGATGTTTTTATGCTTGTTTTAAAAACAAAAAACAAAAAATTGTTTTGGGATTGATTTGCATTAGTTTTTATTGATGAAATTAGTGCATTAGAGAATTTGTCATATTTTCTCTTAGTAATCAATTTTTGCATTGTTGGAAGTGAATGGAAACTCTCTCCTTACTTTAGTTAGGATTCATCGAATTGAAAGATTACATTATCATATTCGATTGCATTCAGTTTTGGGTCGGGTCATAACACCATTGGTTTCATATCCATTTACCCTTTTGAGTAATAACAGCCTAAATAACACAGCGCTTAATTAAAATTCATCTAGTAATTTTTACATTTTTAGGGCTCTTTCCACCAACATATCTTAGGCTAGTATCTTAGAGTAGGGAGTAATTAACTCTCCAAGATAACTAAAACAAACAATAGATAAATCTTGCAGTAGGAAATAAATCCAATTGTAATTGGTACAATCTGGGAAGCTTCTCTTAAAGAAGTCAATCACGAGATCATGTCTGAACCTTTGAGACAATCAATTCTGTTTCATTGGGAAAGATAGAAGATTTTGCGCGCATTACAAATGGTAAACCTCGGATTAACCATTGTCGAGGAGCCTGGGGTCACTTGTTGGTAAACCTCGGATTGACCATGTCGAGGAGCCTTCAAGGGGATTGAGCTTTGTTACTCTGCCCTTGTGCGTGGGATCGGATCGTAGACTGTTCCCCCAGTTGTATTTGTTACTGTTGGTAACCTTAGTGTCCATAAGCTTAAGATTATTTCCTAAGGTGACAGTGAAGGAAAGATCTCACTGTACCTGGAGCAGACGTCGACTAGACTCACTTGGACTCTCTAGGGGGTTCTCTTCACTCGAGATGGTTTTGTGAAGAAACTTGTACCAGTCTATTTCATTAAGCAGGTTGTCGGGGTAACTGTTCCAACCGCCCTTTGTGTATTAAATTCTACGATGTTGGATTTCATCACCAACTAGTGTTTTTAGTACGAGAAGTTACTGTTTGTGTGTGGTTTGACTCCTAGATTTGATAGCGCGTGTTAATTTGTTTTTTTTTACTTTTAGAGACCATAGGAGTGAATTGTGAATTTTAATTGTTAGGTGTGAATTGGTAATTGTTAATTTTAGTTTTAAATTGTTAATAAAATTCACTGAAGTTGAATATAATGGCAACTGCTCTGGAATTTACCAACCAAGGAATCCCTCTTAACGAGAATCCTAGTACTTTTCCTTGCTTTGGAAATTTTGGTCCTCCTTATATGGCTACATTGTCATTACCTGGATTTACAATAGGTTTACTGATATGGTTATTTTCAACTTCGTTGGCCCCGAATACTCCAATTGTTCCACCTCAACTGGATGCTTCGCTTCAACAAAGTTCACCATCTCAACATCACCAACCTTCTGTTGACCCTTTACCTTCTTCGCCTAATATTTCTTCCTCCATTTCTTCCTCTTCGCTTGGTAAAAGCCTTGACGCTAGTAACCAAGTGGCTAAGAAGAAGAAGAAAGGGAAGAAGAAGAAGAAGAAGAAGAAGGAGAAAGATAAGGAAGAAGTCAACCAACCAACCATGGCTGTAAGTGTTAGTTGTGTTGAGGAAACCTCCAACATGCATCGTAAACCCAAATACCCTTGCAAGATTTGTAAGGGTGACCACTTCCTTATCAATTTTCCTGGAATTCCAAAGGTCTTGGAAGTATGGTCAGAAAAATCCCATCAACTTTCCGTTGATCCACCAACCAGTGATAGTCAGGTTCCTGGGAAAAAGGGTAAAGTTAGGTTTCCTTGTAAGTTATGCAAAGGGAGTCATCAAACTCACATTTGCCCTCACATGGATGAAGCCTCAAAATTGTTGGAAAACCCTACTGTTCCACAGCAAGAATTTCCAATTGGTTACCGTAAACTTTATCCCAACCTACCGTCAACTGACAGAGTGATTGATCTAATTTCAAGTACGATCAATGCCAATTTTCCATTGGAGAGTGAAACTCATATCACTCAGGTTGATGATCCATTAGTTGATCAAGTGGTCGATTCGATTTCACATTCGGTCAATCCCATTCTCCCTGTAGAGAGTGAACTTCATACTGCTCAGGTTCTTCTTGTTACATCAGATTCTTCTACGCCGGGGGGCATTTCACCTGTTCCTACAGAACCCCCTCCAAGTACTGAGGTCTTTTCCTTTGATTGGAATAGACTGACAAAACCTCGTCTTCCTTCCTCCATCCCTTTCCAAATCATTGTGAAGTTTGGTGGTAGGGACATACACCGCACACAGGTAGATGAAGGTGCTTCTGTTAGTATTTTATCCTCAACTGCTTGGAAAGCTTTGGGTTCCCCTCAGCTTGTGCCTATTACGCAGAATCTGAAAGCTTTTAACAAAACCATTAGTGAACCTTTAGGGAGTCAGAAGAAAAAACTTAAGAAAACTCCATGGGTGTACTTTTTCATAAATTTAGTCTCTCGAGCCCGAAAAAGGATAAAATAATGTGGGAGAGAACTCTATTGACCGTAATTAGTCAACGTATACCTTTTTCGTAAATAGTCCATTTCAGTCCGTAAAAGGGGTAAACTTATACTAAAGGGACGATCGTTCATTTATTTTAACGAGTTCGAATAATTAAGTGCTCGACAATATTTTCATTTTTATAGAGTCTGAAAAGGGCTTAAAAGAGAACTCCAGGGTTTTGCTTTTTTCGGTAAGTTTTAACGAGTTTGAAAAAAAGATAAAAGTGTACTCATGGTTTTCACTTTTTCGTAAGTTTTAGCGAGTTTGAAAAAGGGATAAAAATGTACTCCTGTGGCTGACTTTCAATTTAATTTACGAGCAGGAAAAGACAGAAAGAACTCGGCATTTTCATGTGTTTTACGAGAATGAAAGATAGCAAAATAATCTCGGGATTTTCATGAGTTTAACAAGTCTTGAAAATAACCAAAATTGACTCAAATAGGTTTCATTTTTACAAAAGCTTGAAATAGAGAAAAACTATGCTTCAGAGTGGTTTCATTTTTACACAAGCTTGAAATAGAGAGAAAATTGTGCTTGATGCCCCCTAAGCGTAACTGCTAGAGCGCATGCCCCCCCAGCTTCATTTCATTCAACTAAATGCACTGTTGGTAGTTAATAGCTGGATGGAATAAAGGTTCATTTACGAGATTATATGAAAGACTCGACATAAAACTATAAGAAAATTATGCAAAAAACTGAAATAACTAACCTAAATATATGACTTAACATTTATGAGTTCTATTCAAAGACTCGAATCAATTAGGGGAGGATTTGTTTCATTTTTTAACGAGCTTGACACAGGAAAAGAACTATGCTCATGGCAACCTGTTTCATTTTTTAACGAGGTTGACACAGTAAAAGGAACTATCCTCAGAAACTACTTATTTCTAATCTACCTACATAACCTACTGATTCATTTTTTAATGAGGTTGACACAGGAAAAGAACTGTCCTCATCAGACTTGTTTCGTTTTTTAACGAGGTTGACACAATAAAAGGAACTATCCTCACTCACTGATTCATTTTTAATGAGGTTGACACAGTAAAAGGAACTTTCCTCATACCTGATTCATTTTTTACGAGGTTGACTCAGTAATAGGAACCATCCTCAAAAACTACTTATTTCTAATCTATTAATATACTCTCTAAAATCTACCTATTGTTTCATTTTTTAATGAGGTTGACGGAAAAGAACTGTCCTCATGGAATCTTGTTTCATTTTTTAACGAGCTTGACACAAGAAAATAACTGTGCTCTCCACTAACTGATTCATTTTTTAATGAGGTTGACACAGTAAAAGGAACTTTCCTCGAACTCACTAATTCATTTTTTAACGAGGTTGAAAAAGTAAAAGGAACTTTCCTCGCACTCACTGATTCATTTTTTAACAAGGTTGACACAGTACAAGGAACTATCCTCACCTAACTGATTCATTTTTTAACGAGGTTGACACAGTAACAGGAAATTTCTTCGAACTCACTGATTCATTTTTTAACGAGGTTGACACAGTACAAGGAACTATCCTAGCACTCATTGAGATTCATTTTTTAATGAGGTTGACACGAAGTGCGAGCTTATCCTCTGTTCCTACGGGGCCCCCCTCCGTCTTGAGGTCTTTTCCTTTCGGTGGAATAGACGATAGAACCTGCGTCTTCCTTCCTCCATCCCTTTCCAAATCATTGTGAAGTTTGGTGGTAGGGACATACATCACACACAGGTAGATGAAGGTGCTTCTGTTAGTATTTTATCCTCAACTGCTTGGAAAGCTTTGGGTTCCCCTCAGCTTGTGCCTATTACGCAGAATCTGAAAGATTTTAACAAAACCATTAGTGAACCTTTAGGGATCCTTCCTAAGTTTTCTATTACTTTGGAAGGATCCCTAAAGGTTCAATAATTGTTTTGTTAAAAGCTTTCGAAGTGCAACGTAATAGAGCAGTAGCTTTCAACGAGGACGCTTCACCCTTCATCTGCTACATTGTGCGTATACCTAAACTTCCTATGTTGGAAGAGGAAGACGAGGTTCTATCAGTCTATTCCAATCAAAGGAAAAGACCTCAGTACTTGGAGGGGGTTCTGTAGAAACAGGTGAAATTCCCCCCGGCGTAGAAGAATCTGATGTAACAAGAAGAACCTGAGCGGTATGAATTTCACTCTCTACAGGGAGAATGGGATCGACCGAATGTGAAATCGAATCGACCACTTGATCAACTAATGGATCATCAACCTGAGTGATATGAGTTTCACTCTCCAATGGAAGAGTGGGATTGATCGTACTTGAAATTAGATCAATCACTCCGTCAGTTGACGGTAGGTTGGGAGAAAGTTTATGGTAACCAATTGGAAATTCTTGCGGTGGAACAGTAAGGTTTTCCAACAATTTTGAGGTTTCATCCATGTGAGGGAAAATGTGAGTTTGATGACTCCCTTTGCATAACTTACAAGGAAACCTAACTTTACCCTTTTTCCCAGGAACCTGACTATCACTGGTTGGTGGATCAACAGAAAGTTGATGGGATTTTTCTGACCATACTTCCAAGACCTTTGGAATTCCAGGACAATTGATAAGGAAGTGGTCACCCTTACAAAGCTTGCAAGGGTATTTGGGTTTACGATGCATGTTGGAGGTTTCCTCAACACAACTAACACTTACAGCCATGGTTGGTTGGTTGACTTCTTCCTTATCTTGCTTCTTCTTCTTCTTATTCTTGTTCTTCCCCAGTGGAGTCTCCAGGTGACAATGAAGGAAAGATCTCACTGTACCTGGAGCAGACGTCGACTAGACTCACTTGGACTCTCTGGGGGGTTCTCTTCACTCGAGATGGTTTTGTGAAGAAACTTGTACTAGTCTGTTTCATTAAGCAGGTTGTCGGGGTAACTATTCCAACCGCCCTTTGTGTATTAAATTCTACGATGTTGGATTTCATCACCAACTAGTGTTTTTAGTACGGAAAGTTACTGTTTGTGTGTGGTTTGACTCCTAGATTTGATAGCGCGTGTTAATTTGTTTGTTTTTACTTTTAGAGACCATAGGAGTGAATTGTGAATTTTAATTGTTAGGTGTGAATTTTTAATTGTTAATTTTAGTTTTAAATTGTTAATAAAATTCACTGAAGTTGAATATAATGGCAACTGCTCCGGAATTTACCAACCAAGGAATCCCTCTTAACGAGAATCCTAGTACTTTTCCTTGCTTTGGAAATGTTGGTCCTCCTTATATGGCTACATTGTCATTACCTGGATTTACAATAGGTTTACCGATATGGTTATTTTCAACTTCGTTGGCCCCGAATACTCCAATTGTTCCACCTCAACCGGATGCTTCGCTTCAACAGAGTTCACCATCTCAACATCACCAACCTTCTGTTGACCCTTTACCTTCTTCACCTAATATTTCTTCCTCCATTTCTTCCTCTTCGCTTGGTAAAAGCCTTGACGCTAGTAACCAAGTGGCTAAGAAGAAGAAGAAAGGGAAGAATAAGAAGAAGAAGAAGCAAGATAAGGAAGAAGTCAACCAACCAACCATGGCTGTAAGTGTTAGTTGTGTTGAGGAAACCTCCAACATGCATCGTAAACCCAAATACCCTTGCAAGCTTTGTAAGGGTGACCACTTCCTTATCAATTGTCCCAGTATTCCAAAGGTCTTGGAAGTATGGTCAGAAAAATCTCATCAACTTTTCGTTGATCCATAAACCAGTGATAGTCAGGTTCCTGGGAAAAAGGGTAAAGTTAGGTTTCCTTGTAAGTTATGCAAAGGGAGTCATCAAACTCACATTTTCCCTCACATGGATGAAGCCTCAAAATTATTGGAAAACCTTACTGTTCCATAGCAAGAATTTCCAATTGATTACCGTAAACTTTCTCCCAACCTACCGTCAATTGACGGAGTGATTGATCTAATTTCAATTACAGTTGATCCCACTCTTCCATTGGAGAGTGAAACTCATATCACTCGGGTTGATGATCCATTAGTTGATCAAGTGATCGATTCGATTTCACATTCGATCGATCCCATTATCCCTGTAGAGAGTGAACTTCAAACCGCTCAGGTTCTTCTTGTTACATCAGATTCTTCTATGCTAGGGGGAATTTCACCTGTTTCTATAGAACCCCCTCCAAGTATTGAGGTCTTTTCCTTTGATTGGAATAGACTGACAGAACCTCGTCTTCCTTCCTCCATCCCTTTCCAAATCATTGTGAAGTTTGGTGGTAGGGACATACACTGCACACAGGTAGATGAAGGTGCTTCTGTTAGTATTTTATCCTCAACTGCTTGGAAATCTTTGGGTTCCCCTCAGCTTGTGCCTATTACGCAGAATCTGAAAGCTTTTAACAAAACCATTAGTGAACCTTTAGGGATCCTTCCAAAGTAATAGAAAACTTAGGAAGGATCCCTAAAGGTTCACTAATGGTTTTGTTAAAAGCTTTCAGATTCTGCGTAATAGGCACAAGCTGAGGGGAACCCAAAGCTTTCCAAGCAGTTGAGGATAAAATATTGACAGAAGCACCTTCATCTACCTGTGTGCGGTGTATGTCCCTACCACCAAACTTCACAATGATTTGGAAAGGGATGGAGGGAGGAAGACGAGGTTCTGTCAGTCTATTCCAATGAAAGGAAAATACCTCAGTACTTGGAGGGGTTTTGTAGGAACATGTGAGAATATTTCCTTATACTGTGTCAACCTCATTAAAAAATGAATTAGTGAGTGCGAGGATAGTTCCTTGTACTGTGTCAACCTCGTTAAAAAATGAATCAGTGAGTTCGAAGAAATTTCCTGTTACTGTGTCAACCTCGTTAAAAAATGAATCAGTTAGGTGAGGATAGTTCCTTGTACTGTGTCAACCTTGTTAAAAAATGAATCAGTGAGTGCGAGGAAAGTTCCTTTTACTTTTTCAACCTCGTTAAAAAATGAATTAGTGAGTTCGAGGAAAGTTCCTTTTACTGTGTCAACCTCATTAAAAAATGAATCAGTTAGTGGAGAGCACAGTTATTTTCTTGTGTCAAGCTCGTTAAAAAATGAAACAAGATTCCATGAGGACAGTTCTTTTCCGTCAACCTCATTAAAAAATGAAACAATAGGTAGATTTTAGAGAGTATATTAATAGATTAGAAATAAGTAGTTTTTGAGGATGGTTCCTATTACTGAGTCAACCTCGTAAAAAATGAATCAGGTATGAGGAAAGTTCCTTTTACTGTGTCAACCTCATTAAAAATGAATCAGTGAGTGAGGATAGTTCCTTTTATTGTGTCAACCTCGTTAAAAAACGAAACAAGTCTGATGAGGACAGTTCTTTTCCTGTGTCAACCTCATTAAAAAATGAATCAGTAGGTTATGTAGGTAGATTAGAAATAAGTAGTTTCTGAGGATAGTTCCTTTTACTGTGTCAACCTCGTTAAAAAATGAAACAGGTTGCCATGAGCATAGTTCTTTTCCTGTGTCAAGCTCGTTAAAAAATGAAACAAATCCTCCCCTAATTGATTCGAGTCTTTGAATAGAACTCATAAATGTTAAGTCATATATTTAGGTTAGTTATTTCAGTTTTTTGCATAATTTTCTTATAGTTTTATGTCGAGTCTTTCATATAATCTCGTAAATGAACCTTTATTCCATCCAGCTATTAACTACCAACAGTGCATTTAGTTGAATGAAATGAAGCTGGGGGGGCATGCGCTCTAGCAGTTACGCTTAGGGGGCATCAAGCACAATTTTCTCTCTATTTCAAGCTTGTGTAAAAATGAAACCACTCTGAAGCATAGTTTTTCTCTATTTCAAGCTTTTGTAAAAATGAAACCTATCTTGAGTCAATTTCAGTTATTTTCAAGACTCGTTAAACTCATGAAAATCCCGAGATTATTTTGCTATCTTTCATTCTCGTAAAACACATAAAAATGCCGAGTTCTTTCCGTCTTTTCCTGCTCGTAAATTAAATTGAAAGTTGACCACAAGAGTACATTTTTATCCCTTTTTCAAACTCGTTAAAACTTATGAAAAAGTGAAAACCATGAGTACATTTTTATCCCTTTTTCGAACTTGTTAAAACTTACCGAAAAAGCGAAACCTTGGAGTTCTCTTTTAAGCCCTTTTCAGACTCTCTAAAAATGAAAAGATTGCCGAGTACTTGATTATTCGAACTCGTTAAAGTAAATGAATAATTGTCCCTTCAGTATAAGTTTACCCCTTTTTCGGACTGAAATGGACTATTTACAAAAAAGGTATACGTTGACTAATTACGGTCAATAGAGTTCTCTCCCGCATTATTTTATCATTTTTCGGGCTCGAGAGACTAAATTTACGAAAAAGTACACCCATGGAGTTTTCTTAAGTTTTTTCTTCTGACTCCCTAAAATTGAAAAACATCGAGTTTCTCCTATACTGAACTCGTTAAAAATTAACAGTAAAGGACCTGTTCAATTTCAAATAGGAACAGACCACTCCTTCTTAGGGTTCGAATCTTAAACTAAGTTGGACTCATCCGAAGGATGAGCTTATAAAAAAGCAAATGTTATCCTCCTCAAGCTTGTCAAAAATAAAGAGGTACTTGCCAGAAATGGTGGGGGAAAAGAGAGAAAAACGAAACTCTTTGTTACATTTTGATTATTCAGAAAACCGTTAACCACTCTTGAACACGACACTTTTTGTCCACCTGGGTTGGGAAAATCCTTTGCCTAACAGTTAATCAAACCACATTGAAAGTCTTCAGCTGGTTTCTGGGTATTAACTTTGGGTCAATTGTCACCAAGCCATCTGCAGTGTCGTTATGTGTTCAAGAGGACAGTTCAAATAAACCATTCATTTGCGAAATATCGGTCATCCATTTTTTACCATCCCTGAGTTAGTCCTTGCCAATATATTTTCAAAACTTGATCTATGATTTCGTGTTGTGGGCTTGCCTACGACAAATCACTTTCTATCGATGAAAGCTCATTATCTAGGAATTTGATCTAGAAATCGTCAGTACCTTGAAATCTGCATGCCTCAATGGCAGGTTTCTCGCTTTCGACGATAGGTTGCATCATTGACCTTCGATCGAATGATTCCGTGACATGTTCGACTTAAGCTCATTCATTCACATTTCATGGATTGTACTGAGTACTTTGAGAGCCATTGACATTACTGGTGTTTTCTCTCACACTTGTTAACATTTTACATTATTGACTGGTAATCAAGTGGTTTCTACCATGTTCGACTTCAACACATTTAATCGCATGGATAGAATCGTACTAGTTCGAGATGCGGAAATCAAGACCCTGGATCTAGTTTCTACCATCCAGGCTGCGAGGAGTTTTATTATTATACAGTAGAATATTCATTACAGATGGCTGCGTCCATGCTGTGTCTACACTATTGATGTAATATTAAAATCATTCCTGTATCAGAACAATTTAGATTAGTTTCTAGTTAGTTTTGATCTGAGTATGGGAATGCCTACCTCAGCAATGATATGATTACATATATATATTTTGCATTGAATTTTTTTACAGGTTCCGACCAGGGTGTCCACAGGATGATCCTTGAAATGATAAAGTACTTCACTCTTCATATATGACAGACTTCATCTTCATCTATTTCAGACTTCGCACTTTAGGGGGCAATATGTTACACTAAAAATTGTCACCTTGACATTCTGCTGACTGTATGAGCTCAATAACACTCATACATGCTTCCTTTGCAAGTCTCACAACCTTTGTTCCTCATTCCAAGCCCTGAAACTGGAGGAAAAACCCTTAAAACTCAAAAAATCCTTGGGTACGCAGGTAACATGAAGCCTGCATGCGTTTTTAGCTAGGGTACGTAGGTAAAGTGAAGATAAACTGCGTTCTAGAACGCACTTTTCCAGTGTAATGCCTGCGGTACCCCTGTAAAGTCAAAAAAGCGCGAAATTAAACCAAAAAAGTTGAATTTTGGTCAATTCTAGAAGGTTCTGGATGAGATTTTTTGGGGATGAGTATGCTTTAGTAAGGTGCATGTATCCCACACCTTAAGGAACTAATCCCTTGATGTGAGGAGCCTATCCCTTTGAAGGAGGATTCTATCCCTTAAAAAGTGGAATCCTAACCTCCTCATCTGCTCTATAAAAGGAGGCATTGGGTAGCCTAAAAGGGTGAAGTGAAGAAAAGGTTAAGAATTTTTTGGAGATTGAGATTTTGGAGATTGAGGATTAGAGTTCAAGCTTTATGTGTGATTGAGTCAAATTGCTGTTGAGATTTAGTCTTCTTTCTGCTGAGATTTTGGGAGGAAAGATCACATACCTCTTTATGCTCCTGGAGGAAGAGTGCAAGACTTATCAAAGTAGAGGAGACTCCTGCTTCGAACCCCGGGAAGGCCTTTCGAACATCAAGGCAAAGGTTGTAAGGTTCTTCTGTATATTTTAAGATTAATACAATCAAGTTCTGTTTTTCTCAATAAATTGTCGTTTGATTGTTTATTTCAATAAGCTGTCGTTTGATCATTTATTTCATAGATTCCTTGATCACTATGATAGGTATGTTTTATAATTATTTGTTATACAGGTGCTATTTAATATTTGCTTGTTTTTGATTGCAGGTCGACAAAAGACAACATCTTGTTGCGACGAAAGGATTATTGATGCGATGGAAGCACTACGACCGCAAATAAGCATTTGGATCTAAGGTAGGATCGACACCTTCATAACATTTATTTGTAAAACGAATATATCTAGAGAAAGACAAACTTAGTTGTTCGTTTGTTGCTAGATTGTCTTCTGACACTAGGGAGATCGATCTTGTCCGCAAGAACGATTTATCCGGCCAACATATCATTGATTGTGAATTAATTAATATTTAATTCACTAGATCTCTCACTAGTGTATCTTCAGTTACAAATAGCACAACTGAGTTTAACTCACTTAATTGAGTTAAATTGATTTACAACTTGCACCAACTCATGCACCACTGCACTTCGAACTCTGTTACAACTAGAATTACTCTACATGCCTCACCAACAACCTCTAACTCGAAATACACTAGCTAACTAAATTTATCACTTGTAGTTAACTCATTCAAGTCCACATTGAGAATAGATTACAGTTTAATGTCCATCTTAATTAAGGGATAACCAAAATAGACATGCACCCAAAAATAGCACTATGGGCCCCACCCTAGTCTGGGTGCTTAATGCAATCAGGTACTTAATGCACTAGGCATGGGTGATGAATCTTCTTGTTGAATATCAACATTGATGACTATACCGAGAGAAAATTTTTCTCATTTATGGATGGTTTTTTCTGATTACAATCAAATCAACATATTCCCATCAGACCAACATAAAACTGCATTTATTTTTCCATGGGGTACATTTTCCTATCACAAACTTCCTTTTGGTTTGAAGAACATTGGCACAAATTTCCAGATAGCCACGAACTATGCTTTGCATGATATCTTCATATAGTACAACCTTATTTGGATGATTTTATCGCCCACTCTAAACATCATGAGCATCATCCAATGCATCGTATGGTGATTATCCTACATTTTTGACATTACAACATAAGATTAAATCCACACAAGTGTGTAATATGTGTCCAATTTGGTATACTTCTTGGTTTCATTGTGTCAAAACAAGGAATCTACATCAACCCTCTTAAAGTATAGGAAATTCTTGATTTTCCTGCACCTTCCTCACTAGTTTAGTTACAACGCTTCCAACAAAATGCTAACTTTCTATGGAGATTCATCCTGAACTATGCATAACTTACAAAAGGATTTAATTGATTATTGAAAAAGGGGTTCCCTTCCATTGGGATGATACAATCCAAAAATATTTTGATGCTTTGAAAAATTTCTTGGTTCGAGCACCATAATTGTATCCCCCTGACTATTAACGAGATTATTTATTATATCTCACTGAAATTTTTAGCACCATTGCTATGGTACTAGTCCAAGAATATGACCTAGGATATTAACATCCTATCTATTATTTGAGTCAAAATTTAAATTAAACTTAAATAAAATACTCTCACACCAAAAAGTTAGCATTGGCAGTTGTCCAAGTTGTCCACATATTTCGCCACTATATTATGCTTCGGAAGAATTTGGTAGTATATATGATTGCAACCCAATGAATTACATTTTTTCATGTCAATTTTAGGGGGGAAATACTCTAAATGGATCGTTATACTCTAGGAGTTTGATTTAGAATTTATCAAATCCAAATATAAGAAGTCCTTAGTCTTACTGTACTGATTTGCGACCTTCCCTCATCTGAAACTGAGTCAACATATGATGATTCTATTCCAAATGAATCATTATTTATGATTGATTCTTTTGATCCCTGGTATGGAGATATCATCATCTATCTCTAAAACCAAAATTTTCGGCCTAAAACCTCTCGCTTTGATCGACGACACATTCGATACCATGGTCAAAATTACATCATACTTGGTGACACTTTGTACCATCATGGTGTCAATATGATATCCAGTCAGTGCCTCACTCATGAGGATGTTGAGAAAGGTTTGAATGAATGTCACACTAGAGCATGTGGAAAACATATGTCTTTCTATGCCACCGCCCAAAATATTTTGCATGTCATTTAATTTTGGCCAACCATGTTTCGAGATTTCATCATTGTAGTCCAAAAGTGTCACAGTTGTCAGGTTTATAACGACAAATCCCATGCTCCAACTACTCCTATGCATCTTGTTATCATTGTTGGGCCCTTTGAAAAATGGGGAATTTAATTCATGACCTATAACCCTCGTTCAGTCAGGGGGCATGTCTACATTATCATGGTTGTAGACTATTTTACTAAATGGGACGAAGTGATGCCTACATACAACAACAAGGAAAAAAAAATACATTTTTATTTTCAATCATTTCATTGTTAGATTTGGTATGTCATAATACATCATTACATACCATGGTAAACTTTTTTGAAATTACATGATGTATGAACTTACCTCCAAGTTGGGTCTTCAACATGATAGCTCGACTCCATATTTCCCACAAGCTAATGGGAAAGTAGAGGCCATTAATAAGTTTTTGAAATCGATGCTTCAACGCATGATAGGGATTCATACGAAGAATTGGAATCTCATTCTTTTTTCTCCTTTATGGGCATACCAAACATCTATGTGAACTGTGATTGGATTCACACCCTTTCAATTGATGTATGGTCTAGAATAAATTCTCCTGATTAAATGTGAAATTCCATCTTTAAAGCTTTCCATTAAGCTTCTTCCCACAACTAATGTTGAAGAAGAGTGTTTTTTTGTATCTAGCTCGCTTAGATGAGACCTAGTGCAATGCCACAATGGCCAACGAGGTCCACAAGAAACAGATTAAAGAACAATATGACAAAAATGTAAAACCTCGTGCCTTCTCGTAAGGCAATTGGTCCTTTTATATGATCAGGAAGCTAAAAAATTAGGAGATGGGAAGCAGTCCACCGACATTATTACGGTGAAGTCCACTCAACCAAAGAACAACCAACAATATGGTGGTAATTAAAAAAAAGAAGAATAAACAAAAGAACCAAATTAATCAGGAACCCCAAACCAACCCTCAAAATAAGGGGGGTGGCACTAGTGAACGTTGTCATAAAATCAAATTCCCTTGAAAAATATGTCAAGGCGACCACCTCACTCATGAGTTCCCTTAGATAGATGAAGTCTGTAGTCTCCTTTCACCACCATCTACTAATTTTTTTGTTTGTTTTGACTCATGCATTCCCTACACAACCTCAAAAACAGATGGTTACTCAACCTCCTCCACCTTCGCAAGGGGAAAATGAGGGATAATTTTCTCATTCCACCAAAAATTCATTCGTCTTTATGTGAAAGAAGAAATGAATGTGACTACAGAATTCAAATCATATGATGTTCCTCAGTCGAGTTCTCCTACTAAGGACTCACCTGCTCCACCTACTCCCATTGGACCTATCACATTAGATAAGCTTGTGTAACTTATTTATCCCCCCCCCCCCGCAAGGGAGTCACTCGTAAGACAACACATAATTATTCTACCCAGGCCTCTCAACATTATAGTATTGTTGAAGATATTTCCTAGGCCCCTTGTGCCATGTCTACCTTGAAGATTTTACAAATTTGTCCTCAATAGAGTAAGGCCTTGTTGTATGTGATCAATGGAGTAGATCCTTCTAACGAAAGCCTCATTGTGTTTAATGCTAACAAGGCTTCCCCATAACTCTCCCACCAGATCAATTTTCATATTATGGTGTGTGTATTTCATAAGAGTATTCATCACACTTTGGTGGATTAAGGATCTTCCACTTATGTCATGTCGACATCATGATGGAAGCACTACTACATTTGGCAGAAATTCTGACACTTGGTTCCAACGCTTTTGACCAAATGTCGGAAATTTCCCCAAATTTTTTCCATCCCGCCCGAAACCGTTGCTATACTGACGTTTATAGAAAAGTGTCGCAATACCGACACTTAGACAAAGTGTCGCAATTGCGATGTTTGGAGGAAGACGTCGCAATTGCAATAATATGGCCCAAAGCGTCGCTATTGCGATGGCTGCCTCCAAACATCGCAAGTACGACACAATGTCTAAGTGTCGCAATTGCAACGTTTGGAGGCAGCCATCGCAGTAGCGACACTTTTTCCACCGTCAGTATAACGACACTGATATGCACGCTAAATAAAAATATGAAACTTATATGCGCACTACATAAAAATGATTTTATTGTTTCGTATTTGTCGCAATAGCTACATTAACGTCTGATATCATGCGCGCATTCGCCCTCCGCCCTTGCAGAATAACATTTTCCCTCAGAATTCACCCTCAGCTCTTTCAGAACATCATTTTTCCTCAACATTCGCCCTCAGCGTTCGCCCTCAGCTCTTGCAGAACAACATTCGCCCTCAGCTCTTGCAAAATGATAAGTTCTTACTGCAGGCCCTTCCTCCTATAGTAGGGTTGACTCTATTTGGGTTTTTTTGGTCAATTCCATTGGATTGTGTTAGGCTGTAGGGTTCTATCTAGATGTCAAGAATCAAGATTCAATACCCTCTATTATCTTCATCACCCAATACAAGATTTAAATTTTTCCCAAAGAAACACTTATTAATTTGGCATCCATTATTTCTCCCTGCTTTAAAAACCCTACATTTAAATGAAAACAAGCATTGCATTTCAACTAAAAAAATCTATTAGTGTTCAAATGTACATGTGTGCTACATTAACGTCTGATATCACGCACGCATTCGCCCTTCGCTCTTGCAGAACAACATTCGCCCTCAGCATTCGCCCTCAGCTCTTGCAGAACAGCATTCGCCCTGAGCATTCGCCCTGAGCTCTTGCAAAACAACATTCGCCCTCAGCATTCGCCCTAAGCTCTTGCAGAACAGCATTCGCCCTGCATTCGCCCTTAGCTCTTGCAGAACAACATTCGCCCTGCATTTTCCCTCAGCTCTTGCAAAATGGTAAGTTCTTACTTCAGGCCCTTCCTCCTATAGTAGGGTTGACTCTATTTGGGTTTTTTTGGTCAATTCCATTGGATTTTGTTAGGATGTAGGGTTATCTATAGATGTCAAGAATCAAGATTAAATAACCTCTATTATCTTCATCACCCAATACAAGATTTAAATTTTTCCCAAAGAAACGCTTATTAATTTGGCAGCCATTATTTCTCCCTGCTTTAAAAACCCTACATTTAAATGAAAACAAGCATTGCATTTCAAGTACAAAAATCTATTAGTGTTCAAATGTACATGTGTGCATCACTTGTGTAGGGTATTCCTTTTCCACTTTCACATTATCCAAGAATGTGTGCAGTATAGTTCATATTTTTTGTGATTTAGATTATCTTGAAAAAGGAAAGGTAAATTATTTCCCATGGAAAAAAAAGGTTTTCCCTTTTTATAGGTTGTTTGGACTTACGTGGAAAAATTTATGGTATGCCTTTCATGTTATGTATTTTAAATTTGAATTAACAGATTATTCTACATGAAAATATAATTACCTATGTGATGTCCTTCATCACTAATTAAAATTATAGGGTTTCAATTTCCTAGACTCTTACCTCATCTGATGCTAAATTCTAGGTTCTCATTGGTGGATCACTCTTCCATTGATTTCCTCTCCCTCTGGATCTTGTCATACTTTAAAAGTCATCAATGATACATATATTATTTCAGGTATCCCAAAAGGCTTTATAGTAGAACATATTGTGAAGTTTTTTTGACACTTGATTCTTTTTAGAACTGCAACGTGGTCTATGCTATCGAGTTATATATCAAGCAACTTGTCCTTAATAACCACACTATGAGGTAGGTTCAACCAGTTTGAACTTGTTGGGACATAGCATATGAAGTTGTGTGATGAGTCCATATCACGGGTCTATTATGGTGACAAAAGTGAAGACACGTAATGATAGTTATTATTTTAACATTACTAGAAACATTTTCGAAATTATCCATGCTATCAAGATGTCAAAATTCCAGGCATTAGGTGTCAATACTCGTAGCTAATAGATAATAATAATAATATAAAAAAATCACAACTTTATTCTTGAAATATGATTCTTACACATTGGTAACCTAGTTCATGAGTTACTATCACCCAAAGACTGCAAAACAAACTTAAAATATAAATTAAACCAACATGAGAATCCAACTAAGGGTTTCTCGACAAAATCATGCCATAACCTGGCATTTTGAAACCCAAATTTTAATCCATCATAAGTAATACAATGCAAACTCAGATGGATTTTCAATGCATGTTTGCATGCTACACTTATTCTGTGTCTAGATATCATTTTTTAAATGGAACCATTAGTCAAGCCCACAGTACTTTTTATGTGAAAAATTTCAGCTCTATTTGAGCTCTTTTTTGCTCCACCACCTCCATAAACATATGTAAACATATATCATGATCTTGGAATTCCATTACATATGTATGTGCCAATGTTCCATAATCATGCCCCATCATCAATTTAGGAAATTTCCATTGAATATCAAATTATGGAGGGGGGGAAATTTTTGCTGCAACATTTGGCTCAAAATCAGGGACCATCTCCGTATGAGGTGAATGAGAACTATAGATATTTGAAGAAGTAGATTAGTGCCTTTTCCTCTGGCCATGGAGTCATATACAGTCATCCATCACAAAAATTTGTCTTTGCTCTTTCTCACCTTGAAAGTTGCAAAAATTAATGCCCTAATTGAAACGACACTAAATTTGAAAGATATAATAAAAATGCAAGCTAGAAGTGCCCTATTAATACAAAGGGAAAACCTTCCTACCTACCCTAACTGAGATAAATTTTGATTGAATAGGAAACATGATATTTCCAATGGAGTTGATCCAACAAATTGTTAAATGTATGGGACTAAATCATGCATTTGATTTCCAGGGAAACAAGCGCATGAAGAGAAAAAGTGAAGAATTAATGGAAAATCCATACATGCCACTTATAAAAACTACACCGAAAGGTCAAAAAATACTTAAGGCCTTAACTTAATTTGAATCCAAAAATGACAAAACAGGATTAGTGAAAACACGAGAGTGGTGTGGGTGAACAACATAAATAAAAAGTGAAGATACCTTTCCCAAAGATGCCTTTGTCACCGTTGTATGAAAACATGTTTTCCTTTCCCTTTATACATGCAAGTGAATGCATTATAGGTATGGTGTTTTCCCAGAATAGGAGAAGACTACTTAAATATATCATTCGTGGAGTGAATGTTTCCTTGACCCAGAACCTCATAGAAACTTATCACTGAATTTGATGTTGGGATGGGATTGTAAAGATAACAACCACTTCATTCCTACAAACTAGATTCCTTCCTGGAGTTAGGACACAAAGTATTGAATCAAAGTTGTAGTTTCTAACTTCTTGTATTGGTTCATCAATCTTGAAATTCAAACATTGCATGTCTTCATTGCTTCATGTTTGAATAATTTTCATCATATCATACAATAGGAATTAGGAATTATGATTATTATTACTTTATGGATCTGTTAAGTTACTTTTAAGTTTGCATGGTTTAGTGTGAAATTATTCTAGTGTGCCCCTAGGCCCAGGTGAAGGAATGCCAAATAAATTGTTCTTGAAACGAAGAGGAGCTTATTCAGGTATGTTTTGACATTTTCAACATATGTTCTAACATTATCATAAGAATGCATCTTAGAGTAAAAAATACTACATCAATTACTTGTATTTATTGTATAGATAATGATGGATTTTGATTGACTTGGAAGTGCAGGTACAAATCCTCTTGCATCATGAGAAATACAACTTGTCAACCAGGGTCATGTCCATGATATTTTTGCTTGTGCGCTTGACCAGGTTCGTAATGTCACATTTTGTAAGTTCCTTTACAGTTCATAATTCAATATTAAGCTTGTTCATGATTATTATCTAGGTTTTTTGTATGTGTTTTTTCATATATTTGATTGTAAGCAACTCTGCATGTTTCCTGTTGTTCACTATGATTTCTCCCATTACCACTCCTAGGATGAATCCGAATTTATTGTTACATAGGTTACTTTATTGTTACTATGATTTCTCCATTTACAATTTCATAGGTTACATCATGTAAAGTTGTCAATCTCAGGTTGGTGATGAGCTTTAGTTCTCCAGATTTGGGGTTTTTCTGATATTTTCTCCCTCATGTCATTCCTGCATCACCTCGTTGTTTGAGCATGCCAATTGTCTACCACTTGTACCAATTGGCACATGTCAATCTCTGAGTGGTGCCACATTTCACCTATTTTTAGTGAGAGTTTAAGGTTTCTCTAACATAGCTTTAGAAATCCAATTTAGTGCCTGCTTGAATATTGTCACATAATACTCATGGTTTGGATTGATGAGCATGTTCTGAATGGTTGGTTGATTCATAAGAACCACACATATAGTCATCTTGAGATATTTCAGAAGTTTTCTCGGGTTTCCTTTTTCACCGTTTCTAGTGGGTGGGATGGTGTGGGGCGATCCATCAATACTGGTGCTCTTGTAGTAGGGAATTTGTTTTTGGGGATATAAAGGAGCATTTGATGTAGATATCCCATTAGATGCATTCATAGATGGGCACGAGAGGTCAATAATTTAAATTAAAAATATGCAACCTCTAGCATGGCAACCTGAAGGCCGCGAGAGACACTGGTTAAAGATTGTTTTGTGTTGGCCTTAATATAGTCGTGATTTCTTTCTATTATCTTAATGAAAATATATAGTCCGGTCTCATTAAAATGATGATTGTGGTTGTATTTCTCTTTGGTTGTTTCTCTCTTAATGCTCCATAAGTTGCGATAGTTGTTTAGTTTGCCTGTTACAACTTAAAAGTGGTTTTTAGCAATGGGAGTCATGTTTTTTAAGGTTAATACTAATATGAAGATCTTGTAATTCTATATTCGGCATAAGAGAAGATGGCCTCTGCTTTGGGCAGTATGACAACAATTTCCACATCTACCTCATTGGGTAACAATGGAAAGGGGAAGAAGTTGGGTGCAATGTTTGATAATTATGGCAGACAATTGTCTTCTCTTTCAGTTTTTTCACCCATGTCCTTTAATCGCTCAAGCAGAAGAGGGACTATGAGATTACGCGACAGAGAGAAGGTAGTTAATACAAGAGCTATGGAAAAGAAGTTGTACTTCAACAAGGCTGGCTCAGTGACAAAAAAATTGCAGGTCAGAGAAAAAATTATGTTTAAAGGAAGGTCACCTGCACGTGAAACTTCACTGCGGTGGATCTTTCCTTGTCCACTTATATTCGATTTTAATGTGTTATTTTAATTTTTCATGGAGGATTGTTTTGGCATATGGTCTGGCATTCAATTGCACACTTACTGAAAGCATTGTCAATTTGTCTTGCAGGCGGTGTGAACAAACTTGCTGATCTTGTTGGAGTCACCCTTGGGGCGAAGGGCAAAATCTTGTATTGGAGAGCAAGCATGGTTCTCCGAAAATAGTTAATGATGGTGTGACAGTAGCTAAGGAGGTAATTTGTATATGTGTGCTCTGGTTTTCTTTTTAACGTTGTATTAGTTCCCCCTCTTAAATGTCTTAGATTTGGTAGGCATAATTTGAAAAATCAAAGGTGAAAGGAAACATATTTGTTACCAAGTGGTCTACTTGGCCTATGGACTAGCCACATTAGAGTAATGCATAAAGCTTTTCACAAAAATAAAAGGAAAGGGTTATGGCTGAGTCAAATTTTATTGTTATTGACAGTGTAATGAAATGTATCTCAATGCTATGGTTTTGGACTTTTTGTTGGTTGAATTAGAGGACCCAGTTGAAAATATTGGGGCCAAGTAGGCTGGTTTTCCTTTTTGCTGATGGTTTGGTGTATCTAATTGAATTAGTTGCCTAAGGTATTTTTGGTTGCAAACTCATTTTCATTTTTCATACAGTATTGGCCTTGTGGAATACATTTGATTATGTGGTCTTGTTAGATCTACAACATTTGTAGTTGTTTAGTCTTATGGCCGAGGTGCACTTTTATTATGGAAATAGTTGATGCAGTATTGTCATTTAATCCTTACCGCAGGGTAGCATGTTGAGAAGTTTCTTGTGAAACATTTGGTATTCAAAATGACACTTGATCCTATACAACATCATGCACTTGACTTCAAAATTCATATTCAAAGTGAGCCAGACAATTCTTGCAAAATTTCAAATATTTATGTTGTTTTAAACCATTATCTTTTTCATGTATTGGATGCTAAAAATGTGAAAAAGACTTTGGTATGAAACCAACTGGTGAATAATTTCCAGCAAAACAACCACTTCCAAGACATGATTTAGAAGTAGAACATATGTACGTATGAAGCATAGAAAGATATCCTTGATGCATTCTCAATGTTTGGCTAGGGTTATTTTTGGAGAAAATAACTCCTTATTCCTAGAATAGTGATCTTCAATACAAGTAAATGCCAGAGAATAGAGATCATCGTGTGATGCAACAAAACTGAAATTGGACCCTTAAGGAGAGCTGGTGTGTCTACAATCGCTCTGTCAGCATTTTCCCTTGGTTTACCCCGTTATTTTCCTCCAGCCTGAGTCTTAATTGACTTCTTCTTTCTTCGGGTTTATTTATCAAATTCGTAGAATTTGATAAATAAATACTATCCACAATGGTTGGAATTTAATTTATATTCCCGACTTTATATTATCTCCAAGCCTTATAACCAATGTTTAACTTTCAACACTTTGTATTTATACTCCACGTTTATTTTTAAATAAATAACTTGTAATGAAATTTTGGCTCTATATTTCACCACCCAGCCTTACAACAATCACGCTCCAGACTTATGCTAATTATCCGCCAATCGTTTAATTAAACAATTTCATTATACTCCGGCCCCGCCTATATATATCAATAACCAATCAACCACTCGTATCGTACCTGGCTATCCTCCGCACACCTTAGTTAACCTCCGGGCAAGTGTTTGGTCTCAATCTAGTCTCCTAAACTGAGCTCATTTAATTGTCAACCAGGGTTGGTAAACTGCTGAAGTGAAGTGTACTGTATGTACCTAGGTGCTTGTTTCCTAATGCGTTGTGTGTAGTGTTTTGTAATGTTTTTGGTCTTTTGTGATGATTTATGATGTTTTTGGTCTTTTGGTGGTTTTATGTTCACAAGGAAAATGCCTAGAAAGCTAATGGAAATGAGCTAATGATTAAAAACAGAGTGGATCCTAATTGATGGATGACAAATGACAAATGAAATTGCAAACACTGAAGTAGAATCAAATCTAAACTATGACTAAGCAAAAACAAAGCTTGATAATGAGTTTTAAGCAAATGATTCAAAACACAAACTAAACTTGTCAAATTATTTCATCAAAGGCATTTGAGAGAGAGAGCTTGAAACATGGTCAACTAAGCATGCAAATCTTCCTAACTAAACAGTTTAAACAACTAACTCATAATGATGCAACATCTTGTCCTTGATTAGAAATTTGTTGAAGTATGTTTGGAGTAAAACATTGATATCATCATAAGATTTTGTACTCTAAAGATAATTCCTAACTCTATTCTGCAATTTAATTGAATGTCACAAAACCTTTACTCAAGAGTTATTGGTTTCTTTTCAAAGTAGTCTTTTGAGGGAGAGCTCTGTTTATGAAATGATGAGGAAATTGCAGAGGTACTTCAGGCCTTAAAATGATGTTGTCTTCTGTTCATATGGTTATATATCAATTATGGATTTTAGAACAAGAAGAGGTTTGTGAATAATGAAGGCTGTTTTGTTAATCTTAACAACTGAAGTAATCTAATGTGCAGTGAATAACAATTGAATGTGGAGTGCAAATGCAATGAGTTGAACTACAACCAAACCTAATATGTCACTAGCCTAAAACAGTGTTAAACTACAAGTCATTATCAAACCCAAAACAAAACAACTGAACATGAATTAAGTGCAATGAAACTCCGGAGTATCCTAACTATGCTATCATGCATTATTCTATGAAATTATACAGTCTGTTTGTCCATCATTATTGATATTTTGGAAGAGTTCCTTCTTTTGGAAGAGGTTTTAGAACAATTCTGACTGTGTAATTGAATGCAAATGCAAGCAAAAAGACTGAAAGCAATGAAAAACTAAGATATCATATCCATATCCCACTCATCATTATGGTATTTTGGACAAGCGTTTAAGAGTAAGAACAGAGATGGTACTTAGTGCAAACACACAACTAAATCATTCATTATCACGGTCATGTCTTGAACATCTTAATAGTTTCTTGGAAGAGTTTCTTCTTGTGGAAGAGTGATTAGAACAAGTGTAACTGTGATAGTGAACAACAAAAACTACAACTAAATCCTAAAATACTATAGCCATTTCCCATTCATCATTATAATCTTTTGGAAGAGCTTCTTCTTGTGGAAGAGTTAGAATGAGTATAACTACAGTAACTAATTAAAAACAACTATGAATTCAACTTCTAATCCTACAATACTATAGCCATTTCCCATTCATCATTATAATCTTTTGGAAGAGCTTCTTCTTGTGGAAGAGTTAGAATGAGTACAACTATAGTAGCTAATTAAAACAACTACTAATTCAAATTCAAAAACGTAAAGGCAGCTAAAATACTTATCTAATTTACGCAAATAAATCCGTGCAAGAGGCAGGGGCCCTCTACCACCTCACGGAATTCAACTCCAAATTAAATCAATGCTTCCAAAACAACACTATCTGCTTCATTAAAGATGAAATAACTTGAACATAACACTCTGCGTCTTCAGAAATGTAGCACAGAATCTAAGCAAAATATGGAATGAAATCTAGCATAAAATCTAACATAGCTCTCGGTTTCCCAAGTGTTTATATAACAAATGTAAATAACAAGATTTGCAACAATTCAGGAACACTGTCTTTCCTTATCAGAATCACATTAGGACTCTTGAAGTGGCTGCGTGAAAAGGAAAAGACATCTGGACTGAGACAGTCCTAATAGAAGTCTTCCTTCCTAAATGTGTTCCCACGTTCCAAAACCATACCCAGAATTCATTTCTTCCTCCATGATGAGCAACAAACCATGTAAACATGACGTGGATTATGCCCATATGCGGTTTTTCTTGAGAGGCCACCTGGAACATACTCAAACGTGAAGACAGCTGCAGAATCGCCGGTTAGCTACGGAATGTCTGCATTCTGCAGCGAGTTTCGGTCAAAATGCTTTACAATGGCAAAAATCACAAAACTTAGCAAGTCAATCATGTAAATCATTCTAGAAGTAATTTTAACTATATTCATTGATCAATTGGGTCTAGGATAGCAATGGACAAAGGAAAATGAGGTAAAATGGAATGAAAGAAAGCACAATTTTGAGGCTCAACATACCCCCACTGCTGACTCCTTGCATGTCCTCATGCAAATTATCCTATGAACTCAGAGGCTTCTGCAAGAACATCTAATCCTCTCCTTCTCCTTTGTCTGGAAGCTAGAGATCTTCTGGGTTTTCTGATAACAAGTTTGAACCTTAGGTTGGTGAGTGCCTTGATTAGCTTCTTGTTCCTTTTCTTCAACTTCTCATTGGTCTTTTCCACTTTGTTTATATGGAGGGATAAGGTTGAGTTCATATCAGTTTTGAGCTTGACTTTATCCTTGAGAATTTCATTCTCATTTTTGATGTGTCTATTCAGTAATTCCAACTCATACCTATCCCTTCTTAATATATCTATTTCAGACAGTGGAGGACTAGGGGTTCTCTCTCTGCTTTCTGAAGCTCTCCTCTCCAAATTTTCCACATAGTCATAAATTTCTTGTTGAGCAGGGTCAATTTCAGGGGTTCCTTCATTAAAATCCTCTTCAACATCTTCTTCAATGGATGTTTCTTCATATTCTATATTAATTACCCCTGTCTGTTTGATTAGTGTTTTCTTCAGTTTCCCCTTTAGTCTGTGGCTTCTTCTAGGCTGAGAGGATACCTCTCCTTTCTCTGTGGCAGATTTCTTGATTACCTTCTCTTTCTTAAGTTGCCTCTTGATTTGAGTCAACTTCTCTAAAATGATTTCCTCACTGCTCTCTTGGATTGTTTTGTCAATTTCAACTTTTGAAGCCCTCCATTTTCTACTTCTCCTTGTAGGCTGTGGTTCCGGTGAGGGTTCTTTTGGCTCTTCAAAATGATTTCTTATCAAGAAATCGTCCCATGTATCATTTGTTTTGGTTAAATGATGTTCAATAAAAATTTTAACCAACCCATGATGATATAAAGTTGTCTCTAAAAATTGAACCCTTCTTTGAACACAGGAAGCCATCTTTTTCAAGCTTTGAAGCAAGAAGTAAGGTAGGTTTAGGTCTTCCCCCAGAAAATGCATTATCAATCTAATGTGGTAGACATAAAATGTCCCATATCTACCCTCACATGTAATAAATTTTTGCAGAAGAAGTAGTATGTTTCTCCATTTATTTTTCAATGCAGAACTAGGAATTCCTTTCTTAAATACAGTGACATCCATACCTGGTGATTTTAAAATTTGCTTCCAGGATTCATTGTGGAATTCTCTGTTTTTGAACCATCTCTCTCTAGTTCTGAGCAACCCTGTAGCCTCTGCAATGAAAACTTCAGTGACAGTAAATTTGACATCTCCCACTTCAACTTCGGTTCCTTGAAATGATCTTGCAAATGTTTTAGTGACTTCCTTGTGGAAGCCATTAAATTTCTCCAAAAATTGAAGCCATCCTATTTGTTGTAACATTTCTTTGCATTGAGGGTAGCCTTCTAAATATTTTGAACCCACTGGTTTAGTTCTTACAATGAAACCCATGATTGCTTCTTCAATGTTCAAATTAACACTCTTATACCCACAAAAACAATGACTTTCACCTTCGAATTGAAATGGCTTCAAGTTCTTAATGAAAATGGCTTCAAACTTCGGAATGACATACCTCTGATTGATAGTGGCAACAGCTTCAAATTTCGAGCTGATATACCTCTGGTTGATAATGAAAACAACTTCAAAACTTCGGGCTGATATGCCTCTGTTGACAATTGAACTTTGGACTGATATGTCTCTGTTTGACAGTGACAAATGGCTTCAAATTTCCCACACTACTATACCTCTGTTTCCCAGTGGCAAATAGCTTCAAATTCCCATACTGCTATATCTCTGTCTCTTGGTAACAAATGGCTTCAAATTCTTCTCTGCTATACTTCTATGTTTATAGTGATAATGCTCAATCTTTGCCCACAGTGATACTTTGTCTGCCCACGGATTCAAATGGCTTCAAGTTCTCACGCTGCTATACCTCTGAGTTTACCCTTTTTCTCTGCTCTGCGTTTACAATGATAATGCTTTGATATTCAAACTGATATCCTTTTTCTCTGCTCTCAGTGATAAGAATATCTCTGTCTATGGAATGAAATGTCGGCTACAGAATGGAGTAATGGCAGTGGTCACGGAATGAAGTAGTGGAGTGAGGTGGAGGGAATGAATTAATGATTGAAGAGACGACGAAGATTTTTACGACGGCAAAGAGAATCATCATTGAATGATTTGGTTAAGAGATGTGAAGAATTCAAATACCTCGACCATTTTAACCGCTTAAATGATGTCGGATATGGAATTTGAATTGAGAGATTTTAATCCAAAGTCTGTGGAGGGTTTATTGGTCTTGATCAATAAAAATAATTAAAATAACCTTTTCGAACAATCCATAACTAAAACTATGCTAAACTTTAATGAAATGCCATTATAATTTAAACTTGTTACCTCTGCCTTTCATTTGATTTTTGTAGTCTTTGTCTTCTTTGTTCACCTTTGGAAGAGTCTTCAGAATCCTTCTTTGATGCTTTTGATTCATGGATACACTGGGTCATTTTATTGCAATTCTAATGTCTGCTGATTAATGCCTTCAGGGTTTGTAGCTGCGGAAAGACTGTCTGGTTGCAGAAAAGCTGATCAGCTGCAGAATGTTCCTGTAGAGCATTTTAATCACGGAATGGAGTGTTTTTTTGGAATATAGGTGAAATGTTATATGGTATGAATGAAGATGGATGATGAGTTATGATATGTATGAAGTGAATGATGAAATGGAATGGATTCAGTTTATGAAATGGAGTGAAAGAACATAAGAACTGTACTGCAATTCATGACATGTTTTATTCACTTACAGCAAGACATCAAATTTTGAATTTTGACATGAAAATGAGATGGATGGAGGATGGAATGAGATGAATGATATGTGGAATGAAGTGAAATATGAATGATGGAATGAAATGGAGTATGGATGAATAAGTGAATGGAGTGAAATGAAATGAGATGGATCATAAACACTATGGATCTGAACTTATGATTTTTGTAACAGCTGCTTGTAAAAACAAAAATGGGAAAAGTTAGAGTGTCAGAGAGACTCTGATTTTCACCCTATCTTTTCTGTATAAACATGCCAATCAATGATTGGTTTTCATGTTTATACCTTTTTTTTTTTCAAAGAGAAATGCTTCAGAAAATTTAATCAAGTTGATGAAGAAGAAAGATTCTTCTTCATTAACTTCACATCACTGCTTTCTTGGAACTTCTTGACAAATTCTTCTCTTGAGAGTGGTTTGTGATATAGCTTCAATCTATGACCATTCAAGAGAAAAGTGACCTCTTCTTCATCTATAGTTTTGATTTTGACTGCCCCATTGTCAAAAATTCGAACAATTTCATATGGCCCAAGCCAATGTGTCTGGAATTTCCCTTGAAAATCCTTGAATTTTGAATCAAACAAGAGAGCCCAGTCACCCTCTTTGAATTTCTTCTCTTTGATGTACTTGTCATGCCATCTAGCCCTTTTCTATTGGACTAGACTTGTTTTCTGAACTGCATCTTGTCTGATCTCATCCAATTCATTAATTTTCTCCAATCTATGCTTCTGTGCCTCCGTTAAATCAAGTCCTAGTTGAACTGCCATCTTGAAGGTTTGAATTTGGAACTCTATGGGAAACAAAACTTGCTTTCCATAAACAAGCTCATAAGGAGTATGGCCTGTTGTGTTTCTCCATGTAGTTCTATAGGCGCACAAGGCTTCAGGAAGCCTATCTACCCAATCTCTTCTATGTAAATGAACAGTCTTTGTTAGGATTCCTTCAATGACTTTATTAGTAGATTCCACTTGACCATTTTCTTGTGGATGATAAGGAGTAGTTTTTCTATGTCTGATTTTGTACTTCTCCATCATTTGCTCCACTAGCCTTGATGTAAATTGAGCTCCTTGATTTGTAACAATTTTCCTTGGTACACCAAAACGGGTAAAAATATCCTCAAAAAGAAAATTAACTACAGATGATTCATTAGCAACAAGTAATGGTTTAGCTTCTACCCATTTAGTAACATAATCAGTGCAAACTAATATATATTTATTTTGTCTTGATGGAGGACTAATAGGTTCTACAAAATCCAAAGCCCATTTTTCAAAAGTTTCAATGTATACCTGAGGTTGTAATGGCATCTCACCTGAAGGAGAAGGTTTCCCTACCCTTTGGCAACTGTCACACCTTTTGACATACTCCTTAGCATATTTAAACAAGGATGGCCAATAATATCCTAGATTAAGGATCTTATAGGCTGTCCTCTTATCTGCAAAGTGTCCGCCACAAGGTTCGTCATGACATGCCTTGATAATCTCAGGCATCTCATCTTCACGAACACACCTTCTAATGATCAAATCTGGACCTGTCTTGTACAACTCATTAGCGACCCATGAATAATTTGCACTATCATTAATGATTTTTCTTTTATCCCTTGCATTCATAATTGAAGGAAATTTTCTTGAAACTAAATAATTAGCAATATCGGCAAACCATGGAGTTTGAGTAGAGATTGCAAAAAGATATTCATCAGGAAATTGATCTTCAACCGGAGTGTCATATTTGATATTTTGGAGTCTAGATAGGAAATCAGCTACTGTGTTTTGTTTTCCAGGCCTATCTAGAATAGTAATGTTGAATTCTTGTAAGAGTAACAACCATCTTATAACTCTGCCATTAGTGATTGATTTGTTCATTAAGTATCTAATTGCAGAATGATCAGTGTGAAAAAAAGTTTCATAGCATGTTATATAGTGTCTAAATTTGTTTATGGCATGAACAACAGCTAAAAACTCTTTTTCAGTTACAATATAGTTTAACTCTGCAGGAGTCAAATTTTTACTGATATAATAGATGGCATAGGGAATCAAATCTTTCTGTCCCAATACTGCTCCTAGAGCTGTATCGAAAGCATCTGTCGAGATATGAAAAGGTAACTTCCAGTTAGGTCCCCTTAATGTAGGTGCTTCAGAAATTTTGGTTTTCAGGGTTTCAAAAGCTAACTGGCAATCAGAAGTCCACTTAAATTCACAATATTTGGTGAGTAATTTGAAGAGTGGAGATGCTATTTTGGTGAAGTTTTCTATAAATCTCCGATAATACCCTGTGAATCCTAGAAAACTTCTAACATCTCTTTGATAACTTGGAATGGATAGGTTAGAAATGACTTCAACTTTTGCCTCATCAACTCTAATCCCATCCCCTGAAATGTGGTGCCCTAAAACAATACCTTCAGTAAACATCATAAAACATTTTTCATGACTAAGTGAAAGGTTTGCTTCCTGACATCTTTTTAAGACTTTTTCCAAGTTTTCTAAAGCCTCTTCAAATGTATTCCCATAAACTATGAAATCATCCATGTACACCTCTACACAGTCATGTATTAGATCCGAAAAAATTCCTAATACTGCCCTTTGGAATGTTGCGGGTGCATTGCATAATCCAAATGGTAATACTCGGTAAGCATAGGTACCCCAAGGACAGGTGAATGTGGTTTTGTCTTGGTCTTCAAGTGCTACTTGGATTTGATTGTAACCACTAAACCCATCTAGGAATGAAAAGTACTTTTTGCCAGCTAATGTATCTAATACTTGATCTATGAAAGGCAAGGGAAAATGGTCTTTAAGAGTAGCTTTATTCAGTTCTCGGTAGTCAACACACACCCTCCATTTTCCATTTTTCTTTGGCACAATTACCAAAGGAGAAACCCACTGACTATCTGAAATAGGATAGATAAAATTAACATTTAAGAATTTTTGCAATTCTTCCTTGACAATTTCCCTAAGATTTGGATTCATCCGTCTTTGAGGCTGTCTGATTGGTTTGCAATTTACCTCTATATAGATGTGATGAGTACAAGTCTTGGGACTTATCCCTTTCATGTCAATGTATTCCCATGCATATGCAGAAGAATGTCTCTGTAATACTTTGACTAACTCTTCTTGTTGAGATTTTTCTAGGTTTTTGTTTATGTTCAAGGTTTTGCCTGGAAAAAATTCACTTGTAGAGCTGCCAAATTTGTCCATAGAATGAAGAGACATCTGCCTAGATGACAAAAAATCAATATTGGATCCCTCTTGAAATGATTCATGTTTGTGTTCTAGAGAGGATTCAAAGTTTTCTAGAGTATTCAGAATTTTTTTATCTTCACTAATTTCTGAAATTGTGAAGAGTGGTTGTAAATCTTCTTCATCCTCTATCCATCAAGTGTCATCTAGATCTGTAATTGTCCTAGTTGATATAAAGTGAATCTCTTAGTTGAACTACCATCAGAAATATACATATCACCGGACCTACAACTAATAAAAGCATCAGCTGTAGCCAACCAAGGTCTTCCTAGTATAACAGGATGGCCTCCTAGATTAGTCTTAGGAGTTAGGATCATGAAATCCACAGGGTACTCCCAAGAGTCTAGGGACACTGGAATGTCTTCTATTACCCCATCTGGTCTGATCACAGATCTATCTGCTAATTGTAATAGTGTGGGTGTAAAGAGAAGATTAGGAAGTTTCAGTTTGTCCATGATTTGTCTACTCATGATATTTATTGCTGCTCCTAAGTCGATGAGTGTGTTTTGAATTTCAATTCCATTGATGTGAATTTTGACAACTGGATTTCCTGGGTCAAGATACTTTGGAATAGCAATCTTGCCCATCATAATGTCTGCTATTTGTCCTACTAGTTGAATTTTCTTGGTTTCTCTTATTCTTTTTCTTGTTGTCTTCATACTCAACTCCTTTATTGTTTTGGCTAAAATTGGGATTTCCTTGATGGCTTGCAATAATGGAATTTTAATGCAAACATTTCTTAATTCATCCAAGAAATCATAATTAGGCACCATTATTTGTTTTTCTACACCTTTATCAATTTGCAATCTTTCCGGAAAGGGAGGTATAGAAGTAGATGTGGATGGTTGCTCTAATACTGGAGTTGGATTTATTGGATCTTTTTGTTTCAGTTTTTCAATGTTTTGGTCTTGAAAGGATGTGTCTTCCTCAAGACTTTTATTAACCTGTAGGGAGTCTTCCTCAGAATTATCTTGTTCTTGTATGATCACAGAAGGTTTCCTCTTCTCAAGTATCCTTCTAGACCTAAGTTGAACATCACTAAGGTCTAGAGGAGTAATTAAATAAGTTGGAAACTGTTGACCTTCTATCATGTATGTATTCTGAGGGTTCTTATTATTGGGGTTTGGTATGGGTTGAGCTGGAAATTGATTGTATTTTTGAGGGAATGGTAATGGAAGTGGTTGATTTTGATGTGGTTGGTTCTGATGATATTGTTGAGGATTTTGTTGAAAATTTTGTTGAAGATTTTGAGGAAAATTTTGTTGAGGATTTTGAGGATAAAAATGTGGATATGGTGGATACTGGTAATATGGAGAGTATCTTCCATAGGCACTTTGTGTTCCTTGTGCCCAAGATTGAGATTGATTTTGAAATTGGGGCCAAGGTTGCTTCCAAGAATTCCAAGGTGGAGGTTGATTATACATTTGATCATGGAATCCTTGTGTCTGAGGTCCCTGCCAAGGTCTTCTAGATACAAAATTAAGAGATTCTGTGGACTCTATAGGATTTTCTTCCTGAAAGACAGCTTTGAGACCAGGAAGAGAAGGACAATTCTTGGTCTCATGTTTTTTAGAACAAATGACACAGGTCTTTACAACTTTTACATCTAAAGGACACTCTCTCAAGGCATGTTTCTTTCTACATTTGGGACAAAAGATCGCCAAAGCATCAGATTCAGCCTTTTGCTTGTTTTGTATCTTAAGGGTGTCTATTTGTTCACTAATACTCCCTAAGATATCTGATTTAAAATCATCAAGCATGTGTCCTATTTCTGATCTACTTACTATCCCAGAAGTAGATTTACTTGCCCTTGCAAGAGCAGGATCTCTTGGACCTTTGACAGTTTTAGATTTCCCTCTTGAAAGGTTGATACATAACTCAGATATTTCAGGTAGTGTGAGTTGTGATATATCCCTTTTTCCCATCATGTTAAGGATATCCAACCATTCATCCCTAATTGTTTTCAACAAAAGAGCTTTTAAGGTGTCTTGATCTAGATTTTCCATTTTTGCCCTTTTGATGTTGTAATTAAATCTTTCCAACAAATCTTCTAAGTTTTCATCTTCTTTTTGTAACATCTTGAACACTTATTCCTTATGATTAACCGGCATACAATAATCCAAATATCTCTCTAGAAATGCTTGTTTCATATCTTCCCATGTTCTAATAGAACTACTGATTAGACTCATAAACCACTTCAATGTTGCTCCCTTCAAAGTTGAAGGAAATAATTTCAGTTTTTGAGCATCTTGTAGGTAGTCATAAGTTCTACACAACACTTCAAATTCGAATAAGAAAGTTTCAGGATCTTCAGTTTTAAGTCCATAGAATTTTGGAAGGACAGAGGGTGAAATGTTTTTCATGGTTGTATTGGTTTCTTCATCAAGTATAGGAAACCCAAAAGAGCTTCCTATTCTACCTCTTCCTCCATTTTCACCTCTACCTCCTTCTCCTCTACCTCTACCTCTACCTCCAAATAGTGTGTGTTCTCCATTAAAAGCTCCTCCTCCTCCTTCTTCTGCCATGGTTGACTCTCCTGTGGAAGTGGAAAGGTTTGTATCCCTACTAGGAGTCTTTAGATTTTCTTCTATGGCAGGTTCAGTGAATGAAGTGGAAGGTTTCTCTAATGGAATAGTTGACCTTAGATCTTCTAGAAGTCCAGGATCAAGGGAGGATGGAATATGGGTTTGAGTTGAAGGTGTACTAGCTCTGGATCTAGATGAAACAAGTGGTGTTCTAGAAATCAAACTTCTACCTCTGCTGCTTATAAATCTTCCCCTTGAATCTCTCTCCCTACGCATAAAATTGTTTTTGGATGCTAAGAAACAAATATTACCTAGTTTTCACTTCCCCGGCAACGGCGCCAAAATGTTTGGTCTCAATCTAGTCTCCTAAACTGAGCTCATTTAATTGTCAACCAGGGTTGGTAAACTGCTGAAGTGAAGTGTATTGTATGTACCTAGGTGCTTGTTTCCTAATGCGTTGTGTGTAGTGTTTTGTAATGTTTTTGGTCTTTTGTGATGATTTATGATGTTTTTGGTCTTTTGGTGGTTTTATGTTCACAAGGAAAATGCCTAGAAAGCTAATGGAAATGAGCTGATGATTAAAAACAGAGTGTATCCTAATTGATGGATGACAAATGACAAATGCAATTGCAAACACTGAAGTAGAATCAAATCTAAACTATGACTAAGCAAAAACAAAGCTTGATAATGAATTTTAAGAAAATGATTCAAAACACAAACTAAACTTGTCAAATTCTTTCATCAAAGGCATTTGAGAGAGAGAGCTTGAAACATGGTCAACTAAGCATGCAAATCTTCCTAACTAAACAATTTAAACAACTAACTCATAATGATGCAACATCTTGTCCTTGATTAGAGATTTGTTGAAGTATGTTTGGAGTAAAACATTGATATCATCATAAGATTTTCTACTCTAAAGCTAATTCCTAACTCTATTCTGCAATTTAATTGAATGTCACAAAACCTTTACTCAAGAGTTATTGGTTTCTTTTCAAAGTAGTCTTTTGAGGGAGAGCTCTGTTTATGAAATGATGAGGAAATTGCAGAGGTACTTCAGGCCTTAAAATGATGTTGTCTTCTGTTCATATGGTTATAGATCAATTATGGATTTTAGAACAAGAAGAGGTTTGTGAATAATGAAGGCCGTTTTGTTAATCTTAACAACTGAAGTAATCTAATGTGCAGTGAATCACAATTGAATGTGGAGTGCAAATGCAATGAGTTGAACTACAACCAAACCTAAGATGTCACTAGCCTAAAACATTGTTAAACTACAAGTCATTATCAAACCCAAAATAGAACAACTGAACATGAATTAAGTGCAATGAAACTCCGGAGTATCCTAACTATACTATCATGCATTATTCTATGAAATTATACAGTCTGTTTGTCCATCATTGTTGATATTTTGGAAGAGTTCCTTCTTTTGGAAGAGTTAGAACAATTCCGACTGTGTAATTGAGTGCAAATGAAAACATAAAGGACTGAAAGCAATGAAAAACTAAGATATCATATCCATATCCCACTCATCATTATGATATTTTGGACAAGCGTTTAAGAGCAAGAACAGAGATGGTACTTAGTGCAAACACACAACTAAATTATTCATTATCACGGTCATGTCTTGGACTCCTTAAGAATTTATTGGAAGAGTTTCTTCTTGTGGAAGAGTGATTAGAACAAGTGTAACTGTGATAGTGAACAACAAAAACTACAACTAAATCCTACAATACTATAGTCATTTTCCCATTCATCATTATAATCTTTTGGAAGAGCTTCTTCTTGTGGAAGAGTTAGAATGAGTATAACTACAATAGCTAATTAAAAACAACTATGAATTCAACTTATAATCCTACAATACTATAGCTATTCTCCATTCATCATTATAATCTTTTGGAAAAGCTTCTTCTTGTGGAAGAGTTAGAATGAGTATAACTACAGTAGCTAATTAAAACAACTACTAATTCAACTTCAAAAAAAACGTAAAGGCAGCTAGAATACTTATCTAATTTACGCAAATAAATCCGTGCAAGAGGCAGGGGCCCTCCACCACCTGACGAAATTCAACTCCAAATTAAATCAACGCTTTCAAAACAACACTGTCTTCTTCATTAAAGATGAAATAACTTGAACATAACACTCTGCGTCTTCAGAAATGTAGCACAGAATCTAAGCAAAATCTGGAATAAAATCTAGCATCAAATCTAACCTAGCACTCGGTTTCCCAAGTGTTTATATAACAAATGTAAATAACAAGATTTGCAACAATTCAGGAACACTGTCTTTCCTTATTGGAATCACATTAGGACTCTTGAAGTGGCTGCGTGAAAAGGGAAAAGACATCTGGACTGAGACAGTCCTAATAGAAGTCTTCCTTCCTAAATGTGTTCCCACGTTCCAAAACCATACCCAGAATTCATTTCTTCCTCCATGATGAGCAACGAACCATGTAGACATGACGTGGATTATGCCCATATGCGGTTTTCTTGAGAGGCCACCTGGAACATACTCAAACGTGAAGACAGCTGCAGAATCGCCGGTTAGCTACGGAATGTCTGCATTCTGCAGCTAGTTCCGGTCAAAATGCTTTACAATGGCAAAAATCACAAAACTTAGCAAGTCAGTCATATAAATCATTCTAGAAGTAATTTTAACTATATTCATTGATCAATTGGGTCTAGGATAGCAATGGACAAAGGAAAATGAGGTAAAATGGAATGAAAGAAAGCACAATTTTGAGGCTCAACAGCAAGTTCAACGTGCGACCACCGTCCGATGGCCCTTCTCCAAATCAACGACTCTTGGCAATTTCGCTCAGCTTCCAACGTCGGGCTTTAACGTGCGATGGCGCGGGTTAAACGGTGGTTTTCCGGGGGTCACTTCGCCATGTGTCGCATTCCCTATGGAATCGCTCGCGAATAGGAAATACCGCCTACTCTGCAAAAGCGGTGCGATATGGGCAACCCGCTTTTGTGATTCCGATCGTGGTTTTGGTACAGGGCTTGACCACGGGTGCAAGTCTGGTTCCGCTATCCTTTTGTTTTTTAACTCATGTCCAATCCTCGGGTCAAGTTCCAAAAGGACAAAAATTTTGTTTCTTTATTAAGCGGGATTTTTATATTTGAACAGTGTTCACGACCTCGGTTCTCTACACAGACCTCGCCTTCGGGTGGGGTGAGTTCACAGGGTTATCCAAAAATTTATGGAAATTCAAAGACAGACGAATGGAATTATCAGTACCCAATCGCCTCACAGTTAAAAAATTCTTCACAATTAGCAGTTCGAGATAATTCAATGGCAACTAAGCTTGGAAATCATTTAACTGGAAACAATTGTTCACACATAGAGGTTTATTGCAGAAATCCCCTCTCTACTCTCCTCTTCCCTCTCTACTTTTATTCATCCGAGGAATTAAAATTTATATACATAACATATGGCTCTTCGGTTCCTTTGAGAGGACCGTTCTAGAAATCAAAAGGTCTAATTATAATAATTCAACTAACTGAAATTGTTCGACTCCTACAACTCTAACTAGTCTAAGTAATACAGTCAGCTGAGGTATTGACACCTAGCTGTTACAACTCAATTTTTTTCGAACCCTCCTAGCCACAACATGTGGACAAAACCTCCTACATTGCTGGCTAGTGCCTAATGCCCCTACATCATCATGTGACACAAACCTATTAAAAAAAGTGAACAGGGAATGATTATTAATTATGGCATACTAAGTTGTCAGTGATTTTGACTATTTGTCTTTAACATGTAAAAATGTTAAATTCCAAACTTACATCATCATGGTTTGGCATCATGAACTTGAATAATTGTCCACCATGCTCATAATTTCATTTTTGTATTCATATCTATAAACAACGTTTCAAATAATAATAAAAAAGTTCTATAAGAAAAATCCAGGACACTCCATCTTTGCGCTCCTTGTGAGACAAAGTCAAAATTGCATTACACAATCGTACACATCAAGAATCTCCTATATCCGGTGGTATGTATCCAAACTCTTATAATAGTGTCTTAAAGACTTATGTTGACATTGCCAATGAGATATTTAAGCAATGAGAAAGATGGAGCCTTCTTCATTGTTGTATATGTAAGGTCTTTTATTAATACAAAGATTGATGGTTTTGTCTTTCTGAAAATGAAATGTAAAAATAATTTATTGTGGTCAATTGAAAAGTTTTTTTTTAAAGCTTTTCATTATGGAAGGGCGACATAGATATATGCTGTTCTAATTGAAATTCGGACCTACCCTTCAAATTTGATCATTGTGTGGGACCTTAACAAACAATAAAAATATTCTGTCGCGCGTTATATAAAACATATAACAAAACCTTTATCAAAACTTCAAACGAACCCTTTAACCATGGGTATTTCATCACGAATTGATCAATTTACCATGTACCTTCTTCTAGAGGAATATTCTTCCACTTTATTAGGTACTTCATAATGGTTATATGTCAAAGAGATACAAAATGTTTATCTATAACTTTTTCTGGTTCAAGAATCAACTTTCATTCGTCATCTAATTTTGGAAGTTCTATTTACATTGGCATATTTTCTCCCAAAACCTTTTTTAGGCAAGATTCATGAAAAACCTTATGAATGCAAGAAGAAGGAAAATATAACTTCTATACCACTTGTGCAATCCTATGAATAATTATTTAGGGCCATAACGAGTTTGCGGAAAATAAGGAAAAAGTCGGCAAAAAGTCCTGACTTTTTGAAAAAATCCTGAATTTTTCCCTGAGTCGACTTTATCGGCCAACATTTTCATCCCTGAAAAAGTCGCGATTTTATCCTCGAAGTCTCGACTTTTTGTCGACTTTTTCCAAAAAATCTTGAGTGAGGTAGTTTCTTTAATATTTTTTAATTTTTTTTGAAAAAATATGGATTTTTTCCAAAAATGAATATTTTTGTATTTTTTAGTTTTGCCGACTTTTTGCCGGCTTTTTTAAAAAAAATCCCGACTTTATCGAGTATTTCAACTTTTGGACCCTTGCCGATTTAATCCCGACTTCGAATTTTTCCACATTGCATTTTTGAGCTAATTCTTTATTCTTCTTTTTCTTGAATGAAGATTGCTTATAATGCTATAATCTAAAAAATACCCAATTACCCTCCTCAAATTATATTTCACTTCAATGTTGTTCCCCTTGTTATTTTATCATGTTTCATGTCATTTGAAGGTTTTCCATAATAATTTTCAAAGTTTCTTTAGTATTTTCCATATGTGACTCTGTTTCATATACTTTGGACTTATCTTGCAAAAAGTATGAGATACTAGGAGTTGGATATCCATAAAAGGCCTTAAATGGGGAAATTTTAGTAGATGTGTGATAGGTAGTATGATAGTATCATATTACCATTCTTCCTTGAGGAACCCAATTCATCCATTAAGATTGCTTTTCTAAAGAGTAACATTGTAGATAACCTTAAAAACATTTGTTAACTATTTTTGTTTGACCATTTGATTGTGTTTGATATTTAGAACTCATGGAAGCTAGTGTTTCTCCACTCATATTAAATAATTATTTCCAAAAGTTTCTTGTTACTATTACTTTAGGAAAACCATGAAGACTATGAATTTCTTTCACGGACACTTCTGCCACTTGGCTTGTTTTTTATGTACTTTGAGCTCTACAAAAAAAATCTACAAAATTTGTCTATATAAATGACCACAAAAATGTCATACTTACCTTTATATTTCAGTAACCCTGTAATAAAGTCTATTGATATATCTTCTAGTCTTTGAATATTTATGTGGAATGGTTGAAGTAACCCTAGAGATTTTACTATCTCTCTTTTATTTATTATACAAACCTGACCTTCTCTTACAAAATTTTGAATATCTTTCTTCATTCCTTCCAAAAATATATTTTTTGATCCTTTGAGATGTTTTAAGGAACCTTGTGTCCTACCATCAGAGAGACATGGGACTCCCTTAATATTTTTTTATTCAAATATGCTTGCGTGCATAAAAATATTCTACATTTGCACCAAAGTATATCTCTCTTTCACTCCCAATGCTCCATAGAGTTCATCCCATCCTTTATAAATTTTAGTTTTTGTTTCGTACTATTGTCATTTTTCCATTATGGCAAGCTTCTTCTAGCCACCTAGGAATAGAAAATGTAATTGGATATAAATTTGAGGCCTCTTCTATTTTAGAAAGAGCATCATGTACTAAATTTTCCTTACCCTTTTTGTAGATTATCTCAAAATTAAAACTTTGCATTTTTCTCCTCATTTTTGTTAATCTTCCAATGAAATCCATAGCTTCAAAAAATACTTTATGCTATCATGGTATATCTTGACTTTAAAGTACCTCCCAATGATATACTATCCCCATTTTTTAATGCATGTAATATTGCTTCCATTTATTTTTCATACGTAGATTTCACGAAATATTTTCTTTGAATTCCTTGCTTTTAAAAGCCAATGATATCCCTTATTGTGTTAATGTTACGTAAATTCCTTGTCCTAGTGCCTCACACTCTACTATGAATGTTTTACCAAAAGTAGGTGCAAACGATGTTGGTGTAGAAGACATGGCATCCATTAAAAGAGAGAATGCCAAAGTAGCCTCATCATTCCATATAAATGATATTTTCTTCAAGAGATATGTGAGTGGACTTGAAATGCATGCATAATTATTAAAAAATGATCAATAATATCATGTAAGTCTAAAAAATCTTCTAAGAACCTTGATTTTCTTAGGAATAGGTCATTTTGTAATAGCTTGCATCTTTTGAGGCTCCAACTTCACTCCTTCCTTTAAAAAAATATGAACCAAATACTCAAATTCTTATTTCCCAAAAGCACATTTGGATATTTTTACATAAAAATGATTGTTATCAATAATTTATATAACTTTTCCACATGTTTAGTGTGGTATTCCCATGATTTATTATAAATATGTGTATTATCAAAGAAAACCAACACAAATTTTATAAGATGGGATCAAACAAAATTGTTCTTAAGTCAAGCCCGCCGGACTTCAAACGACGATAAACCATAATTCAAACCAAATTCGCGTTCCAAAATAGCCTGCTGACGTCGGCCAATTTTGTGATGCGAAAACCAAATGAATTCCGCCCTAATCTTTTTCGGGTCCGAAGTTGGGCTGGCGTACGGAGGGAGAGTTGTGACGCGAATTTCTTATCAAATTTTCCCTAATCTTTTTCGGGTCCGGATTTCCACTGCGCGAGCGGCCCAAACAAAGATCCGCTCCAATCAATTTCTGCCATGTGTCCTCAATCAAATGTTGCCCTGTTCCCGGATGCGGGTGCATTCGATGGCGTTTAAGGCGATGGGACATGGATGTGGCAATTTCATATCAATCGCATTAAGTTTTAACGTTGTTCAATTAAGTTCCAAGGTTTTCACATCTAATCGCATTAAGTTTTAACACTGTTCAAGATCGGACCTCCACTCCTGTTAGCGATTCCACATGCTCCAATATGATCCGGCCTTCGGCTCTCATTAATGATCAGAGATTAATTATGATGGGCGTCCTTCGATTGCATTGCAGTCGGGTCGATAAAATGGCATTTAGCTATGATTTTTCAGACGAGCTGGTTGCTGGGTTACACTGCCTGCTCACTGTGACGAGAAGGAGAAGTGGCCAGCTGAACTGCTGCGTAGACCTTGCTGCATATCTGCATTTCTCTCGGTCTGGTCCTTGTCTGTCTTCCTCTGTTTCTTGGAATTCTGCTTCTCTGTCTCCTCTTGTGCCCACTGCTAGTGAGACTGCACCCATGCCTCGCGTGCGTCAAAGGATGCGTTGCCGCAGGGGGAGCACTAGAGGTCAACTCCTGCGCGCTCCCTCCAGCCCCTCAATCGAGTTGTCTTCCGGCCAGTCCAGTGATTATGCAGGTCGCTATCCAAATACTAGGAGTGGGCGGGGTCGGGTTGTAGGATCTAGCCACCGTATGGATTCCCTTGCTCCTCGTTTCCCCACCGCTAGTTCACCTTCTCCCACGACATGCACTGCACAATTTTCCTTTAATTTCTCTCTCAACTACCCATGAATTACAGCTTCAGTCACTGTGGTTTTCCGCGAGGAGGCCCAAACGGAGGAAGAATGCACCCGTCCGACGGGTCTAAGCTCGAAAAAAGCCGGCCAGCATTCGGGCCTTCAGGAGGGGAGCCGTGGCATGAATGTGGAGGTAGCACCTAGCGATCCTGGACCTTCCGAAGGATGGTGCCAAATCGTCGAGGAGCCGGAGGAGTAGTTTGGTTAATTTGTTTTTCTTGCTTCGCGGCCCACTTAATTGGGCTGCTTTTAGATTATTTTACTGTGCTGGACCTTTGTAATATTTTTGAATTCTGTAAATTAAACGTTCAAGACTGGTTTCCCCGTATGAAGGCAATCTTCTTAATTTTTTGATTTTTTGATGACAAATTTGCCATGAGTTTGGGCAATGATTTTGACTTCGGTGTAATTTTATTCCCACTGTTAATAGATTAAATTTACTTAGAAAAAAAAATGTTGCCCTGTTTCTATTTTAAACCTATTTTTTGAAATACAGAGCCATGTTTATATGGTCTATGTATTATACTCTTTCTCTGTATATCTACAGGAACCTTTTTGCTATGAACAGGGTGGATGTTGTAGCGGGCTACTAATGGAAACAAGCGAGCCTGAACCTTACATCTCGGATGCAATAGATGGTTACCAATTTTGGAATCAAGCGAGCCTGGGTTTCTACAGATGGTTATCACACTCCTCACATGATTAGCGTTTTTCTCTGTTCAAGGATTTTGGGTACTTTAATTTGTATTTGGAACAATGGACGTCGGTACTCTATATATTGCTTTACTATTCTACATACTGCTATTTCACTTTCTTATAGATGCCTCGGGCATATTTGGATGCTTTCTCAGATTGTCGATAATCTCCATGTGGACCGTTGCTGGGTTTTATATCATGTCCCTGTATGTGACATGGGGTATTTTTCTATCATTGTCTGGGGTGGGACTTCCACTTTTCTGGATGGATATTTGGGTTCCAATCTTCAGATGTGAAAATGTAATGACTTCATGGACTGTTTTACTTCATATAATATATTTAAAATAACGTTTTTTCTCTTGTGAAAAAAAATGATTAATGTTTATCACTCTGCCTTCAAAACTAGCGATGCTGGTCTATGTTGCTGGTTTATTGATATGGTCTCATGGTCTTTTTATATTTTGGACATATCACACTCCTCACATGATTATCGTTTTTCTCTGTTCAAGGATTTTGGGTACTTTAATTTGTATTTGGAACAATGGACGTCGGTACTCTATCTGTTGCTTTACTATTCTACATACTGCTATTTCACTTTCTTATAGATGCCTCGGGCATATTTGGATGCTTTCTCGGATTGTCGATAATCTCCATGTGGACCGTTACTGGGTTTAATATCAAGTCCCTGTATGTGACATGGGGTATTTTTCTATCACTGTCTAGGGTGGGACTTCCACATTTCCGGATGGATATTTGGGTTCCAATCTTCAGATGTGAAAATGTAATGATTTCATGGACTGTTTTACTTCATATAATATATTCAAAACAACGTTTTTTCTCGTGAAAAAAAAATGATTAATGTTTATCACTCTGCCTTCAAAACTAGCGATGCTGGTCTATGTTGCTGGTTTATTGATATGGTCTCATGGTCTTTTTATATTTGGGACATATCTCACTCCTCACATGATTAGCGTTTTTCTCTGTTCAAGGATTTTGGGTACTTTAATTTCTATTTGGAACAATTAACGTCGGTACTCTATCTGTTGTTTTACTATTCTACATACTGCTATTTCACTTTCTTATAGATGCCTCGAGCATATTTGGATGCTTTCTCAGATTTGTCGATAATCTCCATGTGGACCGTTACTGGGTTTTATATCAAGTCCTTGTATGTGACATGGGGTATTTTTCTATCACTGTCTAGGGTGGGACTTCCACTTTTCTGGATGGATATTTGGGTTCCAATCTTCAGATGTGAAAATGTAATGACTTCATAGACTGTTTTACTTCATATAATATATTCAAAACAACTTTTTTTCTCTTGTGAAAAAAAATGATTAATGTTTATCACTCTGCCTTCAAAACTAGCTATCCTGGTCTATGTTGCTGGTTTATTGATATGGTCTGATGGTCTTTTTATATTTTGGACATATCACACTCCTCACATGATTAGCGTTTTTCTCTGTTCAAGGATTTTGGGTACTTTAATTTGTATTTGTAACAATGGACGTCGGTACTCTATCTGTTGCTTTACTATTCTACATACTACTATTTCACTTTCTTATAGATGCCTCGGGCATATTTGGATGCTTTCTCAGATTGTCGATAATCTCCATGTGGACCGTTACTGTGTTTTATATCAAGTCCCTGTATGTGACATGGGGTATTTTTCTATCATTGTCTGGGGTGGGACTTCACTTTTCTGGATGGATATTTGGGTTCCAATCTTCAGATGTGAAAATGTAATGACTTCATGGACTGTTTTACTTCATATAATATATTCAAAACAACGTTTTTCCTCTTTTAAAGTTTCATTTTTTTTTTTAAAATTGAACCTACCGTCACTATACCGACGCCTTGTAAGTGTCAGAATTGCGACAGATTAGAAACGTCAGAAGAGCGACAATATAAAAACGTTGGACGAGCGACGTTCAAAACGTCGGACCACATTTCGTCGGAATTGCGACAGTTTACAAACGTCGGAAGAGCGATGTCCAAAACGTCGGACCACATTTCGTCGGAATTGTGACAGTTTACAACCGTCGGAAGAGTGACGTCCAAAACGTCGGACCACATTGCGTCGGAATTGTGACAGTTTACAAACGTCAGAAGAGCGACGTTAAAAATGTTGGATCACATTTCATCGTAATTGTGACAGTTTACAAACGTCGGAAGAGCGACGTTCAAAATGTCGGACCACATTTCATCGGAAGTGCGACAGTTTGCAAAGATCGGAAGTGCGACAGATTGGGAAACGTCGAAAGAGTGACGCTTGTTTGGAAGCGACGGAAAAAGTGTCGATAGTGCGACACTTTTTAATTGTGTCGGAACTGCGACGGTATGGTAAACCACATTTTTCCCGCCCTCGAACTGTTGCTCTTGCGACGACTATGTGTTGGAATAGCGACGAATTGGCCATCAGAATTTCCGCCAAATTTTCTAGTGAAGGCTCTTGGCTCTCCAACGCTCACTATTTCCAACACTACTCTTCAAGCCTTTGATGGACACAACTTTGTATCTAACGGGTTTCTTCCCAAGTTTTCCATTAAGTTAGGGGGAAAACTGTATATGTCGATGTTGAAGTTATTGACACCTCATTGGATTAAAACATACTCCTTGGTCGTAGTTGGTTATATTCCATGACTACAATTGTCTCATCTGTATGTTGTGTACTTTGCCTTCCTCATTAAGGAAATATTGTTACCATTGACCAAATTGACTATTGCGTGCCATCGACCCAAATTTACACTATAGGGAATTCAGTCCCACGTGTAGGAGATAACTTGGATCAGTTTTAGAGTATTGGAAGAGGGTTGTTTAAAATATCATCTCTTATTGGGGTATTTCCTCAATTAACACCACCTGAAATTTCTTCTCCCTCTTCTAAAGCTCCTATGCATATGATCTCTTCCTACACCTGTGGACACATAGACCTATTGATCCTTAGGTGGTGTTACTTGATCCTATGAAATTTGATGAAGCTAGTGAGCACCCTCTACCACCTGTTATGGAAGAGATTTCCCCTTCGTAATTCCTGTTAGTACCTCTAGACATTGGTCAGAAACTCCATCCCAATGTGGAATATGACCGAGTTCCTTTGCCCACAAAGGCGGTCACTCTTCCTATTCCATGTGACTCCCTTGATGATGAGTCTTCTTCTCTGAAAGTCATCTTGGAGGTCATAGATTCACGTAATGATAATCATAGGGATATTATGCCTCTTCATGCCTCTATTATTCCCAAATTGTAACAAGTAGAGCTTGGAAAAATAAATCTTGGAACGATTCAGGGGTAGAAACCTCAACCCACCTTGGAAGTTCCACCCCTAAACTGAGTCAAGCCTTTGGGTATCTAATGCTGAACTTTCCAATGAATTATCCAACTCCTCTCCACCTATCGAAGAGTGTCTTGTAACTCCTTTATGTATTGATCCTCCCCTATGTCCTTAGGTTAATTTTGAGAGCATGATTATGTCAGAATGTCCCTGGCATGTTCAAGCTTTCTAGATTGGGAAGTTTGACTTCCTTTGGCATGGCCCCACATTGGTGAGCCATATGGTACCTCCACTCCTCCATGAGTTCATGTATGGAGATCCTTGACTTGTGCCCAAATGTGGGTACTCTTTAGTGTGACCTACCAGACTATGTTGCGCTTGTACATATTGTACATAAGAGTATGATGCTTTTACCCTTTTTGTTTTGGTGTGTGATGCGAGTATTTTCCATGCCTTATTTATGCCGAAAAACCAAAAAATATATAGTCTTGTTTTTACCTCGGCCATATTTTATGTCATTCATTTTGTGATTTAACCATGGGTCAAGTGTTTCTATATGGTTTTTCCAGGATAGGGTGGTGTTTCTATTGCGACATCCATTGGACCTTAGGTACATTTCTCTGAACCTAGGATATAGGGGTAGGTCATATATCACCATCTTTGTTGAATTTTGACCGTCAGTACCATATTTATGCCTTAGGTCCAACCCTGTCAAGTTGCGACTTTAGCCACTCTCTTTTATGTATGTCTTCACTTGATGGTAGAGCTTACCCCCTCATGGATATCCTAGTTAGCACCTCTTTTCCGTCTTGGTGTCCATGCGGTCATTTTTATTCTCTTCTTAGAATCCCTCCTTCTGACCCATCAAGAACTAGAATTTGAGCCTCATGTCTTATTCTTCATCACATTTTTGGCTATACCCGAGGAGGATTCCACTATACTTATCCCTTGTGATTTCCACATTTTATTAAACTCTTTTTGAAGAATGGGCCTTGGTTTCTTTCTTCCATCATTATCATATTATTGGCCCACCATCCACTTTCAATTGGAGTTTTACCATTCCCTAGAGGAACTATTGCAATGAGTCGTCCTATTAGCCAACCTCTTGTCCTCTTTATGTCATGGGTAGTTCCATCATTAATGGAACTCGTTACTGCACTCTTTATACCACTTGTTCCTCCAAGAGGAGTTTCCTTTAAGCTATATTTAGACTCCTTAATTTAGAAAATATTATCGAGTGAACTTGTCTACTTCACACTCGTTAAAGTACTTGAAGGGTCGTCTACCCAGTATAAGTTTAACCCTTTTCTGGACTGGGATAAAATAGTTATGAAAAATGAATACCCTAGTCTACTATGGCCAAGAGGTTCTCACTTGTATACTTTTATCTCTTTTTCAGGCTTGGGGGAAAACTTTAAGACAAATAAACTTATAAAAAGAGAAGGAAGGGAACATTTATTTCCACTAGTCATCAAATGGAAGCATTTGTTGTGTTTCCCTTGAACATAGCAAATGTTTGCATCATTCTTTCAAAGTTGGGTTTTAGCTTTCCTATGAGCCATACCATCCATATGAGTCTCTTCACTCCTATAGTTATTTACTCTTCCAGTCATATGGAGCATGCCTCTATGTCTCCGGTGTTATTGTTTAATATCATCTAGTGCTCATTAGTCATGCTGCTAAGTCACTTTTGTGTCATGTCGCTATGTGTTCAAGGGAAGTCTTATCATGTGTCGACCATCTGTAGTAGCCTATTGACCTTTTTTAGTCAGTTATCCCTGTGTTAGTTTCAATTAATTTCTTCATGAATTCATGCAGACTTCAAATCATCCTAGTATATTTCATGTCGATTGATGGGGAATACATCAAGGCCATCCTTCGACGGATCTTCTCATGTTGACTTCAGCTCAATATCCAAGAGTTTGATCCCAGAACCAATAGTACCTTAGAGATTGCAGACCTCAGTGGTACGCTTCCTTGCACTTGACTTTGGGTTTACATAATTGGCTCATGATTTATCGAGTTCATTGGTGTTTGACATATTCTCATATATTCACACTTAGTGGATTGTACTAGATACCTTGGGGTTCATTTTCCTCATTGGTGGATTCCCTCATGTCTTTTGCTAGTTTACCTCATTAGCCAGTAATCAAGCAGTTTATACCATGCTCGACATCAACTCATCCATTCACGTGTCATATATTCATACCATCGGGGTTATGTCAAAGACCCTAGTTAGGGACATCTCACTCTTATATGGCATTATTCCAAGGTTGCGTTGGATTTATGTAGCATTCATGTACTTTGAAGACTATCTTGAGACACTTCTTTATTTTTCATGTGTCCATAGTCCTACTAATGTATACTATGACAAGGATCCACATTGTATTTGTTGGAGGCTATGCTTTATCTGTTGAGTCAAATGGATCCACTGTGTATTTATTCTTGGCCATTTCTAGCAGTTCATGTCATGGATCCGCAGTGTATGTTTTGGTGGTCATGTTCAATACTTATTTATGACTGAGCATGGGTATGCCCGCCTTGGGGATGTTATCAGCATAATTGAGACTTCAACACTTGAGTCCCTTCGATCAAGATTTGTAGTCTTGGCTCCTTCCTCCCATTTTGAGATTTGAGTATTATTGTAATGCATTTCGACCAATAGTTTCTCTTTTGACCTCATGCATTAGGGGGAATCTATTATAACCCTATTTTCCACTCCACAATAGTGAGAGAAACCCAATATCAACTTACCTTAGTTGTTTGGGTAAAATGAATCCCTTTTCACCTTTTCTTTTAATTATGTGAGATTTGTCCCATGATAAAAGGTTTGAATTACATGATTGAGTTATTTTTCATAAGTAATTTGCAAAATATTATAATTATGAGATAATAATTATTTCATAGTTGAGATAATTGAGAAAAAACTCATAATAATGAAAAGGTTTCTATATTTTCAATTCCCAAGGAGATAAAATTGACCCACTTGTGTATGTGTTGGCTAGGGGTCCATTATTATAGAAATTTCCTAACTTCTCAAGACCCTAGGTGTCTATATGCATTATCATGGAGGATAGAATTACCCTATATAATGTCACCAAGAGGAAAGGGGTTTATATCAAGCATCCACACTGTAGTGAGAGAGATCTGTTGTATTGGGAGAGGAGACCATGCTACAAGCTTGAGGAGAAGATCTTATGTTGGAAGGTATATTGACGTACTTTCACTTATATGGTTAATACCAATCTACGCTCCTTCCTCTTGTATCATTTTTTTAGTAATTTATATGTGTCATTTCTAGATGTTTTGAGCTAACGATCTTTTTCGGAAGATCAATTGTCATATTTTTTTGGTTGTGATTATGTGCAGGCTTTGTATCGGTAGTGGATGAAAGAGATCGCTTGATTGCAGTGCAAGAATTCTGAATCAGTCTCAAAACCATTCACCAACTTGCGAGGAGGCAAGGTACTTGCTCATACTTTGTAGCATTAGAAATTGCATCGAAACTACGTGCATGACCATATGGACTGGGGATTGTTATTAAATTGTCTTAGCCATTCTCTTTTGTTATCTGGTGATCTGAATTGGGCATGATATCATGGAGAAATAACTCCTTACATGTAAATTTCATTGCAACACTAGGTTCGTATATAATCAAACATGTACTAGCAAAAGGGACTTATGAGCTCATTGATTTTGATGGAATTCCTTCAGCGCAGCCTAGAAATGTGTTGTACCTAAAAAATTATTATGCCTAGATTACCTTTGCATAGTCATTGTGTACATAATGTATAGTTGTGTTAGTGTGTTTGTAGTGTGTTTTCTTCGGAGTTCCCTACCACCTATGCTCATCCTAAATTACATTTGATTTGCAGATGTCAACGTCTCACCAACCGTATGTTGGTTATGCTGATGGTGCTAGTCGTAGTACTCAGAACCTTTCCTCCACAGTGTGGCCTCTTTATGCTCCTAATGGCGAGTTAGTGAGTTTACAAGGAAATTGTATTGGTTACTCAACTAATAATATCAGTGAATAATGTAGCGATTGAATTATTGTTTGATGTTATTTCTCATGGCATTTTCCATTTTGTGGTCATAATTGATTCAAAACTTGTAGTATTGCATCTGCAAAATGTTTATTTAGTACAAAGTACAACTATGCTACACATATTTATAAGGATTCGCCTTCTATAACGATATTTTGATTACATTAAATATAACATATTCCTAGAAGTCTATATACATTAACTAATGCATTGGAAAATTATGTTTTATACATACATTTTCAACACATGTAAATAATTCAATCAACATCATGCATTGAACAAGAGAGTATAGAAAATAGGAAATATAGATAGATAATTGTATATAGTGTTTGGTTTTACAAAAATTGTGTCTAAGACACATATGGCCTCATGACCTATAATATCAAAATACATGTAGAAAAAATATGGCTCAAAGGCCTCTTAGTCGACTAATCTCGATGATGTTCGCGATAACACACAATCACATGAGAAAATTTGCACAGTGGATGATTAATAAGCTCTGGCACTCCTATAGTGTACCATTACAGTCGAATGGGGATCTCATTACTCCTGGTATGTGGCACACTACAGATCAAACCCTCAACATGATTCTCAAAATCGAAAAGATGCTCACCTATGCTAAGATCTTCCATCTCCTCCTCTACCCCTACAATAATTCCAATTTCTGCAAGTTGTGGTTGTCCCCGTCATTGAATATACGAAGAGCCTACTGGTCATATAGGTCCAATATCTACATGTGAAAACAATAGTTAGTCTCTGATACATTAAAAAATAAAATAAATAATTGTAAAACCCCAAAAACTTAAAAAAAATAAAAGTGACATTGTTTTACCTGCATCACCCTATTACTCATCTTTAGGTAAAATGATCTCCGGGTCTCCTCAGAAATCAACTTTGATGTATGGATAGTCTTTGATCATGATAATTTGTACCTGCATCCATCGAAAGAAAGTAGGGGTAAAACTCATCATAGGTGCACCCCCATGTCGATACATCAAATCTACCCGTTGACTCATTGGTGGAAATCTAGGTCCCGGAAGCTCACAAGAGATCCGTTGGATACGAAGTAATGGTATACTCTCCAGAGAGAAAGATACCAAAATACAACCATATCTAAAGCTCTTCAATCATTTTTCCTTTCCTATATTGAGTTGATTCTTCAACTTAGTGATCCAGGTGGATATTAGTGGCCACCAACCTATTCCACCTAGAACTCTAGTCAATTTGATTAGCTTCCTTGTTTATAGAAGCATTTAATATTTTTAGCAATTTTTTGGGTCTTGAACTTCTAGAGCAGTTTTGACCCCTTAAACGACATTTTTTTGAGGTCCGTAACTCAAGGTAGGGGGGAATGAAAAATCCTATAGTACTCAGAGATATCTTTCCAACGAGGTATCGTACATGCCAAACAAAGATAATATGACCAAATTACGACCTTGAGAAGTTGGCTGCCCTACTAACCCCAATAAGGCCCACAAACTCTTGGTGTTCCATCTCCCGAGGTTAGGTTTTTTGTTATCTAGGGTTTTATCTTATTGTTCAATAATAAAAAGGCCCTTGAGCCTCCTTGTAACACAGTTAAGAGGAATGTAGCTACCACATATGTTCTCAAAGATAAGCTACCATCACCCGAGCTAGTTTATTTCCATTATGTCTGTAAACATTTTTTAGTTCTTTGATATTAATGAAATGAAGTATTATTTCTGTTGCATCTTTGTATTTATGGTTATATCTGTATTCTATTGCGTTCCTTTCTAAATTTAGATCACGGGTATCAGAGATGTATGCTCTTTCTCTATTTTTCTTTAAATGTTCCCAACACGGTCAAGGTATAAGGAGTTGAGGCTCGAACTGGTTTAACCTTTCCAAGTCCAAGCTCACAAACCCCGTTGGCATCCCATGGAGGAAGAAAAGAAAGATGAGGGAGAAGGGTATCCTAAAAAAATATTGCTTGAAGAAGCCCTCGAGCAGTAGAGGAACGCGATGATGGAAACCTTTTCCCAGATCCTTCAGCGTATGCCCACATGCGACACATCTTCATTCGAAAATCACTATGGAGGCGCCACTCCCTTCAAGGTACAAGTAAACTTTAAAATTCCCATATTTGAAGGCAAGATAGACACCATAGATAGATGGTTTAACATGTAGGAAGGATATTTTTCAGTTCATGATTTTTCGATAGATAAAATATTACTTTTGCACTCCTCAAAGCTTCCCCCCATGTCAAGGACTAGTGGGAAACCTATTGTGAAAAGAGGGATGAGGGAGAACCCTCACTGTTTTAGTCGCACCCACTTGAAATTATGTCTAGGATGGCATCAAGGAACAATATTACCCCATGGGGAGCTATGAGGATAAGTACATACAATGGATTACATTGCGTCAACAAAGGGATCAAGATGTGCATGAGCTGATGAATGTTCGATACCCTACGAACAAAGTTGGGTATTAAATATTCATTGAAATGTTTTGTGCTCAAAGTAATGTAGTTGTTTTCATAGATACATTCAAGAGAAAATTGAGTTCCTCCACATATCCTCGCTTGGTGTGGCATACTGATATGCTTCCAAGATCGAGAAAAAATTTAAACAGAAGGAGCAAGACTTTGGATCTGCGAATCCAAAGCAAGGGAAAGGCGCCCCCAAACTGCAGAAAAATGAACAAATCTAAGGCGAGGTGACCCAGGAAAACCCACTGAGGCCACAAGAAAAGAAAAAAACCATGAATACAAATAAATTACATGGGAAAGTGGTGTGAATTCCATAAGATATCCACTCACAACACAAGTGAGTGTCCGAACTTGTAGTCACTAGTGGTCGAGCTGAAGGCGTCCAAATCAGATGTATGTTTTGACTATGATTCAGAACCTAACAAGGGGAATGAAAAATGGAGTAATATCATTGACACGGATCCCAGTGCCACCATTGCCACCACCAAGCTCCAGAAGGATGAGCCCGAATATCTACATGAGGGGGAGCGCCTCTTTCGTTCCCAGATGTGGGTGAAGGGTTATTCGTTGTAGTTCATTGTCGACAGCAGAAGCCAAATGAACCTAATTTCAGCAAAGTTCGTGAAGCATTTGATCCTACCGACCACACCACACTTGCAACCGTATACCATTGGGTGGCTTCACCAAGGAAAATATCTCCACGTCATCCAATAGTGTTTCCTTCCCTAAAACATCAATCTATTCACCGATGAGGAACTGTGTGATTTTTCTCCAGTTGAAGTTTGGGATGTATTATTAGGAAAACCATACTTTTTGAAACGATGTTTTGTGTATGATTCTAGACCTTACACTGTTATTATCACTTTGGGAGATAATTTGTACAATATACTGGAGGTCGCACTACCTACCACCATCTCTTTGATTACTGTGAAGCGATGGAGTAAGATCATTTCCTAGACCGGGAAATTTTTTTTCCTTATGATTAACCCTCAGGGAAAGAACAATATTGTGGCCATGGCCTCTAGACAGGGCTCCCCCACATGGAAAAAACAAACAGAAAAGGTCGTAGAGGAGTACAGGGACATCTTCACCTCACCCACATGGGTACCTCTACATTTCCATGTCAAGAAATACATCGATTTGACCCCGGGCGCGTCGCTACCCAATGGGAAGATATATCAATGCTTTGTTCTGGAGAACAATGAAATCAAGAGGTAGATTCAAGATTTTTTTCAGAAAGGGCACATAAATCCAACCTCCCCACCCTGTGGGAGCCCGATCATGTTGGTAAAAAAAAAGGACGACACCTGGAGACCCTATATTGACTATTCGACACTGAACAAAATCACTATTTGGAATAGGTATCCAATTGCATGGATAGATGACCTTATGGAATAGTTCAAGGGGGAAAAATATTTATCAATATTGGCTTGAAGTCTGGCTATAACCAAGTACTAATCGAACCATCTAATGTATGGAATACTGCCTTCAAATCCAAGGAGAGCCTTTTCGAATGGTTGGTCATTCCTTTCGGGTTGACGAATGCCCCCTACAACCTTAATGAAGTTGATGGACGATATCTTGTGACCTTTCACCAACTCATTCATGGTGGTGTATTTGGATGACATCCTGATATTCAACCATAATTGGGAAGAGCACCTCCACCATATTCGACAGGTCCTCCAAACCTTGCGACAACACAAGTTGTGTGCCAATTTCGAGAAATTCACTTTTGGTATGACCCAGGTTCAATACCTGGGGTACATCATTGATGAACGAGGTGTGAATGTGGACCCAACCAAGATAAAAATCATTGGAGATTGGCTAGCGACAACCACTATAACAAACCTTTGCAGGTTTTGGGACTTTCCAACTTCTACCGCAGGTTCGGTTTGGGATTCTCTCATATCACTTGGCCTTTGATCCAAATCACCAAGGGAGGAGAAAAATAAAAATTCTTCTGGTCTAAATCCCAACAGAAGAAATTTTCTAATTTGAAGCATCACTTCTTCTCTGCACTAGCGCTCACATTACCAGACCTGCAACAACCATTTGAGATTGAGACATATGCCTTCGACTATGCGATTGGTGCAGTTATTACTCAACAAGGTCATTCAATGACATATCACAGTGAGACATTTTCAGACACAGTTCAAAAGTATGCCACCCAAAGAGTTGTATTCCATTGTGAAGGCCTGCGAACAATGGAAGCACTACAATATGGGGAAGGAAATGGTCATCCACATAGACCACTGACCCTTGTATTTAATACAAACACAAGGGAAGTTGCAGAATGATCTCCATCAGAAATGTTCCACATGCTTGCAAAAATTACATTTGAACATTAAGTACAAGAAGGTAAACACCAAAAATGTGGTAGGCTGCCTCAACCGATCGCCGGTCACAAAGTTGACCACTGTGCTAGACTCATGTGGGCATGAGACTTATAGATGGCCAACTCTTTACAAGAGTGATCCATAATTCAGAAACACATACTTGATGCTCTTGGAAGGAAAAAAAGGTCCAAATTATCACCTCCAAGATGCACTGTTATGCCACCTTGGACACTTTTGTGTTCCTTCAAGTGAGCGGCCCAAGATGATTTGGGAGGCACACTACAATCGATTCGCTGAACATTTCGGGGTAGAGAAAATAGTGGCAATATTATAGAAGTATTTTTATAGGCCGGATGTTTGAAAATATGTTGGGAAGTACATTAGGTCTTGCACTGCCTGTGCCATTGCCAATCCAACCATAAAAAAACAAGGACTATATACTCCTCTTCCTTCTCCTAGTTGTAGAAAATCCACATAGATTCAACTGATATTGTAATATGCTAAAACAAAATACTTGAATCTATTATACAAGTTGTGGAAAATAATTATGATTTCTTAATCAATGAATAAGAAAGAGAAAGAATTTCAATCACACAACAAAAATATTTATCTGGGGAAATATTGCTTCTCAAAACCCCACTATTTTTATATTTCATAAGCCAAGAATATGAAACAATACAATGCTTCTCTCAGGCTTGAGAGCTCTCTGCACTATCTATGACTATCTCACTGATTCCTAGACCATCTTGGGCCAATACTTAACCAATTAATTGGCCTCAGGGATCCCTATTTCCTTGCACAAATTATTGGGGAATTAGGAATTAATTCACCACAAAAATCACTAAAAAATAGTTGTGAATTACATCTAGGCTCTATTTGACTCCATGCACAATATGTACAAAATATGAATATACAACTAATATTACACTTCCCTTTAATTCGACTCTGAACTAGGTTTCTCTCAAAACTGACATGCAATAGTTACTTATGAGTTAATTATAAGTTATATGATTGATCACTGCTGTGAATTAAATCAATTAAAATTCACTTGACCTCTCACTAGTTCTTCCATCAGTTAGAACTTGTTAAATTGGTTTAACTAAAAATAAATTAAGTTAATTATTAAAAATCAAAATAAATTGTAATCGGACCCACTGAAAACTTATATTGAACTCTACATGTCTCCAGTTAAACCCCCAACTCGAATTTATTGAGCTAACTAAGTCTTCCTATCTCACTTAACTCGTACAAGCTGTCATGTGATGTGGAATTACAATTTCCTTCTAATTTAATTAAAGGAAAATTAAATTAGAAGCCTTTATTGGTGCCTTTTTTCAACACTAGTCGACCTTGGGAATCCATCTCCATGGATTACATGTCAGGCCTTCCTTCTACTAAGCATGGAAATGACGGTGTTTTCGTGGTCAGCGACAAATTCTCTAAGATGGACATTCTAGCAGCTTAAAGGAAGAATATAACAACATAATCCACTACTAAGCCATTATTTGAACGAGTGTGGGTGGATTTTGGGATCCCAAATTCCATCATCTCATATCAGGACAACAGTTTCATAAGTACATTTTGGTCAAATTTCTGGTCGATGTTAGACACCAAGCTTACTAAGTCCATGACTTTCCACTCCCAAACTAATGGCCAAACAAAGGTCGTCAACAAGATGATCGTACAAATTTTGCATATGTACAACTTGAAGCATCCACACACATGGGATGAGATCCTCCCCTATGTCCAGCACATCTACAACCGATCTCTCCATAGCTCAACTAGCCACAACCCCTTTCATGTAGGGTTGGGATTCGAGCCACTATGTCCCATTGATGTAGCTATACCATTTGTAGATACTCAGGAATATTTGAATCATGTCCAAATCGAAGCTGAAAGGGATAAAAAATTCATTGAGCGCATTCAACACATTTTCCAGTAGTTCCATGACATATTGGACAAAGCCAATGCTAAGTACAAGCATCGACATGATCAACATCGAGTGTTGCACAGTTCCAAATGGGTGAAAAAGTTTGGCTACATTTGCAGGAGCACCTCTTTGGGCCCCACCGCAATATTTTCTCACTCCGATATGGGTTGTACACCATCAACAATGTTGTAGGGGACAATTACTTCTATCTGAGCATTCCATTTTTCCTTGTCCTACACCCAGTGTTCAACTTGGATTCCCTTCGACCATACTTTCCACCATTACTAGACACATCCGACATTCTAGAACAAGTCACACCATCAGAGTTAAATCCAGGTTGCATGGAATAGGCCATAGCTAATTGAATCATGGAAACACAGATTAAGAAGACTTGCCAGCAGAGGATTCATCTATATCGAGTTGTCAAAGCAGGCCAACTCCTTCACCAGGGCAAGTGGTTCACCAGGGACCAGGTTCAAAAGAAATTTCCTCACCTCATGGAGGCTCTCCATGCAATGGGGACCATTGATTCCTAAGGGGGGAGGAATGATCCAGGTGGATATTGGTGTCCACCCAACTATTCCACCTAAACTTCTAGTTGGTTTCATTAGTTTCCTTGTTTATAACATCATTTACTATTTTTAGCAGTTTTTCTGGTCTCGAACTTCCATAGCAGTTTTGACTCCCTAAATGACATTTTTTTGAGGTCTGCATCAAGCCCATAGCCATAGTAAAGGATTTGTGGTAAATCCTGTATTAATAAGAGATATATTTCCAACTAGGTATCATATGGGCCAAATGAATATAATATGACCAAGTTACAACCTCAGGAAGTTGGCTGCCCAACTAACCCCAACAAGGCCCACAAACTCTTGATTTTCCATATCCAGGGGTTAAGGTTTTGGTTTTTTATAGTTTTATCTTATTGTTAAATACTAAAAAGGCCCTTGAACCTCATTGTAACATAGTTCATAGGCATGTAGCCACAACATCTCTTCTCAAAGATAAGCTACCATCAATCAAGCTATTTTATTTCCATTTTGTGTGTAATAATTTTTCAGTTATTTGATATTAATGAAATGAAGTATTATTTTTTTGCATTCCTTTCTAAATTTGGATCACTTATCCAATACCCCTGCACACTAGTTGAAGACAATATATTCTATGCGCTCCAAAGCATATTGGATTTGGGACTTGGTAGCCAAATGCAAAGTGGCACTGCCATCTAATTGAGTGATAGTGAAAAGGATTGTCCTAAGAGGAAGTTGAATGAAATACTTGATATATATCTTACCATCCTTCGTTGCTTGAGAACAAGGCCTACAATGGACAACTATGTAGTACCTCATTGTTTCACCACCTCTTGTCGTGCCAAAGAGTGAGATAGGAGCCCCTCTCTGAGATATCCTTGTCAAGAAATAGATATCCTCCACATCTATTATGATAGTATGTGATCCAATCCTAAATAATTTTCCCTGAATATCCCATGCTTTGACCAAATATTCTAGTAAATCAAGCTAGGCTCTCATGCTTGGAACCAAGAATAATGGATCCCATAGTTCCTTAAAGTTTGTATTGCTGCTGGATAATTTGCAACAACGAAATCTTGAGATTCATGTTCTCTTTCTCTCTAACTCAAAACCATTTTTTCTCCAATGAATAGCTGCAAAATCAAAAGAAAAATACTTAGAATCAAACCTTTGTAAAACTTTGATACAAATCTAACTCAAAAACACAAAAAAATTCCAAAATTGTGCCCATGGCACATGTCTTTCCATAGATAGAGTGACCCAACACACTTTTCCTTCTTGGCAGGTGCGCTAGTCCACTCATCCAAGTGTAAATCAAGCAGACCCAAGGCACCTCCTGATATAGGAAGGATGTGATGGGCCTAGAGAGAGATTTTATACCCTAAAACACTGAAAACTCTTGAAAAATTGCACCGAAAGAAAAATAAAAACTGTGGAAAATGAGAGAAATGATAGATCTTCTACCTGGAACTGACAAAACTGGAAATGGTCCACTGAATTGTCTGCAATCATCTGCTAAAGTTTGAGGGTAAAATGGACTCAGAGCTCATTCACAAGAGGTAAAAATGAAAATTTTGAGAAATGTTTTACCTTTAATTTTACTTTTTTTGGTCAATTAATCATTATTTTAATATATTTTTTTATATTTTGACCTAATTTTGACCATATGTCATATATTTTTAATCCTTTTGTGGTGTCTTGAGAAGGTCAAAATCTAATTGAAGGATGTAATGTAGATTTTGATTTAAATACAAGTAATTTTTATGAAACAACACACTTTTATCACTTTTTCGTGTTCTATAAACTTACGAAAAAGGAATCTCCTAGAGTCCTCTTTAATCTCTTTTCAGATACCCAAAACATGAAAACATTGTCGAGCACTTGTATTTTCTAACTTGTTAAAGAAAATGAAAATAAAACTAATCAATATAAGTTTAACCCTTTTCTGGATTGAGATAGACTATTTACGAAAACATAATACTTTAGTTGAACAATACTAAAAGGTTCTCCTAGGTATTATTTTATGCCTTTTTATGGCCGAGATACTAAATTTATGAAAATTAATATCTAGTAGTTTTATTTTTCGCCTCTTTGCAAAATCTCTAAGCATTAAAAAGAAGTTTAGTTACACCTCCATTGGACATGTAAATTTATTAAATAGCGTTGGACTCTTTGAGCACGAAGATTTAGAACCACTCCTTCTCAGGTTTCATTAAATACACTCAGAAGGATTCATCTAAAGGGTGAACTTATATATCAATCACAGGTTATCCTCCTTAAGATTGTAAAAAATAAAGAGGTACTTCCCATAAATGGTTGGGAAATTGGGAAAATAAGGTACTAAATCTATTAATGGCAGCGAGTCGCTCCTTAACATGACACTCTTTCACTTTATCTTCGTGACTGTTGGGTTGGGAAATATGATTGCCTCTTTGGTTAATCATACCATATTAAAAACCTTTGTAATAAGTTTTGAGTCAATGTTTCTGACTCCATAAAGTGTTTCCAATATGTTCAAGAGAAGTCCCTAAGTTGACATCTGCTATAATACCTTCATCCTTACTTCATGTCTAATGTTCCTGAACTAGCTCTGTATCAACACCATTCTATCTCGAATCTTGATATATGTTTCACGTCTTTGGTGGGGGATACATCAAGGCCCTCCTGTGATGGTCTGCTTTCTATCGAGATCAACTCATTATCCAAGAAGTTGACTTAGAAAATCCCTTTAGTGCCTTGGTGCTTGCATAACTTAATGGCAAGTTTCCTCGTTTTCATCATCAAGTTTTCATCATTTTCCTTTGACCGAGAGATTTTGTGTGATGTTAAAATTCATCTCATTCATTCACACTTATAGATTGAAATTTAGTACCTTGAGGGCCATTATCATTATCGGTGGGTCCTATTGCTTCTATTAGTGGCTTACATCATTGCCGGTAATCATATGGTGTTTACCTTGTTTGGCCCTAGCACATTTATTCACGTGGTTAGACTCATTCTCTGGAGTGATGAGGTAGAAGACCTCAGATATATATTCATCCATCTGGGTTGTGATTTCAGGATTCATACAAGATTAAAAGTATGATGGCTATGATAATTTAGACAGTCATCCAAGCATGGATCCAGACTCTGTCATCAGTGGAGGAGACTTCTTGATCATTATACATGTGTATTGGCTTATATGATGAGTATGGGTATGCCTCCCTCAATAATGATATCATGATGAGAATATGTATTGTAATATATGATGATCTCAACTAAATTATTATTGATTTGGACTTTTCACAAGGTAAAGCACTTCAGTCCTTAGCCACTGCTTCTGACTTTGTACTTTAGGGGGGAATTTGTTACAGGTCATTTTTTTGCATCTAATCAAATGGCATGAAAACTAGATCAAACAACATCTTTGACACATTGCAGTCATCCCTTTGTAAATCCTTAAGCATTATCTCTCCAAAAAGCCCGAGTTTCTGGGTAAATCAACTAAAAAATTGTGTTCTTGGCCACAACGCACACTACCCTTCAACCCACCTGTAGTGGTTTCATGTTGCATAACTAAGCACCTGCACTAACCAGCACAGGTTTCCCTTCATTACAGGTGTGATGGTTCTAGAATTATGAGAAAAGAAAAAAATATATATGAATCTTCTCCTTCCAAAAGCTTCTAAGGTAATTTTAACCATTTACCATTGATATATATCTTGAATTCCTATCCTATAGGTATTATATCTTATCCCTAAAACGTATCCTCCTTCATATGTTGAGCCAAGTCCTAAATTGGTAAATCCTAAACTATCTCTTTCAACCTATAAATATACTGCTTCACATAGAGTCTGGGTTGGATTTTGGAGATTTATAGTGCCCTCATGCTACTATTTTTAGCTTAAGGAATCATCATCCATTGATGCATTAAGGTTGAGGTTTTCTTGGTGTCAAGGAAGGACAAGATAATTGGGGAGACAACTACAAACTCAAGCATCTATAAATGGCTGTAACTCTCTGTTGGGTTGAGGGGTCCTGACCCGGGTATAGAGTTATCGCGCAACCAACAAAACCCTCCAACTACTGGCCCTTTCGGCAGTGATCTACTTGCGCAGACCAAAGTCTCACTCGAAGAAGTATGGGTGGGTGCTGGAACCAAGTTTACTGTGGTATATCTAATCATACTAACTGCAAATAATATAACAGTTTTGCGCAACCATAAGTAACATATCTAATCCTTTCGCAAAATGTCACAAAATACTTCCATATATTTCGTGCATAGTAATTAAGTATACTTCATTCATATCTATTTATCTAACATCGACTAATTATCACGTAGAAATGTAATTAATTCATCACAGAATTAAATACGAATAACATAATAGATTCAGATCTACAGAAAATAACAAATAAGAAAGGCAATAAATCACATAAGAATCTGGGTTTGCCAAAAATGCCTTCTTTATTAAGAGATATGAAATTCAGTACATCCAATCTTTCTGCACACACAACAACAAGGTCTTCACACAGCTCAGGACTTAGATCTCCATGCACACAGCCAGCAGGAGCCTTTCTACCCAGACGTGCACATTTTTATACCATATGAGACGTGCACATACCATGGTATCAAACCATAGTTTGAGACTCATGATTTTTCCGTTTAACCCTTTACAATAATTAAGGAAATTTGAACCACCCCAAATCCCCTTTAACTATTTTCGTGCAGTGCATATAACAAAAACTTAAACAAAATTAAACAAAAAAAATTACCCCAGGGGGCTTCGCTCCAACAGGCCTCCAACACAATCTCGTGACTTGTCCCGAGTCATTGCGGCGTGGTTGCCCATTAGGGGAATTTTGAGGTCTAAAATGGGCCTCCTAAGGAAAATGTACAATCAAAATTCACTTTATGAGAACCAATCACATTTTAGGGGATGACATTACCCGCAATAGTTGAGGTGGCATTGCTTGAGTTAAAGGTACTTACTGGTTACATTCTCAATGGTGGATAAAAACTCATGGTTAACCATGGTAGTGCTCTAAGTACTTTTAAATTCATAAAGTAAAGTATTAATAATAAATCTCATTTCACACTTTTTGAATAAAATATTATTTTTTGTCATTTCATATTTTTTTAAAGAAACAATGCATATCCTTACATAATCTTCATGTCTTTACAATTTTTTTAATAAATATGATATTTGTATATTTTTCATATATTTATTTTTAAATTACATATTCATCTCATTTTATTTAATATTATAATTTCAAATTCATTATAAGTTAATATCTATACATATGAAATCAAAATAAATAAAAATGTAACTTTGTAATTTTATGATAAATTAAATCTATGAATACTATTATTATAATATTAATAACAATACAAACATATTAAAATTAAAGAAAAATGATATATTAGTTTTGTATGATGAAAAAATGTACATTAGTTTTGTATGTTAAAAAAAGTATGTTAGGTTCAACATAGTTTGGGGAAAAAAAGTCTAAAATTTCAATGTATATAAATCTTGTATTATACTTATAAATATAAATTAAATTTATTTCGATATATTTTTTTTCTTTAATTTTAAATACAAATAAATTAGTTTCATTATGATTATATTAATATTATATATTATTATACATAATATTATGAAAAATAATCTAAATGTTATAGAATATATATTATACCCCTATTTATATTATATATTATTTTTTGTATGTTATAAATCAAATCAATTAATATGTAATATAAAAAAAATACATAAAATAATATATTACATTTATCATATTATATTATTTTATTTTTATATAGTATATTAATTACATATTATTATATAATTTAAATAATATAAATTTTAATTAATAGTATATTATACAATTAAGAGTTTATGAATTTATATTTATAATTTATTTTAAGTTATTTAAGTACAAATGACAAATGCATTAGTTGTCCAATGATAATGACATTTTATTGAAAAGTTCATTCTTATTTATAGTCACATCAATATAATTTTTTTATTAATTTTTTTTTTGGTACACCTTTTCAATTGGATTTAACCATAGTTACATGGAGTGTGGTGCAAAAAGTAAAATGCAAATTCATAAATATTATTTTATTGGTTAAGCTATTATTTTATTATTTCCTTAGGAGTCCCATTTTAGACCTCAAAATTCCCCTAATGCTTCATCTTTGCCTTCAATGTTTAGAGAGAGCTCCTGAGTGGCATGATGAATTCAATGCTCTGTGTGACGACGCTCTGTGCTTCATCCACCAAATTTGTTGTCGTTGGACCCTCACATGCCAAACTGATGCTACACTGAGTTTGTTGTAGGATTTTGAGGGTGTTGTCAAGGTTCTGTGATATCTGCAAGGCTTCCTCAGCCCAAGGTTGCATCTGTGTCTCTAGTAGTTGCTCACGACGGTGCAGGTCCTCAATCTCTTTTTGAATGGCCTTTCCCTCATGAATTCTAGAAAGCCTCTACGCTGTCACCAAAGTTGGCACCGCCATTCTGATTTCTGTAAATTGCCACTCTTTAATTCTGAGTTCATTCCTTAGCTTCTGGACCATCGGGTCATTCTAAACAAACATCCAAACACCCATGGCCTCATCCAAGAGCATACCACACACTGCCACTGCTGGTGCTACACTGTTAGTGGCTGCCTTTACTGCGTGCTGTGCTCGGACCTTCGACAGTGTCCCTGGCTGACGCTCCATTTGCAGCTCGGCTATCTGTTGTTGAAATCCAACGCGGACGGTCTGGATCTCTGTGCACGATGCTTTTAGCGTAATGATCAGGCTCTCTAACTTCACTTTTGGTGTGGCTAAGGCAGGGATAGTGACCTCTAGCAGGTCACTGCACACTTGATCAATCATGGCTTCTAATGCGTCGCGAGGATCCTCAGTTGCGCGTAGAGTCTCCTCTGCAGTATGTTTCTTCTTCTGCAACATTGATGCTTGCTAATGAGACGCGATGTTGGCTTGGAAGGCATGGGCCTCATGATACTGAGACTCATCCATGATCATGGTGTGGATAGCGTGGAGTTTTCCTCCAGGTATCATGACCAGGCCGATGCTAACCTCTCCACAAGCTTGCAGAGTAGTGCGCAAGGCAGGCAACTCGACTATAATGGCTAGTCCTGAAATCTAAATCATTCGACTATCTAAGGGGGATGGAAACATTGTGCTGATGGGTTGTGCGCTCATTTGACCGAAGTTGGATGTTGGCATGCTCACTTGCTTAATGCTCTCTTCAATCATGCTTGCTTGCATTTTAAGTTCTTGGAGGCCTGACTGTACTCCCTCGAGAACTGACTTGTATTACACTTCCATACCATTCTAGATGTCCTCTGTGGCAGACTTGATCGTGTTCTCAATTTTGGTGAAGTCATCTTCGGTGAGGGTGAGGTCCTCTATCCCTGCCAACTTGGAACCCTTCCTCTTTTTGTGCGGACCCACAACGACCTGAGATCCTCGCTAGTTCCTTTAGATGTCTAAGTTGTAGGGGCCTCGGTACCTTCACCATCTTTCTCTGTTGTTTCCTTATCTAGATCAATTTTTTCTCCCGACGTAGTAGGCTGAGGCTCTATCTCTATGTCCTTGCCTTTCTGCTGAGTGTCCTTGGTTGTTCACGGGTTGGTTGGAGTCTTCAGCACGGACAAAGAGGCACCCCTAGTGGTGCGCGACTCTAACCATGTAGGTGGCCATTATGCTGTAATGTGCACCAAGTCATCCTTCGTGACAAGGTATGGAAGTTCATACCTAATGCCTTCCACAACGCCCTTCACGTGGATATGCATGTTTTGAAATGTGGCTTTAAAATATGAAATATTCTTATATTTCTCGTAGAAGGTCGATTACAACCTCAGCTTTGACTGAATCACCTAGAATAAAGCAGAATCGAACAAAACCTAAAAGATCTTGTTCTCTGTGATTTGGGAGGGGATCTTCAAATTCCATAAGGTTGTGTAGCGCGCAGCTTCGCACAAGTCTGGCTCAATATCAAGTAACTATGTATCTTGCGACATTTTCCATCCGATTAGCGCAATGAGGAGCAACAACCAAGCATAATAGAAACGCTTCCCTTCTTCCTGGACTTCGCGCACATCGACCAAAAATTTGGTACAGAGGTATTGGGACCAATTAAAATGCATTCCCTTATCACATTGCCCCGCTAGCGTAATGACATGGGCTAAAACTTCCTTCGGTCGAAACTTTTGCATCACTTTGCATGCGAGGATCAACATGCCAATCTGGACTATAGGATCATTGATTTCCTCATCCAGGAAACCCCAAGTATTGCACGATACTTTGAACTTATTCTTGACTTCCTCGACAACTCTACGCTCTTGGATATTTCCTCCAAAGGTCTCCATAGGGTCCTCCCCCTGGTTGGGAAAGTTGGTGATCCGATGGATCAACACAACATCGATCGGTATCAACCCTCCTAGCGATAGGCAGTCATCATGGATGAGGGCGAGCAGCTGATGCACACATATATCATATTGGATCTTGTCCAGGTACATGGTGGGTGCAAGCTTTGAGAATTTCTCTTGGTCTACTAGGTCCCAGTCCTTCACCTTTAATAGTGGGATCTTTGTGGACATATCACTTTCGATAGCCACATTTTTTGGGAGTAGTTACATGTTAATATATGACTGTACCTTATCTAAATCCTTAGGGATATTTATGGAGTATTTGCGTGGCACGACGTACACAGGCAGCTACGAGATAAGATCGACTACTTCCATGACATCCTCCTCCATGATGGTTTCGGGAAATTCTGCCATCGGTTTCTTCTGGCACTCTGCATCGGTTGAGCACGACTTTGGGGTCTTCTGGCAGGGTGACTTCTGGGACCCCGAGGATTGCCCCTTCTTAGATTGGACCGGCGAAGGGGTCTCAGTAGCCTATGCAGGGGTCTCTTCAGCCGGTGTCGCAGAAGGTGTGGGCTTAGTGGCAGTCATGCTTGGCAGAATGATATGACCTAAACCTCGGCGGCGCAACTCTTCTTCAAATATTGGGTCAAGGCCAACATAAGATACAGACAATACTTGGAGAGTAGAGGGAAAAAAATCGTATAGATAACATAGAAAGCAAAGGGAACTAATGTGACCCTTCCAGTCATATTTATAGCATAGGAAAGTTTTAAGCGGTCCTATGCTCATTAATGTAGCCCCATAAATGCTAAAATGACTCCAAATCTGGCATAATATCCTTATTAAATGCAATTTCGTCACTCCTCCAAATGGTAAGAACATTATCTTGTCTAGATTTATTGTTCCAATGGCTATATTCTAGCACCTCTGTGACCAAGACAACCTTCTCACACAGCTGTTGCGCATGCGCTGCACTTGTCTTCTTTCCCAGAGGGTCAATAGGTTCGATAAAATCAATGGCCCATTTTTCAAAAGCTTGAAAATTAATTAGAGGGTGCAGGGGCATATCATCTCTGTGCGACAGTCTCCCCGTCCTTTGGCATACATCACAAGTGAGACAATACTCATGTGCGTCATTATGCATCGTTGGCCACCATAAACCAACTCATAAAATATTCTATGTAGTTTCTTTCCCTGCATAGTGACCTCTTGCATCCCCTCCATGAGCCTCAACTAATATATCCCGTCTTTTGAATTCCAACACATACCTTCTTAGGATTTCATCCAAACCCATTTTGTATAGCTGATTATCAATCAAGGTAAATTGAGTTGCGCACGTGACCAACTCTTTATTCTGTTTCAATGTATATTCCGTGGGCGCACTTCTAGTGGTCAAAAAATTAATAATATATGCAAAGTGATCATCGACTAATTTGACGGAAAATAAATGTGCTTCTGGTAAGCTGTCTTCTAAGCTAGTTGGCTCTTCTCCAATTTCAATGCGTGACAGATGGTCTGGCCCAAAATTCAGTCTTCCAGGTTTCACAATTACTTCAAAGTCATATTCCTTAAATGACAACAACCATATGTATATATTTCCCCCCAAGACAAGCTTGTTCACCAGGTACTTCAAAGCAGAGTGGTTCGTGAACATATTAAAGTGGCCTCCCAACAGGTAGTGGCGGAACTTATGCAGTGCGTAGACCATAGCTAATCCTTCCCTTTCCGTGGTCGAGTAGTTACGCTCCGCACTTGAAAATTTCCTACTTGCAAATGCAATAGGGTGTTTAATCTCCCCGGCTCCTGGTTGCTAAAGCAACTCCTAGCGTGATACAGGAGGCATCTACATGTACATGGAATTCCTTCATCTAGTCTAGAAAGGCCAATATGGGCCTAGTGAACATCTTCTCCTTAAGAAATTCAAATCTATTTTTCCAGTCCTCATCCCAACAAAATGAGCCATCCTTCTTTTGCAACTTCTCCATAGGTGCAGTGATCAATGCGTAGCCTTGAATGAACTTTCGGTAATACCCTCTATGCCCCAAAATTGAGTGCAGTTGTTTCACATTTACAGGAACTTCTAGGTTAACAATAACAACGATCTTTGTAGGATCCAACATCAATCCTTGCTGAGAAACAATATGACCTAGCAAGATCTCGAATGGGATGTAGAAAATACACTTTTTCAGATTGAGCAAGATTTGATACTTTTGGAAAGTATCTACCATCAGGCCTAGACTCGACATGTGTTTCTTCAATAACCCAAATACAGTCCAATCATCAAAGTATACCTCTAATAATTTATGGACGTATTCTTTGAACGCGACTATGACCACGCGCGAGAAGATAGATGGCACATTCTTTAGATCGAATGGCATGATTTTGTACTGAAAGGATTCCCATTCTATCACAAATGTTGTCTTGCGTCTATCTTCCGATGTGATTCTTATTTGGTGGTATCCTAAGAAACAATCTATGAATGATTATGCCTCCTGTCCTCCTACATTGTCTATGATTTCATCAGAAAATGGGGTCGGGAATGGGTCATGTATGAAAGCATCATTGAATTTGTGCAGATCCACACAAATCCTTATTTCTCCCTTGATTTTCTTGTCCTACACCACCATAAAGCTTACCCAATATGATTCTTCCACAGGCTCTGTGATCCCTACAATGACCATTTTCTCCAATTCCTCTTTGAATTTCTGCTTATATTTTGGATTCAACCTATACTGGCACTGTTTCATAGGTCGCGCATCTGGTTTCAAGGTGATCTACATTACTCCGAGATCTCCTACCATCCCCTTCAACTCAGAAAATTTTGTAGGAAACAACTCCTGATATTCAGCCAGTAGCTCAACGACCTTACCCACTGTATCATCATCCCAGTAATTCCCTATTTTTTCTAATTTCGGTTGTTCCTCTAAGTAAATATTGAATTGCCAAATATGTAGAGGCTTAGTTACATCTAGTGACTTAATTGTCGGCCCAGAAACTACGCGTTGTTCTTCATATTCAGGGATTGTAATGTTCCTTGGGTCTTCCTCATTATCTTCAAATGAATTTTTTCTACAGTTTATGATGTCTTTCATCTATGCATCCCATGATGGCAAGGCATGCTCCACCATATTTTTTGTAGTGTCAAAGATGATTCCTTGAATATCCTGCAGTGTCTCATCCAGGAATTTGAACCAACTTTGAAAAATAAAGGTCAGGATAAATATTTCTCTCAGTGCAATCCATTCATTGGTTCATCATCGAAGCTCAGTTTCAAGGTACTAGTCCATAGGCACCTTCCTCAAAGTGCGGATGAATATGTGCACCCTTTCTAGCCTCAGCTCTGCGCCCCATGATTTAGTCCATATAGCTAATGTTTGCGCAGATTTCTGTATCTGGAATAGGTTTCTCCCATTCTGGTATTTGGATGCTCAAATCACAGACGCATCATGCGGGTGAATTCTTCCCAGTTAGCCAAGTTTCCCTTGTGCGTCTCCCACCAGCGTGTTGGGGTTGAGCGCAACGCTTTATCAAGTGCATGGACCTTTGTGCTTCTGGAAAAAAAATTTCAAGTTCTTCTAAAAACATCTTAACATTAGTCAGACCATCATAATAAGGAAATTATCATACCTCTGAGGATATGCATCAAAGAGGTTTTGTCACCTGATTGCAGCACAATGCAGATACTTCATGCAACCGGTTCTGCAAGTTCTCTAGTTCCTCATATGAGTATGAAAATAAAGAGCTATCCTTCTCCCAGTTGAGTCTTCCATCGGCTATCGGGTTGATCCAATCTTCATCTCGCTCAATCAACTTATAGATATGATCGAAATCATCATCTGTGTGCACCAGCTCTGTGTATATTTTACCTTATGCAGGATCTAGGGGGACCACAACCCTGGTTCCATTATTCTCAAATACCATACTTTTGTGCTTAATATTGATGATGCCACCCATATCGATAGCCCAATATAAACCCAAAAGCGTAGGATAGGAGTCAGTATCATCAACAATCTGTATAAATTCAAAGTCTATGAGCACCCTTACTCCTTCGATATCTACTACCACTTGCGAGATTGTTCCTAATGGGATAATATTTTGTTGGTTTTCCATGCACAGCTGGATATTATACCATTCCAACATAGGTTCTCTCATTCATTGCAAAGTCTGATTTGGTAAAACATTCACATCAAATCCCAGATCCAGAATGACCTGATCCATCTCATATGCACTAATATGAGTAGTCAAGCGCATTTCCCATCTATTTCTTCTTTTATTCTTCTAAATCTTATTAACAGCCTTATGCTCCATCTGAGGTTGTTCTTTCTCTGCACAGTTGTCTATCAACGCTTGGAGGTTCTCGATTGCCTTATTATTGCACAACAATTTGATACAAACCAGCAGGAAGGGATTTATCTCTTCATCTACCCCAACCACATCCATAGGTTTGCTCGATGCTTTAGACATTGATGTGCCCACTTCTGCGAAATCCTTCTTTGCTTCTACAAATGTTTCCTTTTCTCTTGATATGTTGAATCCTTCCTTATTTTTAGGTGTTTTCTGGATCCAGAGATCATTATCAGCCTTTGTCCCTTTGTCTTCACTAGTGGCTGCACCACTCCTAGTGATGATATTCACACTTGGTTCTTCTTCACACAACTCAGCTCTGACCATCTGAATGTTTTGTGTGGGAGTCTGCTATTTATTTTCCTTAATTTTTGCAATCAAGATAGGGAAATTCTAAATATCATGATCAAATTGTCTACAGTACTTAAAAGACTGTTGTGCTCGGTTGGGGCAGTCACGTGCATAATGATGCACATCTCCACAATTATAGTAGATGAGTTGCCCCCTTCCTTAACTAGCTCCTACTCCTCTTCCTCGTCCTCTACTTTGGAATCCAGCATGCCTATATGGGGATGCTCGTGAGGTTGGCTCAACATGCATTCGATTTAGGAAGGCTTGATCAATCATCAAATCGATGCTGTGATAGTGCAGCTCGTCACACCCCACTGATGAATTTTTTTTTCAAAATGGTTGCTTAAGCTCAGGGATATATTTACCAATCCTTGGGCATAATTATTTCGTGTGCATACCCATTTCTTGACAAATCACACACCATAGCGTGGGAGTTCCACTTGGTCTTGCTGCGCTATTTAGTGGGCCTAGTCCTCCAGCTGCCAGATAGTCATTGAATACGGGGCATTGATCCTTGTGGTGCCCCACAAATTTGCAACGTATACACCATACATATGTGCATGCCTCCTTTTCCTCATATTTTTCCAGACTCTATATTTCTAAGTGCATTGCTTGCAATTGGCTTTGGATCTGCTAGGTTCCGATCTGCGTAGCTGGTATCGGTGAAGATTCTAGCTTCATTGTGATCTTTACATCTTTGGCATGTGTATCAATCTTCTGCTGACTTAGGGGTTGGTGTAGATGTGGTAGCAACATGGAAATAAACCACTCTTTGTGTTGTGTGTCATCAATATTAAATCCTCCATCTATGATTGTGCGCTTTAGCTATTGATTCATGTCCCATAAAAATTCATTCAATTCTTGGTGAATCTCCTTCAACTCAGTTACACATTGCGCAAACGGTTTCACCTTCTTGAATTGTTCCTTTAATGCGGCCTTTAGATTATCAATAGTTGAATTAGGGTTTTTCACCACATACCTTATGTACCAATCCATCGCGCGGTCTTAAAAATCAGTCGCCAACTGTGCTTTATTAACATCCTCATTATTAACCTGTTGCACTATCCATACAATGTCAGTAACAAACCATAATTGGTCTGTGTCTTCATTCCAGATACCACTGAAAGTGGGTAACTTCATGGAGGCGATCATCTCAACATCTGGTGGTGGAGGTGGAGGTGGAGTGGATGGATTTTTAGAGTGATATTATATTGGGAGTGGATTGGATGAGATCTAAACTATGGCCAACGATCCAAGATCAGCATGATCTTGCAATTCTTCTTCTTCAGAATGCACAAATTCACCTAAGCTACTGATTTCAGACTCTTCATCACTGTCATATTTACCTTTGAGAGGGCTATAAACAAAACCTTCTTCAAGATCTACTCTGTAAGTTCTTCCACTCGCATAGTTAGGCCTATACATGACATTCATCAATATGACTGCACAGAGTACCCTGTTCACACAATAACATTGTAATCCACAACTTTAGAGAGCACATGAACTTACCTCTAGGGCCCTTGAAAAAAATTCGTTCAACTTTAGAATATGGTACAAATTTATCAATAGATAATTCAGTCACAAATCCTCCCAGAACACTATCGATCCAATGATTTACCGTTCAGGTGATCTTGTTGCTAGTTTTCTTAAATTTTTGTACCAACTTCAGGGTCCACTGAGTGATCATGTTTTCCTTTGCGTAGGTCTGGAATTCAAAAATTTGACGCAACCACTCACGCAACTTGGTTGCAAAGGAAGAAAAAAAAATTCCTTTGACCTCTGTATAGATATACATTTGTGTCCAACCTTCGGCAAACAATTTAGATCTTCTATTTTCTTGGATCACAAATTCAAGTATCTTCTTATTAAGCCAATCTTGTAGTTTGTTCTGCGTCAGATGCCACAACATCAAATCTCCCTCAAAATGATCATGGTCCCAACAATGGAACCATTTTTTGGCTTGAGGGGTCCTGACCTAGGTCCAGAGTTATCACGCAAGCAACAAAACCCTCCAACGACTGGCCCTTTCGGCAGTGATCTGCTTGCGTAGACCAAAGTCTCACCTGAAGCAGTATGGAGGGTGATGGAACTAGGTTTACGCACCTTGAGAGAGCTTTTAATGTGGTATATCTAATCAGACTAACTATAGATAATATAGCGTATTTTCATAGCCACATGTAACAGGTCTAATCCTTTCACATATTGTCACAGAATACTTCCATATATTTTGTGCACTGTAATTGAGTATACTTCATTCAAATCTATTTATCTCACATCAACTAATTCTTGTACAGAGATGCAATTAATCAATCACTGAAGTAAATAAACATAAAAAAACAGATTCAGATCTACAACAAATAACATATAAGAAAGACAATAAATCACATAAGAATCTAGGTTTGCCAAAAATTCCTTCTTTATTAAGAGTTATGTAATTCAGTAAATCCAATATTTCTGCTCACACAACAGAAGAGTCTGCACACAAGTCAAGACTTAGGTCTCCGCGCACACAACCAACAAGAGCCTTTCTACCTAGACAAAACCTAGACCTAGATCATAACATTAATAAAAAAATCCATAGAAGATATTTCTTTACTTGACTCACTCTTACATATTTATACTATCATTGATGTGCACATACCATGGTCTCAAACAATGGTTTGAGACTCATGTTTTTTCCCTTTAACCCTATACAATAATTAAGGGACTTTCACCCGCCCCAAAGCCCTTTGACCATTTGCACACAACACGTATAACAAAAAATTAAACAAAATTAACACAAAAAATTACCCCATGGGGCCTCGCTCCAACACTTCCTCCTTCATTAGAGGCATTATTTTATGCTATGTTGATATTGTAGTTTTCTTTCTTGTTTTATTCGTTGTTGCAGGTTCCATTTATAACACTTGGAGCTATACTTGGAACTTACAAGCAAGGAGAAGAAGAGGAATTGTGATAGATTCCAAGTAGGTCTTTCTTCTGTATTCTAATTTATCTAAGAAAAGCATATATTCTAGGTAGGTCATTCTTCTATATTCTTTAGCCCTTATTGTAGCTCATTTTCACACTGTCTTTATTTGCAAAAAAATAAGAAGATACAAATAAGAATTATATACATTATTTTCATAGGATGTTAACAAAATAAATGCCTAATTAACATTAAGATCAGACAAAGCGCAACTTATAAGTGGGACCTGGAAGAGTTAGGTAAACAAAGAGTTAAAGAGTATGTTGCTTGTTGGGTGGATTTCTCCAAGGATGTCGGGTCTACCTCATGAAGGAAACTCAAAACCACGAAATAATCGACATTTATCACCTTGAGTGTCTCCATAATCAACCATAGAAGGGTTGACTGTAAATGAACGACAGATATTGATTGCGGGATCACCTCTCATTGGCTATCACTGTTGGTGCAGTGCTCTCGTAATAGGACACAAGCGAGCACGATTCTGCAGAATGTAATATGTCACCCCCTTGACACATCGCTCACCCCCCTTTCCACATCACTTTGAATTTCCACGTCATCCTGTCACATGATCCTCCTATACACATCACATCATCATTAAAAATATGTTTTCCCTATTTTTTCTCATTTCCTCCATAAAACCTGTTGTAGCCTAATTTGACTCAGCTAAAATTCAAGAAAGGTTCTGAGCAATTCAAGGTTATTGAGGAGCAATTGTTAAAATTTCAAGAAGACCTATAATATGATCGAAAGGATAACCACAAGCTCAATGAGGATTCATCATCACATGTGCACTCGAACCAAAACCAAAGAAGCAAAGGCGTGAAGGAGTCGTGAACACACGAGCAAAGTCAGGCTAGTTTCCGTTCAGAGAAGTGCACAAGGGCACGTGCAGTTCAACAGGTCAAGTTGGCAAATGGAGAAATTCGTGAGCACACAGGTCAAGTGGGGAAACCAGAGTAAAATAGAGATGGACGGTGAGGATCCAGTCGCATAAATGATAGCGAGCGATAGATGAACTAGATCACAGAAGACGGTTGGTGCATATCACACATCGACGATTTTTGTGTTGATTGCTAAGTCTTCACATGGTAAGCGACTTAAGTTGCATTGTGATAAATATGGGAGGTGGAAATGTGATGGGAATTATATCACACATTGCATGCGATAGGGTTTTCGGGTCAATTTGTGAAATCTCAAAATCGCAAATATTGCGAAATTCTTAAAACTTGCAAAGAGTGATAAAGAGCCCAGATGCGATGTAGTTTCAAAGGTTAACTCCAAAGGATTTCAAATCCAGATGTAAAGTATTTCCTGTGTTAAATTGCATCAGAAGAGGAAAAGTAGGATTATAACATAAAACCACTGAAACGCCGAAATGCAATAGAAAGCGGACACGATGCATTCTTCAGAGGTGAATAGAATATATTTCAAGTCCAAGTCTTGTGGTGGTTTATGAAGAAAAGGCTAAACATTGGAGTAGACTTGGATGGAAAAAGACTCGACACTACATGCAAAATTCTTAAAAGTGGTTATGCCTTGATAATGGAAGAAAGTCTGAATGCGGTCAGAAAGACTCGGGTATGTGACCCGACGCAGAGAAAAGGAGAAGAGAAGATGGAACACAACAAGTAAAAGCATAAGAGGCAGAGCCGGGTAGCAGGTGACATGATGACAGTGTTCGAAACACAAAAATAAAGCATGGGCATAGTCAAGTGGAGATGCATTTGTGCAGACTGTTAGGACATCAGAACCGAAATGGAAGGAGACACATCAACAACGAATCAGATTCAGAAAAAAGGATTATATGGCAAGTGTTATTTTGTTTTCTTTGTTAAGATCGAAGCTACAATGGTGTCCTTGATTGCAATGTAACAAGTAGTTTAACAATTTTTGGCAGTATAGGAGTTTCAAGAAGCTCGAGCAGTTACAAACTGCTTTTGTTTGTATTTAAGGAAGAGAGAAAGAGAGAGGAGGGGTTTCGAGTTCTGGACCTCTTGGGGACTAAATTTTGTACTTCTTTTTCTGATGGGTGAATAAAAGAAGCAACAAGTTTCCTGCAACTGTTGATGGTGATTCGTGTCTCTTGTGCCATTTTATGTGGTTTCCTCCTAGTATGAAGTGAAGTAAAGAAGCAGTTGGTCTCTAATTTACGTTTGTAAGTAAGAGTTAAATAGCCTTAATAAGTGATCCTTCACTCCATCTCTTCTCCCTTCAAAATTCTCTCTGAAACTTAAAAGTAATAGATTCTGTGTTTACATAATATTATTTTGAGTTTCCCTTCTCTTCACAAAATATCTCTGAAAATTTAAATTAATAGATTATGTGTTTACTACATATTATTTTGAGTTTCCTCTCTCTCCATGAAGTTCTTCTGAAACTTAAACGTAATAGATTTTGTGTTTACAATATATTACTTTTAGTTTCCCCTGCAGTTCTTCTTTTCCATTCAGATATCAACAGTCAATGGCATTGTGAAATATTTTATTATTCCAGATCACTAAGGGTTTTAGAAAACTAGTTTCTAGTGGGATAGAACCGAGACCTCATGATAAAATTATTTCTGTGACACACTTTTAAAATGTCTTAAGCATTGATTCCTTTCACAACTGAGGGATTGTCTCTTAAGATACAACAATATTTGGCACCGTTGTCGGGGACAAAGGCACGAAGTTATTTTTCCCTGGGTATTGAAATCCATTTCTTGATGGTGAACAAGATTTAGATACAAATTTGGTTGTTTATTATTCACCTGGCGACTCCACTGATGAAGGTTTCATTAGATGAGGAATTCTACGGGCAAGAAAATGAGAAAGCACCATGGAGAATACAGATATCAGAGTTTGAATCTTCAAAGAAAGTTTTATTTTTCACTATCAGTTTGGTGGTCTATTTTATCTTACATATCAAGAATATTGTTTCCTGCTTTATATTCTCAGAATATTATAAGGCCCAAAATGTACATTTTTTAATGGAGAAAGAACATTTTTCTTCAGTTTGTATTATTGATCTTGACACAACTTTATCTCCTAAATATGAGAAGAGAGATGAATGCTGCATTACAATTATTGAAGATAATCAATCACAGTCCGGGCATAAAGGTGAGGATTCATCATATTTGGATGATAATATTCTCCCTCATCAGCAATCCACTTCTTTCCAGCTTGGAACCAAGGTGATTTTCAAACCCTTAGTGCTGCCTAAAATTCTCCATCAGTATCCTTCAAAAGGATTCAAATTTTTGCCAAGTTTTTATGGAGAGGAGGAGAATATTTCAGCTGAACAACATATCTTATAATTTGAGTACTTTCTGGAAAAATTTCAAATTATTTATGAAGAAATGGCTTTAAGTATTCTTTTTCATTAATTAAAGCAGGGTGCTCAACAATGGTTCCAGTGTTTGGAAGCAAGTTCAATTAGTTCATGGAAAGGTTTTCAAGATATATTTCTTAGATATTGTGGCGAGCGTAAGTCATATGAAAAAAAACTTTTAGAATTATATTATATCCAGAGGCAAATAAATGAATCAATCGTTGAGTTTAATAGGAGGTTTCAAAAAATTTATTTCAGCATGCCAAAAGAAATTCGACCTCCTGAAGCTGCAGCTATGGTTTACTATTTGAGGGCTCTTTCTGTTGTCTTGGATTTTTATATTATTGTAGCTCCTAGAGACAACCTTGATTTGAAAAATACCAGTGCTTAGGACATCCTAAAATCAGAGGTTAAGTGTGGACAATTGCATAAATTCCTTTGACAGAAAATGGGTCAAGAGAATAATGATTTTGGTGGTTCAAGAAAGGAGAAGACCATTTGAGCCTGATTCATGTAAATTCCCCAAACTGTGAGAGGGCTCAGAAGGTTGTGAAGCTAGATGGATTTTAAATGGGCCAAGTATAAAACAATGAGAAGATATCTTAAAAATATGCAGAGGAGTTGAGAGAGAACGGAGAAGGAACCCACGAGAGACATGCTTAGGAGATTTAAGAATATGTCTACTATGAACTCAGAGGAAACATATATGAATGAGATATTGACAAAAATAGAGGTTCGTGGAGCACGAATTAAGGGAGTGCAGGACACGAATTCATGAATGTTAACACCTGAGCATTATGCAGACACAAATTCATGAATAAAATTGCAAACCACCGACAACTACATTACACGAACCATCAAAGCAGAATAACATGAAATATGATTACACATAAAGGAGAGATTACTGATAACAAAAGGAAACATATACATACTAGTCATTGATTCATCTAGAATCCAAATATCAGCTCCGTATTCATATTAAGTTTAAATATCTCTCCCAAATATGTGTCTCGGGGCACAGGGAGCACAATCATACAAAACTACAGAAAAATTCTTCAAAATTCTTGAATGCTTCTTTCATCTTAGAACTCACTACATATAGAGTTATCCTTGAGGGTTTACGATTGAATATTCTTCCATGATCGACCCACTAAGGTGAAACCAAAATATCCTAACAAACTATTGGAGCGTGCATCAAGTAATCACTCTTGCAACAGAAAAATTATAACAGAATTAGGTAAAATCGGGATTTTACTAGCAAAACATCATTATCTTAACAGTAAAAAGAAACAAAATAGTTAGGCAAGGGGGAAAAATTTCAGAATATTCAGAGTGGCTAGAAGTGGCTAGGAACCAGTGAGCAATTTGGAATTCATCATGTAATTCCATCTGTTGTTCGACGCCCTCCACTCCCTAACTCTCATGATTTCAAATTCCCGTTGCGGAACAGTTGGTTGTGCTATGAATGCTGAATTTAGTGGGGAGCTCTTGGAGGGACTGAATAAATTGTAACCACGTGCTCTACCAAAAACTCTTTATGTATTTGAAAACCAAAAACCAGATTTCAGAGGGGGTCTTAAGTGGTAAGAATTATCAGAGAAGGGGGGTGAAAAATGATGAGAGGAAGACATGTGGAGGAGTGAGTGGTAATGGATACTGCCTATATTTGAACCCCCCCCCCCCCACCCCATGGTTAACGTTCGAAGGCTGGGGGGGGGGTATGAAATGTGTTAAGGACCCTCTGATAAATTGGGGTGAAGCGTAGGTGACAGAGAGATGCAGAGGGCTTAGTGGTGATGGGATGTGCAAAGACCGGATGGAAATGGAAGAAGGCATGGTGGGACCAAACCGCATCGCAAGTCGCAAGCCTTAAGTTTTTTTTATAAGCGTGGAGGAGGTAAACACCAAAAAAATGTGAAGTGAGAAGCATGGGGGGGAGGTAAGTGATGTGAAGGGAAGGTGGGACCCGCCCGTATCGCAAATCACAAACTTTAACATGAAGAAATAGAGATAAAATCTAAACGGTGCGAAGTGTGAAGCGTGGGAAGGAGGGAAGTGACATGGAGGGGAAGTGGGACCCGATTGCAGCCTGCAGATCCCAAAAATTAAGTTTTAGTTTATAAGCACATAGGTAAAATCTTAAATCCGCGAACTGCGAAGCGCGGGGAGAAAAGAGGTGACATGGAGGGTGGAGCTCACTGCATGGGCGGAGTTATAATGCGGAAAATGGTTATGTAGTAAGTGTATGAGGTTTCATATTATACGACATGTATTGCAAGCGGCCAAAAGTGGGGGGTGGAGCTACTATGGTGGGGCCAACCACATCGCAACTTACAAAAAATACTTTGCGGGCACTTACGCGGTAAGTTATAAATTGTGCGAAATGTGATATGTGACGCACTAAATGCTAGAAAGTGCAAAGAGGAAAAATGTAAGGAAAATGAAAAATACAAGGGTTTGCATGCGGATTTGAGTGATGTATAAAGGTTGAATGGGTCCCACTTCATCACATTGGCGAAAAACAAGGTTTGGCATAAGTCTTAAGAGGTAAGGTTAAAAACCTGCGGGTTGCGAAGTGCGGGCAATAGGAAAGGCTTATATGCGCGCCACGGGTGAATGGGTCCCTCTTCATCACAAATCACATTTCTCTCATTTTAACATTTATCGTTGCGCCCATCCTGAAAAACTTGCGGTCTGCGATTGCGATTTGAGTCTCTGTCGTTGATCGTTGCTTAGATCCAATGGTCCTCACTACTCTCTTGTTGTGGTTTTCCAACCTTGTCTCTTTGGGTACGCTTGGTCATTTCTTATTTATTCGTGGAATACTTGCCCCGTGTTCATGACTTGACCTGCTTTAGCGTTCACGGCTCGACCTGAACGCGTGCACAAATTGACCCAATCTTGTTTAGGACTCAGCCCTTGCTCTTTTTCTGTCTTAATTTTTTCTATGCTGCCTTTGTCTTCGCTAATAGTAACTACTTCTTTGCCTCTACCTTGTGTTCTCCTTATAGGGACCACTTCTCCATGTTATTTGAGGTCACATGCCAACATATCTTAAGGAGAGAAAGCCTTACACTCTAGAGCTGATGTTTCTTTATGCACAGGAAATTGAAGATAATGTGTGGGCTTGTAGAAATTTTTCCTATCATATAGAAAGAACAATTTTTGTTGAAGACAAGGGGGCCTTTCAAGAAAACATTGGAATAGCTTTACAAGAGAATTCAAATTAAGAAAGGAACAAGGATTTTCAAAAGGTGTCAGAGGATTCCCGTTTTGCTAGAACACAAGAATTTAAGAATTCTGAAGATTTTGGTCAAAAATCCATTGCAGCAACTGAACTACACACTGAAAGCCTAGAATATCATTACAATTTTCATAATTTTAATGATTTTGTGAATAGAGGAGAAACTAGTGGAACTCCTCAGGTGTGTTTGCAGGAGGGGGAAGATATTTGTCAAGAATTGGCGTTATACGAAGAACATCAGCATTATGAGGAACAAACCTTAGATTTATCTTTCTGGCCTAAATGGTTGTCAGCAGAAAACAACAATAAACCTTCTCACATACAACCTCAAATTGAGGAGTCAAACAATGAAGGAAGCTGCCCTGTTCAAAGAAGTCGACATCAACAAGATGTTCAAGAAAAGGAGGCAGTAGAAAATTGGTCCCATCAGTTCTATGATCCAGTAGCAGACTGTATGGAGACTTTCTTTTGTCAGCAACAAAAATTTATGCAAAGGTATGTGCAAATGTTTGTATCTGGAAAAATTTCATGGTATCTCCCTATTGTGATCTTCAAATTTCAATAGTATGCAGGCATCGGGTCTAACATGCAGATGTTGGATTGGTGCCACTGGAAGGTTGAATTCACCTGATTGAGTTCATACATGAACACATATGTAGGAGTAGTGCATAAATAAGCTCAGAAGTTGAGCATTTTTAGTTGCAGTATTTCTGGTTCGGTATTTTCAGTTTAATAATAAAGGTAGGGGTCCAAAGTGTAGCAGGTTTTGGGAGGATTTCACACTGAATCAACTCCCATTTGGGATTGACTCCATGCCCAATAAAGGCTACTAATCTATAGGTGCTTCTTGACTCCATGCCCAATAAAGGCTACCGATCTATAAGTTCTCATCACTTGGCTACCAAAGTGTTGTCCCCAATTGGATCCATATGTTGTAGCCTAATTTGACTAGGCTAAAAGTCAAGAAAGGTTCTGAGCAATTCAAGGTTATTGAGGAACAATTGTTAAAATTTAAAGAAGACCTATAATATGCTAGAAAGGATAACCAAAAGCTCAATGAGGATTCATCATCACATGTGCACTCAAACCAAAACCAAAGAAGCAAAGGCGTGAAGAAGTTGTCAATGCGTGGGCAGAATCAGGCTAGTTTGTGTTCAGAGCAGTGCACGAGGGCATGTGCAGTTCAATGGGTCAATTCGAAAAATGGAGAAAGTCATGAGCGCATGGGTCAAGTAAGAAAACCAGAGTAAAGAAGAGATGGATGATGAGGATCTAGTCGCAGAAATGATAGCGAGCGATGGACGGACCAAATCACAGAACACGGTTGGCGCATATCGCACATCGACGATTTTTGTGTTTATTGCTAAGTATTCGCACGGTAAGAGATTTAAGTTTCGATATAATAAATACAAGAGGTGGTGTTGCGATGCGAAGTATATGGCACATCGCATGCGATAATGTTTTCGGGCCGATTTACGAAATTCTTAAAACTTGCGAAGTGCGATAAAGGGCCCGGATGCGATGTAGTTTCAAAGGTGAACTCCAAAGGATTTCAAATTCGGATGTAAATCATTTCCTGTGTTAAATCACATTGGAGGAGGAAAAGGAGGATTATAACGTAAAACCGGTGAAATGCCGAAATGCAATAGAAAGTGGACGCGATGCATTCTTTAGAGGTGAATAGAATATATTTCAAGTCCAAGTCTTGCGGTGGTTTATGAAGAAAAGGTTGAACGCGGGAGTAGACTCGGGTGGAAAAATACTCGACACTACATGTAGAAGTCTTAAAAGTGGTTATGCCTTGATAATGGAAGAAATTCTGAATGCGAGCAGAATGACTTAGGTATGTGACCCAACGCAAAGCAAAGGAGAAGAGAAGACGAAACGCAGCAGGCACAATTCTGGGTAGCAAGTGACATGATGACAGTGTTCGAAACGCAAAAGCATGGGCAGAGTCAGATGGAGATGCGCTTATGCAAATTTTTAGGATATCACAGCCAAAACGGAAGGAGACACATCAACAACAAATCAGATTCAACAAAGGATTACATGCCAAGTGTTATTTTGTTTTCTTTGCTAATATTGTAGCTACAATGGTGTCCTCCATTGCAATGTAATAAGTAGTTTAACAGTTTTGGGTAGTCTAGAATTTTCAAGAATCTCGAGCAGTTACAAACTAATTATGTTTGTATTTAAGGAAGAGAGAAAGAGAGAGGAGGGGTTCTGAGTTTTGGACCTCTTGGGGACTACATTTTGTACTTCTTTTTTTGATGGGTGAATGAAAGAAGCAACAAGTTTCCTGCAACTGTTGATGGTGATTTGTGTCTCTTGTGCCATTTTATGTGATTTCCTCTTTGTATGAAGTGAAGTAAAGAAGCAAATGGTCTCTGATTTATGTTTATAAGTAAGAGTTAAATAGCCTTAATAAGCGCTCCTTCACTCCATCTCTTCTCCCTTCACAAATTCTCTCTGAAACTTAAAAGTAATAGATTCTGTGTTTACAACATATTATTTTGAGTTTCCCCTCTCTTCACAAACTCTCTCTGAAACTTTAAAGTAATATATTATGTGTTTAAAGCATATTATTTTGAGTTTCCTTTGTCTCCATGAAGTTCCTATGAAACTTAAAAGTAATATATTCTGTGTTTACAACATATTAATTTGAGTTTCCCCTACAGTTCTTCTTTTCCATTTAGATATCAGCAGTCAATGGCATTGTGACATATTTTATTATTCCAGATCATTAAGGGTTTTAGAAAACTAGTTTTCTAGTGGGATAGAACCGATACTTCATGATAAAATTATCTCTGTGACACACTTTTAAAATGTCTTAAGCACTGATTCCTTTTAAAACCAAGGGATTGTCTCTTAAGATACAACAAAATCCATTTTACATTCCCCTAATGCACATTTCTAGTTTCATTTATAACATTCATAGCACGATTCAACTCATTTTCACGATCAAGTTTTAAATTGTTAGAGCTACCCATTTTTCCAGGTATTTATACAAGTACAATTTTACCATTTCATGTATTCAAAATGTCTTAAAAGGTCACCATGTCTTGTTCTTCCACCCATATTCCTTTCATGGACACTAAGAGGGATATTTTTGATCTTGTCCGCTCCTTAAATCTAATGGAGCTTCGTGAACACATTTCAGTCAATTAAAAAGAGTCTCCCATATATGCTTCTATTATAAGGTCTAGGTTATTTGCTGCCATAATCGTAAAAACTTATATTTTCCATGAATTATTCAATGGTTGGTTTTTTCTATGTATCCACAAAAATGTTTTTTCATGAATGCCTCGGGTGAAAACATTTTTCAAGTTTCTTCTCTTTAATTCAAAAGGCTTTAGATTTCCCATCCTTAGCATCTTATACTATGTTTTCAGAAGAAACCCTGCTTTCAAACTTTTAAAATATGTCTGGGAAGGATTATTCCCAAATGAACTTCTTTTTAATTCCTATAAGACAACACTTACCTTTAGAGCCAACTCAATTTTCTCTTGAAACCTTTGTTGAATAAGTGAGACCAATTTTGCAAGTAATTGCTAACTCCTGGGAAGGGAATATACCACTGTCATAGGCCAGGCTATTTTGGGCATGTTCAATGTGATTTTGAAGCCATAAACTATTCTTGATATACCAACCTATTGTGAGCATTTGATTAATTCCCAATTGACAAATCTAAACCTCACTCGATGTTTCATATTTCCTTCATTGATAACCTATTTATTACTTTATGTTCATGTTTAAAGTTTCATGCTTTTGGGTTTGAATATTATGAATGTACATAAGAAGAAGCAATCAATGGTGGATTGGGCAGACATATTGAGAATACATCCCAATTATGAAGGCTTCACATATTTTACCTCTTCTTTTATGTGAGTTTCCTATTCAATCATAAATAACACTGTTTCACCTTGTATTTTTCCAAAAGCTCAATCCTTGGAAGGGAAGTGACGTGGAGGGGAAGTGGGACCCGACCGCAACCTGCATTTCACAAACATTAAATTTTATTTTATAAGCGTGGAGGTAAAATCTTAAATACATGAACTGCGAAGCGCGGGGAGAAAGGAGGTGACGTGGAGGGTGGATCCCACTGCATGGGTGGAGTTATAATGCAGCGAATGGTTATGCGGTAAGTGTATGAGGTTTCATATTATACGACACATATTTCAAGTGGAAAAAATTGGGGGTGGAGCTGCTATGTTGGGGCCAACCCCATTGCAACTTACAAAAAATACTTTGCGGGCGCTTAAGCGGTAAGTTATAAATTGTGTGAAATGCGATATGCGACGCGCTAAATGTGAGAAAGTGTGAAGAGGAAAAAGGTAAGGAAAATGCAGAATATAAGGGTTTGCATGTGGATTTGCGTGATGTATAAAGGTTGAATGGGTCTTGCTTCTGTTGAACCCTTAGTTAAACTGAGAGGGGGGGGGGGTGAATCAGTTTAACACATTCATGGACTTTTAAACTGACCTTTAAACTTATTTACAACTTAATTTCATGATCAAATTTATATGTGAGTAATCTTAATATGTGAGCATCAAGTATTAAGATAATGTGAGAGCAGCAAGTATTAAGCAGATTGGATAAACCATATCAACACATAAACATCACACACAGAGACAACAGATATAAGTGGAAACCCATAAAGGGAGAAAACCACATCTTATTATTGTTGTGATGCAAAGGCAAGCTCCAACTCCCTCTCACCACTGATTTTCTGTAGGCACCAACCTACAAGAGGCTCCTACCTTAATTCTGCAAGCTACAACTTGCAAGGGAGCTCCAACTCCCATCAATTTTCTGCAGGCACCAACCTACAGGAGGCTCCAACCTCAGTCAGCTACAACTGACATCTATCAAGCTACAACTTGATATGGAAGCTCCAACTTCCTCACTCTTTCATAAGAAAAACACTTGCTGATTTACCTTGGACATCAGCTCTGTTATGTACCTTCTTCACTGCTGTCCTCCAGCTTTCTTATCTGTCTTATATCATCTATGACTCTTCACTGTTTCTCTTTCAGATCCTCCTTCTTCTTATCTTCTTTGCCTCAATTCTGCATTCTCTAACCTCTCTATGCATATCAATGTGATATCATTTATAGAGTTTTCCTCATGAATGTTTGTATTCCACAGGGAATTCGAAATGAATAGCCCTGACTCTTTACTTTCTGCCTTCTCATTTATTTTTCCAACTCATTCAGAAAAAATATAACAATATGTACAAATTTTAATATTAAAGTGGGATATTTATTTTCCTCTGGAGACTTGCCTTTGCATCACAAACAATATAAAAACAATTAAAACATTTAAATTTTCAGTTACAATAGTAATTTCAGTTCAATCCATTCAGTTTTTGGCTCTCTGTGAGTTTGTCTTTTATGCTGCTGTAGTATAATTGTTCTGCATATTCTCCTGCATTTTCATGCCTGTAAAATGCCCTGTGAATTTTTCAGTTTCTGTCATACTCTCCACTTCAATTGTGTTTCTGCTGCATATATAATTGTTTTACAAGTTCATCTCCTCAGTAACTCTCAAACTCTCATTGTATATAAAAATGCAGCTTTTTCTTATTATCTGTTGGCAAATTTAAATAAATGTGGAGGCTTCTTATAATCAAGGTTATAAAACCCATAAAGCATATAATATGCTTTTCTAATAAACCCAACAAACGTTTTATTTCACTTCGGAATAATAGTGCAACCCACAAATGCATATAAAACTCAACATACTAATAGCTGGACCACTATAACCCTTTTCATCTTATATTCTGGCAACACATATCATTAAGTCTTCGCTCTCACTTTCTGTGTGAATTTCCATTTAACGTTTGCCTTTATAAATTTTGATTTGAGCCAAGATATTAGTGACTCACGACACTTTTATAACCATAATACATCATAAATGACTGGCCCACAGTGTATTTCAAACCATATATATTTCGTTAACGTAAACCTTTGCCTTTATAATAAAATGTGTTATATATATGGTCACTTCACTTTTCCTCATATAATAATGCCGAAGCATAATTGTTACCAATAACATTATCACTATTCCAGCCACACTTTATGAAATGCAAATCAATTATATTAAACCTTGGGCTTAATATACTTTGCTCTTTCTACTCTCTTTGACTTGCACTTTAACACTTAGTATTAAGATAAATATATTCGCGTAAACTCGTCAACATAACATATATATTAACATATATATATATATATATATATATATATATATATATATCTATATCTTCTTTATATATATATATATTACTTTATATATATATATATATATATATTAACATATATATATATATATATATACATATGTATATATGTATATATATGCTGTGCTATTATATATATATATACCCCATAATCCAATCGTTATAGCGCATTCATAAATCAACTCGCAATTCTTCATCTTCGACCTTGGCTTAAAATTAACATATGTAATGTTGACCTACAGCAATTCCCAATGTATATAAACGTCCTCAGGCCCACAGCTTACCTTTGATCTAACATTACAATTTATATCAACCCCGACGCGTACAAAAGACCTTTCAAACATTATACCATGACTTGAATTAAAACAAACATTCGGGCCCACAATGCATTATAACATACCTTCTGCCCATTTATTAACTATTATAACACACAAAATACACCAAAATTCACATAATACTTGGCCTCCTATTATTGAGTGTAGGTCCCACAACATGTTTTACATCCGATGGCTATAAACTTGTCGCACTAAAAACCTCAATTGGATTGTTATCCGACGATCATCGCGCGATTTAGATGCACGAGAGTTATTTCTCCAATTCCACGTGATGAACTGGACCCCAGTGTTTAATATACCTCTCGCATCTGACGGTGCATGACTTATCGCGCCCCAAACCTCAATCCGACGGTCCTCGCACAATATCGCGCAAATTAGATGCACGGTACATAATTCTCAATATTTACGCGATAAAAGTGGTTTTCGATTAACCACTTTTGCCACGCGTCAATCAAATAACTATATCGCGTTTGAAACGTGAAATCCACTTACCACTTTAAAAATTACGCGATACCACTGGTTTATTGGTTCAAAACTGCTTATACTATTCACAAGTCATGGTTCCGCTCCTTTCCGGCTCAAGGTTTTGTCTAGCTCTTTAACATTTTATTATCATTAAACTCTGCTTCTTAACTACATGTTCTTTTGATTTGGGTTTCTTGTAAGATAAAACACGCCATCGCATCTATTTAAGGTTTCGTTATGAAACCACGCCATTTCTTCCATAACTACAAACCAAGGTTAAACAACCCCTCGTCATTCACCTTGGTGCTTCCAGTTTAAACACAATACACATAGGGTTCAACCACAATTTTCCATTTATCTATCAAAGGAATGTAGAAATAAATCCATTCATACACAGTTTCTTGCAAAGCCATTCATACAGAAATCATCCAACCACTGTTTCCTACACAACCACTGTTTCAGAATGACCATTTCTCTGCATTCAGTTACTGTGCATGAAAGTGCACAGGCAGTGCATGTCAGTATATTCTCTCTGTATTCTCTGTATATTCTCTGTTTCTCTGTATTCTTTGTATATTCTGCTGCCTGGGCTGCTTCTTTTTTCTACCCTGTTTCTTCAAATGGCCCTGTCTCTGCTGAGCTGCTTCTTCAAATGACCCTTTTCATAGCTGCTCGACCCTCTCTAGCTCTATGCAGGTCTCTGTTGCCTCTCTACATCTTTTCCGCCTCTTTTTCCATCTCCTTTGCCATCAATGACAACATTTCCAACAGTCTCCCCCTTTGGCATTGATGGCAACACACTTCCTCTGCTTGCCTTTTAGAATACCCTTTCTTCTGATTCTTGCTTTTCCTCCCCCTTTGACATCAATGGAAAAGGGTGTGGTTTTCAGCTGTTGTCCATAAAACTCTGATCTTGAGGACCTGTTCCATGCACTGCTCACTAGCTCTGGCTCTTTTGTGACAATTTTTTGAATGATCTCCCCCTGGAATGATGTTTTCTTTTCTGATATCCCCCTGGAATGATGCTTTTGTTTCATGTCAGAGAGTAACATCTACAGACACTACTCCTAGTTTGTCTCTTAGATATTCGATTGGTTCTTTAGCAAGGGGTTTTGTGAATATGTCTGCTGTTTGTTCCTTTGTTGTTACATATTCTAGCTTTACTACTTTCTGTGCTACTTGTTCTCTGAGGAAGTGGTACTTTATTGGGATGTGCTTTGTTTTTGAATGAAGTACAATATTTTTTGATATACTTGTTGCACTTGTATTGTCACATTTGATAGAAATAGGTTCATCAATGCTTACCTTCATGTCTTGGAGAGTTTGTTTCATCCACATTACTTGTGTGCAATAAGCTGCTATTGCTATGTATTCTTCTTCTGCTGTAGATAGAGAGATGGAAGTTTGCTTCTTTCTTAGCCATGCCACCAGAATTTTTCCCAAATAGAATGCTCCTACACTTGTGCTTTTCCTGTCATTCACACAACTGGCCCAATCTGCATCTGTATATGCTGTCAAAGTGAAGTTTTTGCCTTTTGGATACCATAGCCCATGATGTGCAGTTACTTGTAGATATCTGAATATTCTCTTGATTGCTAGTAAGTGATTTTGTTTTGGTGCTGCTTGATATCTTGCCACAAGTCCTACAGCCAGCACAATGTCTGGTCTAGAAGCTGTTAGGTATAACAGACTTCCAACCATGGATCTGTAAATTTTTGATCTACATCATTTGATCCATCATCTGCACAAAGTTTGCATCCAGTGATCATGGGAGTTAACACAGGTTTGTAGCCTTCCATTTTGAACATTTTCAGCATCTCTCTTAAGTATTTTTCTTGTGAGACGAATGTGCCTGTGTTCGTTTGTTGAATTTGAAGTCCTAAATAGAAGGTGAGCTCTCCAATCATAGACATCTAAAATTTTGTTTTCATTTATTCAGAAAACCCTTTTGCTAACTCATCTTTGTTGCTTCCAAACATGATGTCATCTACATACACTACTAAAATTAAGAGTTCCTTTTCATTTGCCTTTATGTACAAATTGCTGTCTGCTCCTTTCTTGAATCCTTTTTTTTGTAAGTATTTGTCTAGCCTTGAATACCATGCTCTAGGGGCTTGTTTCAGAGCATACAAGGCTTTCTTTAATCTGCACACATCGTCATGTTTATCTGTTAAAGAGAATCCTTCAGGTTGTTCCATGTAGACTTCTTCCTCTAGATCTCCATTTAGGAAGTCAGACTTCACATCCATTTGATATACCTTGAAATCATGATAACATGCAAAGGCCAGAAACATTCTGATTGCTTCCATTCTGGCTACAGGGCAAAGGTTTCATCATAATCAAGACCTTCAATTTGTGAATATCCCTTGCATACAAGTCTGGCTTTATTTCTGATTACCCGCCCTTGTTCTTTCATCTTGTTTTTGAATATCCATTTTGTGCCAATGACATTTTTTCCACTGGGTCTTGGAACTAATTCCCAGGTATTGTTCTTCTCAATTTGGTCCAATTCTTCATTCATAGCATTCACCCAATATTTGTCTTTGCTGGCTTCTTCAAACTTCTTTGGCTCTATTTGAGATAACATAACTAGGTATACTTCTTCTGTCTATTCAACTAGCTGTCTTCTTGTCTAGATTCCTACACTCTTGTCCCTAATGATTTGATCTTTTGGATGGTTCTTTTGAGTGTATCTTGAGGGACCTTTTGAGTTTAACTTAGTATCTTCTATTGTCTTTCTTAGTTCATCATCATCTTGGTTCTCTTCTTCATGATCTTCTGGAGGATTGCTACAACTTGTACTTCTTGTCTTGTTTGGTAGTTCTTCATCAAATCTTACATCAATTCTTTCCACAATTTTGTGAAGTGTTTTGTTGTAGCACCTGTAACCCTTACTCTTGGATGCATATCCTAAAAATATTCCTTCATCTGCTCTTGCATCAAACTTTCCTAGATTTTCATCATTATTTTTTATGAAACACTTTCTTCCAAAGACTCTAAAGTGCTTGATTGATGCTAGTTTACCATGCCATAGTTCATAAGGAGTCTTGTCACTGTTTGGTCTTAAATGAGCTTTGTTAAGAATATGCACAGCTGTGTGTACTGCTTCTGCCCAGAAGGTTTGGGGAATGTTACTTTCTTGCATCATGGCTCTGGAAATCTGTTGTACAGACCTGTTTTGTCTCTTTTCCACTCCATTCTGTTGAGGTGTACCTGCAATTGTAAACTGTTGTTTTATCCCATGCTCATTGCATAGGTCTGCAAAATCATAGTCTGTGAAATCACCTCCTCTGTCTGATCTGATGCACTTTAGCTTGTATCATGTTTGATTTTCTTCCAATGCCTTGAATATCTTGAATTTCTCAAGTGCTTCCGATTTATATTTGAGAAATGCAACCCATGTCATTCTGGAAAAATCATCTATTATCAGCATGAAATAGGATTCTCCACTTGGTGTTTTAGTTCTTGAAGGTCCACACAGGTCCATGTGTACAAGCTGAAGTGGCCTAATTGTTGATAGCTCATCTTTGGTCTTAAAGGATGTGCGGGTCTGTTTTCCCAATTGGCAAGATTTACATATGGTATTTTAAGGCTTCTTTATTGCTGGCATATCTCTGACTGCTTTCTTCTTGCTCAGACTGATGATATGGTCAAAGTTAAGGTGTCCCAATCTTATATTCCATAACCATGACTCCTCAAGTTTTCTAAGGAGGCATGCTTCATTCTCTTCTTTCACTATGTAGACATTACTTTCTGTTCAAACACCTTTAATCAGGGTCTTTCCTGTGGTGCTTGATCTTACTTCATAGTCTTGTGCTCTAAAACGAACTTCACAACCTTTATCACACATTTGACTGACACTCAGCAGATTTGCTTTCAGCCCATCCACAAATAGTACATCTTGGGCCTTTCCTCTACCATTATCCAGACTGACTGAGCCCTTTCCTTTGATTTTCCCTGCTTTATCATTGCCAAAAGTAACATTTCCAGATTTCTTTTCATCAAAGGTTATAAACTTGCTTCTATCTCCAGTCATATGCTTTGAGCAACCACTGTCCAAATACCATTGGATTTTCAGGTCTTGAGCTATTAGAGCTAGGTCACATTTATTCACCTTCTTTTTCCACTGCATGCATCCTTTTGTTTGGTACCTTTTCTAAGATGATGGGCCACATTCTCTGAGAGGACATTTGGAAGACATATGTCCAATTTTATGGCATACACAACATTTGATCATATTTTTAACAAAATTATGAGTACGAGTAAATTCTCCATGATTCATAAACTTCCTTGAGGTTTTTAACATCAGTCTTTGTCCATATGTTCTGCATTCTATGATTTTATGGCCAAATTCCTTACAGTAAAAACAATATCCATAGAAACAATTTGCATACCTAATGAAGGGTTGTCTTCTCCATTTGTTTGCTTGAGGAAGTATTTTCACTATTTGCATCCTTTGTTGGTTTGAGTCGATTATCCTTGTATGACAGTATGCATCAATATGTCCCAGTTTGTGGCAGGCATAATAGGTGGCATTTTTCATAGGGGGGAAGAATCTCCTTTGATGGCTTCCAAATTTGACATATTCAGGAGTATATGAGTCTTTTTCAGTTGACTATTTATTTATTTAATTCTTTGTCATTTGAGGTTCCTTCTGGTTTTTGTTTAATTCATTGCATGTTTATTCCTCTGTAGGAACCTTCTGAGCTACTTTATTATCCTTATCTGCTTTTACAAAAATGATATCACTGTTTTCCTTTTCTTTGCCTTTGCTTGATTCTCCTTCATAGCCTATCCCAGTTTTTATCAGAGGAGATTTTTGAGCATCTAGAATTTCATTCATATTATCAGAGCTTGTCATTTGAGGAGTATTTATTGACAATTTTCTTTGGGCGTTTTCTAATTTCTTCCTCAAGCATACTACTTCTTCTTCCAATTTCTCTTGTTCCTGAATTTTATCCTTAATTTTCTTAAGTAAAATGTCTTCTACCTTCTTGGCTTCTTCAAGATCTACTTTCAACTGAATGAGGACTTCTGAATTTTGTTCTTCTCTTACATATTTGAGGAGAATGTCTTTCTGTTTTCTGCACTTCAGTTTGAGTCTGTCAATTTCCTCCAGGGCACTTCTTAGCTCCCCCTCAAGATCAACTTCACCTTCTTCCTCATCTTCTAGAAGGAATCCTTCAAGATTTTCTATAGCCATCAATATAAATTCAGAGGTTCCTTCTTCACTTGAGGGTTCATCTGAGTCTTCAGATGCACTGTTGTCTTGTTGAGAATAGAAAGACTTTCTATTGAATCTCTTCCCTTTTTTCCAGTTCTTTGATATGGTTTTCTTTGATTCTTGAGTCTGATTCTTTGTTTTCTTATGAGGACACTTAGCAGCATAGTGTCCAAATATTCCATAGTTAAAGCATTTAAATGGAAGTTTACCTTTATATTTACCTGAGCCTCTATCCAATTTCCTGACAAATTTGGCCTCTTCTTCATCAGAGAAAGAGAATATATCTTCCTTTTCTTCTTTCTTCTTCTCTGTCTTAAAGGCTGCCTCCCTCACATTTGACTTCCTCTGTGGCAGTCTCATCTCATAGGTTGTTAGATTTCCAAGTAATTGGTTCATGGTCAAGGTTTCCCATTCAGCTGTTTCTTCTATGGCAGAAACCTTGGGGTTAAAGCTGGATGGAAGAGATCTTAGAATCTTTTGAACAATTACAACTTCTTTTATGGTTTCTCCAAGAGCTTTCATGTTATTCACAATTTCTGCAACCCTTAAAAAGAAGCTGGAAAAGTCTTCATCATCATTCATTTTTATATTTTCAAACTGGGCTCTATAGACTTGAAGTTTGGCTGTCTTCACCTTTTTGTCTCCCTCATGGATGTTTTCTAGTGTATTCCACATTTATTTGTCAGTCTTTCTATGCATTACTTTGATAAATTCTGCCTCACACAATCCATTTAAGATTGCATTCATGGCCTTTGCATTAGCTACAAAATCTTGTTTGGCTTCTTTCTCTGAGTCAGTCACCTTTGGGGCATATCCAAATTCCACATCAGCCCAAACTTCTATTCCTAGAGACATTATGTATGTCCTCATTCTGATTTTCCAGAAGGCATAAATTGCACCGGTGAAAAAAGGGGCTTTATTGGTTGAGCATCCTTCTTGACTAGCCATCCTGGGGACCTAGGATCTCCTTTCAGTTGTTAAACTGATACATAAGGAGCCTGCTCTGATACCAATTGTTGAACCCTTAGTTAAACTGAGAGGGGGGGGGGGGTGAATCAGTTTAACACATTCATGGAATTTTAAACTGACCTTTAAACTTATTTACAACTTAATTTCATGATCAAATTTATATGTGAGAAATCTTAATTTAAGATAATGTGAGAGCAGCAAGTATTAAGCAGATTGGATAAACCATATCAACACATAAACATCACACATAGAGACAACAGATATAAGCAGAAACCCATAAAGGGAGAAAACCACATCTTATTATTGTTGTGATGCAAAGGCAAGCTCCAACTCCCTCTCACCACTGATTTTCTATAGGCACCAACCTACAGGAGGCTCCTACCTCAATTCTGCAAGCTACAACTTGCAAGGAAGATCCAACTCCCATCAATTTTCTGCAGGCACCAACCTACAGGAGGCTCCAACCTCAGTCAGCTACAACCGACATATATCAAGCTACAACTTGATAGGGAAGCTCCAACTTCCTCACTCTTTCATAAGAAAAACACTTGCTGATTTACCTTGGATATCAGCTCTGTTCTGTACCTTCTTCACTGCTGTCCTCCAGCTTTCTTATCTGTCTTATATCATCTCTGACTCTTCACTATTTCTCTTTCATCTCCTCCTTCTTCTTATCTTCTCTGCCTCAATTCTGCATTCTCTAACCTCTCTATGCATATCAATGTGATCTCATTTATAGAGTTTGCCTCATGACTGTTTGTATTCCATAGGGAATTCGAAGTGAATATCCCTGACTCTTTGTTTTCTGCCTTCTCATTTCTTTGTCCAGCTCATTCAGAAAAAATATAACAATATGTAAAAATTTCAATATTACAGTGGGATATTTCTTTTCCTCCGGAGACTTGCCTTTGCATCACAAACGATATAAAAACAATTAAAACATTTACATTTTCAGTTACAATAATAATTTCAATTCAATCCATTCAGTTTTTGGCTCTCTGTGAGTTTGTCTTTTCTGCTACTGTAGTATAACTAATCTGCATATTCTCCTGCATTTTCATGCCTGTAAAATGCTCTGTGTCTTTTTAGTTTCTATCATACTCTCCACTTCAATTGTGTTTCTGCTGCATATATACCTGTTTTACAAGTTTAGCTCCTTAGTAACTTCAAACTCTCATTGTATATAAAAATGCAGCTTCTTCTTATTATCTGCTGGCAAATTTAAATAAATGCGGAGGCTTCTTATAATCAAGGTTATAAAACCCATAAAGCATATAATATGCTTTTCTAATAAACCCAGCAAACGCTTTATTTCACTTTGGAATAATAGTGCAACCCACAGATACATATAAAACTCAACATACTAACAGTTGGACCACTATAACCCTTTTCATCTTATATTCCGGCAACATATATCATTAAGTCTTCGCTCTCACTTTCTGTGTGAATTTCCATTTAACGTTTGCCTTTATAACCATTTGAGCCAAGATATTAGTGACTCACGGCACTTTTATAACCATAATACATCATAAATGACTGGCCCACAGTATATTTCAAATCATATATATTTCGTTAACGTAAACCTTCACCTTTATAATAAAAAGCGTTATACATATGGTCACTTCACTTTTCTCATATAATAATGCCAAAGATAATTGTTACCAATAACATTATCACTATTCCAGCCACACTTTATGAAACGCAAATCAATTATATTAAACCTTGGGCTTAATACTTCTTCCTTCCTCCACATATATATACTGGCCGCACTTTAACACTTTGTATTGGACAATATTCATATGTGCTCATCAACATAACATATATATTAACATATATATATATATACCCCATAATCCAATCATTATAGCGCGTTCATAAATCAACTCGCAATTCTTCATCTTCGACCTTGGCTTAGAATTAATATATGTAATGTTGACCTACAACAATTCCCAATGTATATAAACATCCTTGGGCCCACAGCTTACCATTGCACTAACATTACAATTTATATCAACCCCGACGTGTACAAAAGACCTTTCAAACATTATACCATGACTTGAATTAAAACAAACATTTGGGCCCACAATGCATTATAACATACCTTTCGCCCATTTATTAACTGTTATAACACACACAATACACCGAACTTCACATAATACTCGGCCTCGCAGCAATGAGTGTAGGTCCCACATCATGTTTTACATCCAACGGCTATAAACTTGTCGCGCTACAAACCTCATTGGACTGTTATCTGACGATCATCGCGCGATTTAGATGCACGAGAGTTATTTCTCCAATTCCACACGATGAACTGGGCCCTAGTGTTTAATCTACCGCTCGCATATGAATGTGCATGACTTGTCGCGCCCCAAACCTCAATCTGACGGTCCTCACGCAATATTGCGCAAATTAGATGCACGGTACATAATTCTCAATATTTACGCGATAAAAGTGGTTTTCGATTAACCACTTTTGCCACACGTCAATCAAATAACTATATCGCATTCGAAACATGAAATCCACTTACCACTTTAAAAATTACGTGATACCACTGGTTTATTGGTTCAAAACTGCTTCTACTGTTCACAAGTCATGGTTCCGCTCCTTTCTGGCTCAAGGTTCCGTCCAGCTCTTTAATGTTTTATTATCATTAAACTCCGCTTCTTAACTACAGGTTCTTTTGATTCGGGCTTCTTGTAAGATAAAACACGCCATCGCATCTATTTAAGGTTTCGTTATGAAACCACACCATTGCTTCCATAACTACAAACAGAGGTTAAAAAACCCCTCGTCATTCACCTTGGCGCTTCTAGTTTAAAAAAAATACACACAGGGTTCAACCACAGTTTTCCATATCTATCAAAGGCGTGTAGAAGTAAAGCCATTCATACATAGTTGCTTACAAAGCCATTCATACAGAAATCATCCAACCACTGTTTCCTACACAACCACTATTTCAGAATGACCGTATCTCTGCATTCAGTTACTGTGCATGATAGTGCACAGGCAGTGCATGTCAGTATATTCTCTGTTTCTCTGTATTCTCTGTATATTATGCTCATGGGCTGCTACTTTTTGCTGCCTTGTTTCTTCAAATGGCCCTATCTTTGGTGAGCTGCTTCTTCAAATGACCCTTTTCATAGCTGCTCGACCCTCTCTAGCTCTATGCAGGTCTTTGCTTCCTCTTTTTCCATCTCCTTTGCCATTGATGACAACATTTCCAACAGCATCATCACATTGGCGAAAACAAGGTTTGGCATAAGTCTTAAGAGGTAAGGTTAAAAACCTGCAGGCTGCGAAGTGCGGGCAACAAGCAAGGCTTATATGCGTGCCACGGGTGAATGGGTCCCACCTCATTGCAAATCAAATTTCTCTCATTTTAACATTTACCCTTGCGCCCATCCTGAAAAACTTGTGATCTGCGATTGCGATTTGAATCTTCGTCATTGATCGTTGCTTAGATCCAATGGTCCTCACTACTCCCTTGCTGTGGTTTGCCAACCTTGTCTCTTTGGGTGCGCCCGGTCATTTCTTATTTGTTCGTGGAATACTTGCCCCGTGTTCATACTTGGCCTACTTTAGCATTCATGGCTCAACCTGAACGCATGCAAGAATTGACCCAATCTCATCAGGACTCTGCCCTTGCTCTTTTTTCTGTCTTAACTGTTTCTATGTTGCCTTTGTCTTCTCTAATAGTAACTGCTTCTTTGCCTCTGCCTTGTGTTTTCCTTATAGGGACCACTTCTCCATGTCATGTGAGGTCACATGCCAACATATCTCAAGGAGAGAAAACCTTGCACTCTAGATTTGATGTTTCTTTATGCACAAGAAATTGAAGATAATGTGTGGGCTTGTAGAAATTTTTCCTGTCATATAGAAAGAAAATTTTTTGTTGAAGACAAGGGGCTTGTAAAGAAAACATTGGAATAGCTTTACAAGAGAATGCAAATTCAAAGAGGAACAATGATTTTCAAAATGTGTCAGAGGATTCCTGTATTGCTGGAACACAAGAATTTAAGCATTATGAAGATTTTGGTCAAAAATCCTTTGCAACAACTGAACTACACGCTGAAATCCTGGAAGATCATTACAATTTTCATAATTTTAATGATTTTTTGAATAGACGAGGAAATTACTGGTGGAACTTCTCAGGTGTGTTTGCAGGAGGGGGAAGATCTTTGTTAATAATTGGCATTATATGAATAACATTAGCATTATGAGGAACAAACCTTAGATTTCTCTTTCCAACCTAAATGGTTGTCAGCAGAAAACAACAATCAACCTTCTCACATACAAACTCAAATTGAGGAGTCAAATAGTGAAGGAAGCTGCCATGTTCAAATAGGTCGACATCAACAAGATGTTCAAGAAAAGGAGGCAGTAAAAAATTGATCCCATCAGTTCTATGATCTAGTATCAGACTATATGGAAACTTTATTTTGTCAGCAACAAAATTTTATGCAAAGGTATGTGCAAAGATTTGTATCTGGAAAAATTTCATGGTATCTCCCTATTGTGATCTTCAAATTTCAATAGTATGCAGGCATTAGGTCTAACATGCAGATGTTGGATTGGTTCCACTAGAAGGTTGAATTCACTTGATTGATTTCAGACATGAACACATATGTAGGAGTGGTGCATAAAAAAGTTCAAAATTTGAGCATTTTTAGTTGCATTATTTCTGGTTTGGTATTTTCAGTTTAAGAATAAAGGAAGGGGTCCAAAGTGTAGCAGGTTTCGGGAGGATTTCACACTGAATCAACCCCCATTTGGGATTGACTCCATGCCCAATAAAGGCTACTAATCTATAGGTTCTCCTTGACTCCATGCCCAATAAAGGCTACTGATCTATAATTTCTCAGCACTTGGCTACCAACATGTTGTCCCCAATTGGATCCAGATGTTGTAGCCTAATTTGACTCATCTAAAAGTCAAGAAATGTTCTGAGCAATTCAAGGTTATTGAGGAAAAGTTGTTAAAATTTAAAGAAGAATTGTAATATGCTAGAAAGGATAAACAAAAACTCAACGAGGATTCATCATCACATGTTCACTCAAACCAAAACTGAAGAATCAAAGGTGTGAAGGAGTCGTCAATGTGCGGGCAAAGTCAGGCTAGTTTGTGTTCAGAGCAATGCACGAGGGCAGGTGTAGTTCAACAGGTCAAGTCGGAAAATGGAGAAAGTCGTGAGCGCATGGGTCAATTTGGAAAACCGAAGTAAAGCAGAGATGGACGGTGAGGATCCAATTGCAGAAATGATAGCGAGCGATGGATGGACCAAATCATAGAAGACAGTTGGTGCATATCACACATTGACGATTTTTGTGTTTATTTCTAAGTATTCGCACAGTAATAGATTTAAGTTGCAATGTGATAAAGACGAGAGGTGGCAATGAAATGCGAAGTATATCGCACATCACATGCGATAAGGTTTTCAGGCCGATTTGTGAAATCGTGAAATCGCAAATATTGCGAAATTCTTAAAACTGGCGAAGTGCTATAAAGAGCCCGGATGCGATGTAGTTTCAAAGGTGAACTCAAAAGGATTTGAAATTTGGATGTAAAGCATTTCTTGTGTTAAATCACATCAGAGGAGGAAAAGGAGGATTATAACATAAAACTGGTCAAACGCCGAAATGCAATAGAAAGTGGATGTGATGCATTCTTTAGAGGTGAATAGAATATATTTCAATTCCAAGTCTTGCGGCAGTTTATGAAGAAAAGGCTGAATGCGAAGTAGAATCAGGTGGAAAAATACCCCACACTATGCGCAGAAGTCTTAAAAGTGGTTACACCTTGATAATGGAAGAAAGTTTGAACGCGGGCATAAAGACGGGTATGTGACCTGACGCAGAGAAAAGGAGAAGAGAAGACATAATGCAACAGGCACAAGCAGAATAGGCAGAGTCGGGTATAAAGTGACATGATGACAGTGTTCGAAACGCAAAAGCATGGGTAGAGTCGGATGGAGATGCATTTATGCATATTTTTAGGACATCGCAGCCGAAACGGAAGGAGACACATCAACAACAAATCAGATTCAACAAAAGGTTTACATGCCAAGTGTTATTTTGTTTTCTTTGTTAAGATTGAAGCTACAATGGAGTCCTTGATTGCAATGTAATAAGTAGTTTAACAGTTTTGGGCTATCTAGGATTTTCAAGAAGCTCGAGCAGTTACAAACTGCTTTTGTTTGTATTTAAGGAAGAGAGAAAGAGAGAGGAGGGGTTCCGAGTTCAGGACCTCTTGGGGACTACATTTTGTACTTATTTTTCTGATGGGTGAATGAAAGAAGTAGCAAGTTTCCTGCAATTGTTGATGATGATTTGTGTCTCTTGCACCATTTTGTGTGATTTCCTCCTTGTATGAAGTGAAGTAAAGAAGCAACTGGTCTTTGATTTATGTTTATAAGTAAGAGTTAAATAGCCTTAATAAGTGATCCTTCACTCCATCTCTTCTCCCTTCAAAAATTCTCTCTGAAACTTAAAAGTAATAGATTCTGTGTTTACAACATATTATTTTGAGTTTCCCCTCTCTTCACAAACTCTCTATAAAACTTTAAAGTAATAGATTATGTGTTTAAAGCATATTATTTTAAGTTTCCTCTGTCTCCATGAAGTTCCTCTGAAACTTAAAAGTAATAGATTCTGTGTTTACAACATATTAATTTTTTTTTTCCCCTGCATTTCTTCTTTTCCATTCAGATATCAGTAGTCAATGGCATTGTGAAATATTTTATTATTCCAGATCATTAAGGGTTTTAGAAAACTAGTTTCCAGTGGGATAGAACTAAGACCTTATGATAAAATTATTTGTGTGACAAACTTTTAAAATGTCTTAAGCACTGATTCCTTTCACAACCGAGGGATTTTCACTTAAGATACAAAAAAACCCATTTTACATTTCCATAATGCACATTTCTAGTTTCATTTATAACCTTCATAGCATGAGTCAACTTATTTTCATGATCAAGTTTTAAATTGTTAGAGCTACCCATTTTTCCAAGTATTTATACAAGTACAATTTTACCATTGGACGTATTCAAAATGTCTAAAAAGGTCACCTTGTCATGTTCTTCCACACATATTCCTCTCATGAACACTGAAAGGGATATTTTTGATCTTATCTGCTCCTTAAATCTAATGGAGCTTCTCGAACACATTTTAGTAAATTAAAAAGAGTCTCCCATATATGCCTCTATTATAAGGTTTAGGTTATTTTCTGCCATAATCGTACAAACTTATATTTTCCCTAAATTTATTCAATGGTTGGTTCCTTCTATGTATGCTTAAAAATGTTTTTCATGAATGCTTCGGGTGAATTTTTTTTTCAAGTTTCTTCTCTTTAATTCAAAAGGCTTTAGATTTCCCATCCTTAGCGTCTTGTACTCTGTTTTCAGAAGAAACCCTGCTTTCAAACTTTCAAAATCTGTCTGGGAAGGATTATGCCCAAAAGAACTTCTTTTTAATTCCTACAAGAAAACGCTTACCTTTAGAGCCAACTCAATTTTCTCTTGAAACCTTTGTTGAATAAGTGAGACCAATTTTGCAAGTAATTGCTAAACTCCTGGGAAGGGAATATACGAATGTCATAGACCAAACTATTTTGGGCATGTTCAATGTGATTTTGAAGCCATAAACTATTCTTGATATACCAACCTATCGTGAGCATTTGATTAATTCCCAATTGACAAATCTAAAACTCACTCGATGTTTCATATTTCCTTCATTGATAACCTATTTATTACTTTATGTTCATGTTTAAAGTTTCATGCATTTGGGTTTGAATATTATTAATGTACATAAGAATAAGCAATCAATGGTGGATTGGGTAGACATCTTGAGAATACATCCCAATTATGAAGTCTTCACATATTTTACCTCTTCTTTTATGTCAGTTTCCTATTCAATCATAAATAACACTGCTTCACCTTGTATTTTTCCAAAATCTCAATCGGTTCTTCAGCTCATTAAGGATGTAAAAGTTAGTGATTGTTTTCAATTTGAAGACTATGTTGAGATTATATTGTATGGAGCAGAGGTTCCCCCTTATAGGCTCCCCACTTTTGTGTTCATGAGACTATTTTCTCTGGAGTTTATCAGGCAAAGTTTGAATTTCTATCAAATTCATTTTGTACCAGCAAAGAAAGGACATTGGTTCAAGCTACCCAAAATAGTTGGCCCTTTAATAGTAAACCAACATAGATCCATCTAAAGAAGATCTAACATAAGCTGAGAGGGATCAAATTTATTTTGTTTCAAACTCATTTTAGAGTGAAAAAACAATGCAATTTTTTTTACTATTTAAATTGCATTTTTAAATGTTACAAAGATTACATAAGATGTGTATTGATCCATTTTATAATAATTCATGTTAAAATATTTTATTCATAACTCACATTAGATATTTTATTCTCTACCACATAAAAATACTTTCTTTAACATTTTTTTCTATACATAGATATATATAAATTTGATATGACCTATTAAAATATTTTTGAAAAGCATAAGGTTTAAACATATTACAAACATATTTTTTTTACTTCTAATTATTTTACATGATATTAGGTCATATGTACAACTACTTAAAAATGAATAGCATATATATATATATATATATATATATATATATATATATATATATATATATATTTCTATTTTATTATAGCCCACATTGCTTTTCTATTTAGAGAATACTTTATTTTCATTTTAAAGTTGACAGGCATACTTACAGATCGCCTTCACACTCGTTGTAAAACCATTTTAGGCATATTTTAACCACGTATCTATCAAGAACCTAGATGGATCAAATCTCAAACTTGAAATTTTTTTTACACATGAATTAATCATTTTTAATGCTTGTAAATATTTGATTAATATATATCCATAGTGGTAATTTTTCATTGTTTAAATTGTATATTTTGATATTTTATCGTTATTAATATTTTATATTAAAAATTGAATGAGTTACGCATTCTCCTCTTATTAAGAAGTAACTAATCTAATTTACCTTTAATTTTATTTTCCTTTCAAGATAATGTTAACATTAATACACACACATATATAAACATACACTTTATGTAGAGAGAGAGAAATTTCATACTCAAATATCTTAGTTAATATGGATATTCAAACAGTTTATTTAAGTTCTATATTGAGATATTTATAAGAGAAATATATTTCTTTTTTTAATTATTTTATCTCTGTAAAATGATATAAAATTATATTATTTAAGATAAGCATAGAAATATTGTATTTATTACTTGAAGAGTGAAAGTGAAATATCAACAATTGAGTTAATTGTTTTGTTAATAAATTTTTAATTGTTTATTTAATTTTTATTTTTATTTTTATTTGGTCAACATGAGTTAAAATGATTTTTTTTTTTGAGGACGTGACTATACTTACATATGTTCGTCATACTGGATTGTAGAATGAGCCTCTCGGCTCAATAATAGACAGAGCATGGAAGGAGTATAAAATATACTAAAGAGCATGCAATTTCAACGGGGTGAGAAATGGTCATATGATCTACGTCATATTATTTTTAAAAGAAGAGTAGAAAATTCATATGCCCCATATGTGCATGAACCTACGCCAGATATGGAAAAATTAGCTAATGGTGGCAAGATAGAAGCTCAAAAAGGAATGGAGATTGAAACTTCTCATGCTTCAGAGAGAGGCTTGAAAAGAAGCAGTGAAGAGGTAACTGATTTAGAAGGAGAAACAATTCAAAGTTCTAAGAAGCCCAGATTGTGTGAAAAGGAATCAGAAGTGTTGGCAGGAAGTCCCTATACTAAAATTGGTTTCCAGATACAGTTAAGAGAAGTAACTTGTACACATTCTTATCATGTACCCAAGGACATTATTCAAAGCTATGTGCTTGTTCTGAAACACCTCTATAACCACATTGAGGAAAGAAAGTGTTGCATCCCAACATGAGACACAATCTATTTAGATGAACACACTAGATTGTTATCTGATATGGATATTGAAAGAAATAAGTTGAAGATATATTTTTCTCATCCCTTTGCTCTGACTGTTTCATCCTTAGCAGGTTTCAAGACTGTTAATCTAACTGTTGATGCAAGAGAAATTCCATTGCCTGATAAAATTAATTTACACAGAAAAACTGGAGAATTAATTTATAATGATTTGAGTAAAACATCTCTAGATTCTAGTAAGGCTGAATATTTATTGAGGAAAGTTTTAAATCAGTTAAAATTGGAAAAGGAAAATTCCAGGGCCCTTCTTACTCAAAATAAAGAATTGAAGAAACTGATTGTAAAAAATTGGGGTCAACCCAGAAGATATAATTGTTATTCAAAAACTATTACAAGGAGGAGAAACTGAGATTCAAGTGTTGAGGAAGAAGTTGAAGCTATCTACTATGGAACATGTTATGGATCTAGAGATAGCTCAAGTAGAGAAAGATAAAGGAATCTTGATGAGTGAAATTTTGCAGTGAAATAATGAAGTGACTTCCCTGAAAGAGATGAATTTCAGTCTATAGTAGAGAATAGACACACATGTATGTACTATTCTAGTACCAACATTCTGATGAACCAACTGACCAATTGGCCAAGGTAATGACCGAATTGAAGATATATGAGGATGAAATGAAGAAAATGCAAAAGAATTTAGATGATACAAAAGATATTTTAAATGTGAAAGAAAACAATTAGGTATGGCCAAATATACTACATCAAGGTATCAAAATTATTACCATACTGATTGTACTGAGATTAAAGAGCTGAAAGAAATAGTGAAGGGAAATATGTCCCTTATACAGTCCATAGAAATCATTTCGAATAATATCATAAAAACAATGAAGAATATTTGGGAGTTTATGATAATTATTGCAGAGGAAAACACTATTATCAGATATTTAGAGAGCATTATTGCTGCTGGACTCGAAAAAATGCTAAAAAATCGGGAGCAACATGGGTCCATGGACCGCTATTTCTCACACCAAAATTTGCAGTACTTGGAGAGATTTTTCTAACGAGCTATTGAGCACATCAAATGGAGATCGGATGCCAAAGTTACGTCCCTAGGAAGTTGAAACACCAATTTATCCAAACGGGGCCCACCATTTTGGCGCTTCATCTCCTAGGGTTAGGTTTTTGGATGTTTTAGGTTTTACATTGTTTCTCAAAATAAATAGGCCTTCGAGCCTCATTTTAACACATTTCAAGGGCTGGTAGTCGTCACATATCTTCTCAGGGATACGCTACTGGTACCCTAGCTCATCTATTTCCATTATGTCTGTAATAGGCCTTCGAGCCTCAATGTAACACAACTCAGAGGCCTGTGTCTGCCACATCTCTTCTCAGAGATAAGCTACCAGTGCCCTAGATAGTTTCCATTATGTTTGTAAGCTTATTTCAATCATTTTTTTATTAATAAAATGAAGCATTATTTCCGTTGCATCTCTGTGTTTATGGTTATATCTATATTCTATTGCGTTCCTGCAAAAATCTGGATCAGTGGTATCAGAGCGGGTCTTCTCTTTCTCTATTTTTCTTTGCATGTTCCCAATGTGGTCAGGGTATAAGGAGTTTGATCTCGATCTGGTTGCACCCTTCCAATATCAGCCTCGCCAACCCCGATGACCCCCCATGGAAGAAGGAAAGAAAGACGAGGAAGCAGGAGATCATATCAAAATATTGTTTGAGGAGGACCTCGAGAAACAGAGGAGCACGATGATGCATAAATTTTCCCAGATCCTTCAACGGCTGCCCACAGGCGGCACATCTACATCCAGAATGTCCGCCAACAGGTTTGCGACATCCTGGAAAAATCCAATACCAAGTTTAGCAGAATTCCCCCCCCAATGGAGGAAATTAACGCAATGGAGACCATTACTTCCTAAGGAGGGAGGAATGATCCAGGTGGATATCAGTGGCCACCCACCTATTCCATTTGGACCTGCAACATCAATTCTTGCAGCTTTTCACTTCTAGCAGCTTACTATTTTTAGCAGATTTTCGGGTCCTACACACCTGGAGCCATTTGGGGGCATTAATGATCCAGGTGGATATTGGTGGCCACCCAAATATTCCATTTGAACCCCCTCCATCAGTTCTTTCTATTTTTAAGTTTTAGCACAACTTACTATTTTTAGCAGTTTTTCGGCTCCTGAACTTAGAGCCGTTCTGAGGCCCTAAACGACGTCTTTTGGGAAAACTGGGAGAAACATGGGTCCATGGATCGATGTTTCTCACACCAAAAGTTGTATTCCTCGGAGATATATTTCTAACGAGCTATTGAGCACGTCAAACGGAGATCGTATGCCAAAGTTACGTCCCCGAGAAGTTGAAACACCAATTTACCCAAACGGGGCCCACAGTTTTGGCGATTCATCTCCTAGGGTTTTTTGGATGTTTCAAGTTTTACATTGTTTCTCAACAATAAATAGGCCTTCGAGCCTTATTGTAACACATTTCAAGGGTTGGTAGTCATCACATCTCTTCTTAGGGATATGCTATCGGTACCCTAGCTCATATATTTCCATTATGTCTGTAATATGCCTTCGAGCTTCAGTGTAACACAGCTCATAGGCCTGCACCTGCCACATCTCTTCTCAGAGATAAGATACTAGCGCCCTAGCTAGTTTCCATTATTTTTGTAAGCCTATTTCAGTCATTTTTTTATTAATAAAATGAACCATTATTTCTGCTTCATCTCTGTGTTTATGGTTATATCTGTGTTCTGTTGCGTTCCTGCAAAAATCTGGATTAGTGGTATTAGAGTGGGTCTGCTCTTTCTCTGTTTTTCTTTGCATGTCCCCAACGCGGTCAGGGTATAAGGAGTTTGAGCTCGATCTGGTTGCACCCTTCCAAGATCAGCCTCGCCAACCCTGACGACCCCCATGGTGGAAGGAAAGAAAGATGAGGGAATAGGAGATCCTATCAAAATCTTGTTCGAGGAGGCCCTCAAGAAACAGAAAAGTGTGATGATGCATACATTTTCCCAGATCCTTCAACGGCTGCCCACTGGCAGCACATCTACATCCAGCACATCCGCCAACAGGTCTGCAACATCCTGGAAAAATCCAATACCAAGTTCAACAGAATTCCCCCCCCTCCCCATGGAGGAACTTAACGCAATGGAGACCATTGCTTTCTAAGGAGGGAGGAATGATCCTGGATATCGGTGGCCACCCACCTATTCCAGTTAGACTCGCAAAATCAATTTTTACAGCTTTTCCCTTTAGCATCTTACTATTTTTAGCAGGATTTCGGGTCCTGCATGCCCGGAGCCATTTGGGGGCATTGATGATCCAGGTGAATATTGGTGGCCACCCACCTATTACATTTGAACCCCCTCCATCAGTTCTTTCCATTTTTAATTTTTAGCACAACTTACTATTTTTAGCATTTTTTCGGGTCCTGAACTTTCGGAGTCGTTTTAAGGCCCTAAACGACGTTTTTTGGGAAAACTGGGAGCAACATGGGTCCATGGATTAATGTTTCTCACGCAAAAAATTGTATTCCTCGGACATATCTTTCTAACAAGCTATTGAGCACATCAAATGGATATCGGATGCCAAAGTTACGTCCCTGGGAAGTTAAAACACCAATTTACCCAAACGGGGCCCACAATTTTGGCGCTTCATCTCCTAGGGTTAGGTTTTTGGACGTTTAAGGTTTTACATTGTTTCTCAAAAATAAATAGGCCTTCGAGCCTCACTGTAACATAGTTCAAGGGCTGGTAGTTATCACATCTCTTCTCAGGGATACGCTACTGATACCCTAGCTTATTTATTTCCATTATGTCTGTAATAGGCCTTTGAGCCTCAATGTAACACATCTCAAAGGCCTGCACCTGCCACATCTCTTCTCATAGATAAGCTACCAATGCCCTAGCTAGTTTCCATTATGTTTGTAAGCCTATTTCAGTCATTATTTTATTAATAAAATGAAGCATTATTTCTGTTGCATCTCTGTGTTTATGGTTATATCTATATTTTGTTGCGTTCCTACAAAAATCCGTATCAACTCTGCGATAATTTTCAAAAAAAAAATCATATTCATTGTCAGTAATGCCACCTTTGAAAGTGTGATTATATTCCAAGGAGACTTCAATAATATTATCCACAAAAACATACTTTTGAATCATCATAATAGGAAAAAAAATAAAATTTTATAATATTTTAAATAGGTGTATTAGGAATTGACCTCTACTCAGCCAGGGGTTGTCTCTTAAAGTTACAACATTTTTTGGTGTTGTTGCCGGGGAACGAAGCGACAAAGATATTTTTCCTCGGGTATGTTTTTTTGGAACATTTCTTTGTTCGGTGAGCAAAGAAATGGTCTTAGGCTAATATTTCTCACCAAAAAATAAAATAAAAAAAAACAATTATGGCTCCCAGAAGGCCTCACACAAGGTATGATACCTCACAGCAAAAGGATCTTGTTCTTTCTAATCCTGAGAAATTAGTTTCTCAAAGGGTTTATAGAGAAAAATCTCCAATAACTCCAAGTCCCACTTTATCAGCTCTTGGTACTAGTTCTGTTTCACAATATTCTGAGGTCCATCATTTAGAAGAGGTCTCATGAAATTTGGATTTTTCTTAAGAAACTTTGTTTTCCCCTCAAAATATCTTTCCATAACCCACTCTTGAAGAAATAGCTTTTGAGTTTGTATCTTTCTCTTTTCCAGAAGTTGAGTAAATCAAGACAATTGATTTATCAGTTTCATATCAGACGATCCCTGTTGATTCTCAACTCATTCCTATATATGTTGTTCCACCTTATCCTTTTGTATTTCAGGCCAGAATTTCCTCTATTTCTTCTCAAAATAAAAATATGAAGATTCCGGGGTTTCTTTTAAACATATATGATCCTTTGAATCTTCCTCAGCCTATGAATCCCATGGCTCAAGACTATTTGAAGCTACTACCAAGATATACATGAGAAGATAAATTAACAATAGAAAAACATATAACAACCTTCTATGCTTTTGCAGAGAATTTGAATGTTGAATACTTGGATGTGGTAATGAGGCTTTTTGTACAGTCATTGGATGGTGAAGCAAGGAAATGGTTTAAAACCATTCCTGCTAATTCAGTTAATAAATGGGAGGAATTAGAGAAATCATTTATACAAAAATGGGTCGAGAATAAGGATCATGGATACTTCTTAACTGAATATAATGCAATAAAGAGAAAATCAGAGGAAGAAGTGGCTGAATTTATCAAAAGATTTAACAAATTATACAATAGTCTTCCTACAGAAATAAAAGCACCTCCTGTTGGTGCAAAGGTAGTGTTTGTAGGCGAATTTGAATATGATATTGGCTTTACTCTAAGGGAAAGGTGATCCCCTACTCTAGATCATATTCAAACAGATGCCTTAGAGATTGATGCTAATTTATCTGCAGCACGAAAGATCGAAGAAAAGGATGAATGTAATAATAATAAAAAAGGAGAAGGAATAAGAAAAACTTGGTAATCAGTCTAAATATTCTCATGAGAAAAAGTTAGATGAGATGGCCAAATTTTTTAGGATTTTTTCTAACAAATTGGTAAAATTGGAGCTCGATAACAAAAATACTCCTAGGAAAATTCTGCGAGCGGAGAATAGAAATTTTAATCCTCAATTTAAGAGGAAACCACTGCAGATTATGTAGAGGGAGAAAAAAATACCAAGATCAGGTCCAGCCACCCTTATACATTGAATATGAATCATAGGAGGCAATGGAGGAGACCCTCAGATTGCAGGAGAATAAATATTCTACTTTGTCTGAAGAGGAGTAATAAATAGAAAATGATGGGAATTCAAATATGGAATCTCAAATTGAATTGGATGATGAAGAGATTGTTGAATTTTGCAGAAGGTTCTCAGAATTTATGCAAGCATAAATACACAAGAAATATGATCTAAGGTCAAGGAAAAGATGGAGGATTCAAAATCATGTAGAGGACCTGTTAGTGTCAGTCTTTGCATCCTATCACCAGTGATCAAATGGAATCTTATAATGTATTATTAAGGTCCCAAAGTCAATTTTTTGTCATTTCACTAAGTCTTCAAGAAAAAAATTGGTCACTTGGCATTAGGTCTAGGGCAGTTTCCACTCTTTCCAAAATTTTAAATTTTTGGTTCATGTCATCAAATAAGTTGATTGTATGATCATTCAGAGGTTTTCATCATCATTTCAGTCATCTCCATCATGATTCCATTTAGTTAAGAGTATCCATTAGGTCATTAGGGTTTCAAGGTCACCAAATTGTCATTTTGTGCATAAAATCCAGCAATTGGAGGAGTGGTAATAGGCAAGTATCTTCAATAAATTTTTATTTCAAATGAAATTTATTTTTATATGTAATAATGTTTCTAAAGTTCCAAAATTTCAAAAAGGTCCTAAAGTTCAAAAGGCTAAAATAAAATATGAATTGGTGAGGTGGGCCATCATACCTCATTAATTACTAATACATCAAAAGTAAATCATAAAGGCCTGTGGAGGAGCTCAATTAAACTCATTTTTACTCTACATGTCTTTAGATCCCCTTGACAAAACCGTGAAAATTAAGAGAAGGTGAAATTTGTGACAAAGCGAGGGTTTTTTTGCTTTTTCAGAGAGTCACGACCCTTCTACGACCCATCTACCAGGCGCGACGTTTTCGCGACATTTTTGCCAGGTGCGACCCTTTCGTGACCCTTCTGCAGGCGTGACCCTTTCAAGACCCTTCTACGACCCTTTTGCGACCTTTCTATGGAATTTCCAAGGTTTTGAAATGTAGAGTTTCTTCATGGTTTCAGGGTGAAATTTAGAGTTTTTCTAACTTCCAAATATTTTTCAAAGATCCATAAAGCTTCTACAAATAGTAAGTGATCATCTACACCATATTTTCAAGCAATTTCATCATGGATAAAGTGGTTTCTTCTCAATGTTTTCTCCAACACAGTGTTATATTAGTTTTTTGTTCCCTACATTATCACTTATCCTCCATGAAAACCCTAACCTACACACTTCATATCACTCACTACCTATTTACCATTGACCTAATTAAACCCTAGCCTTATGCTAAATTTCCACTGAACAGTTCACAAACTCCTCACCACACCATTTCATCTCATGAAATAAATTTTCAAAATTAATGTCATAATTCCCTTTGTCTCCTCAAAACCCTTGAGGAAACTTCCATACCATCACTACATTTCCTCTATTTTCAAAACCACTGTGACCTATTATCCAAACACTAAACTTGGATAGAGTCTATCCTTCAAACAAATTTCATGGAGATTGAAAGAGAGAGTGAAAAGAAAGTGCACAAGGGAGGACATTATTCAAGATTTGAGCCAATAAGTCTGAGTGGAATCAATGCTTCTCCATTTATTAAAAGATGTTTTATAAATGCTGGTTATATGAAGTTTTGTGAGATGATCACAGAGGTTGTCTCTTATGTTCCTTTGGCTAGCCTCTTTGCCCATAATTTTCACATAGACAGAGTTGTCATAGCAGGTGTAGAGTTTAGTGTTTCAGCAGACATTATTTCTTCAGCCACAGGTCTTCCAAATCAGGGTGAAAACTGGTTTAAGGGCATGGAATTACAACTTGATGATTATAAAATGTTCCTAAAACCTAAAATCAAAGATGATCCTAAGCATGTTTTTCCTTTCAGATTTCTCCGTGACAAGTATTCCCCTTTGATGAATCTCATTATGACATATTTTACATATGAATGGAGATTTTCTAGATTATACAGGTATCATGTTAGGTTGCTCATGCACTTCACCTCTACAAGAGCACTTAATTTTTCCAAATTTATGTTTAGAAGCGTGGTGAAGATGACTGAAAATATTAAGACCAGGGGATAGGCTCATATCACCAATCTATTTCATCATAACCTAATCAAGATTTTGGTTGTGCATGAGCTTTCAGCCAAGAAAATCACCTGGAAAACCTTCTTGGATAAACTAAAAAGAGCTCCTGGTATTAATTCGACTGTTTCTCCTAGAAAAACAACACCATCAGGGTCAATTTATACACATCCAATGGAGCTTGGCTCATCAAGAAAATAGGCTGATTTTTCAAACAGGCCTAGGCCTGAGGTTACTCTCACCTATCAAAGAGGCAAGAGGGTTGTTTTTTCTCCTCAGAAAGAGGAAGGGGCCAAGCTTATTTAATTACAGAGATCACCATTAGCACTGCAAGAGACATCCATGCATGATGAGGAGGAAAATTACATGGAGGACCATGATGACTAGGAAAAATTGCAGAGGGAAATTAAATAAAAGGATTCTCATATCAAAGAGCTCCAAGATAACTTAGCAAGGGCTCAATTCATCATTTCTTTTCTTGAGTAGGAGAACAGTCAATTGAAGACAAATCAATTAATTTTGGAGAAAAGGTTGTTTGAGGAAAAAAAACATGAGAAGGGAAAAAAAATGGCTAAACATGATGATAATGAACACCAAGTGAAGAGGAAGAGGCCAAGAACTATGGGTATCAAGAAAGCACTGCAGAAAGAGAAAGAACAAAACTCTATGGATGAGCATCTCACTTTTGAGGAGAGGATAGCTAAAGAGATCAATGAGGACAAGGAGTTTTGGATTAAGAAGGTCAACACTCACCTGGAAAAGCTCCTCGAGAATGAAAACAGGTATAACAAGATCTAGAAATGCACGACTGCCTGCTTCCAAACCAGAAATTAGATTTCGCAAATCAAAATTGACCAATTGAAAAGAAAACTATAAGAGGTCCAAGAAAAGAAAAGGGAGTCAAGAAAAGGGGTAAAGACATGAAATTGGTGGCTAAAGCATCCTTGTATGTTTATCCTATCATCCATAGCATTCAAGGAACAAATTTTGAAAATTTTGGAGAAGTTTGAAATTTTGCAGAAAATGACCCACAAAAGCGTCGTGCAAAGGCGCGACCCTTTTTCCCCGGGCATCCAAATGAGATATTTTCAACATGTATGGATAGATATTAATGAGTAAATTCCATATCTAGAGTGTTTTTTCCATGAAAACTTCTAATTTTGATGAAAAACTCACCTTTTTCATGCTTCTACCACTAAATCTGGACTAGCGCAACGCTTTTGAGTGAGGTTGGAAAAATTAGGTTTTGGAGGCCTTACCGTGGGTAGTTTTTAGAAATTGATGGCTCATTAGAAAGTAGACACATGGGGATACTAGCACGAAATGAAGCACACAACTATTTCCACGCAGAAATGAAGCACGCAGTTTGGTTCGTTCAAATCAGCATTTTAACTAGCGTTCAGTTAAAAGACAGCCAAGCTACAATTAAGAACCAGCGTTCAGTTAAAAGACAACCAAGCTAAAATTAAGAAACAGTGTTCAGTTAAAGTGTAAGAACCATCATTCAGTTAAAATCCAGCCAAGCTACGATTAAGAACCAGCGGTCAGTTAAAGTTTAAGAACCAGCGTTCAGCTAACCATTGTCCTCAGCGTTTTAAATCATTTGGTTCATTTGGTTCTAACCAGCGTTTTAAATGATTTCAAGTATAAAGTGTATTTGGAGTCAATGGTTCACATTGTAATTGGATTTTTTTTTAAATTGTGATTGAAATCATAATTGGAGCGATAAGGTGGAACTTTGTATTTGGAGAAATAAGTAGATTTTTTTAAGAATATTGGAATATTTTTTTTTTTGTAATTGGAGTAATAAGGGTATTGTAATTTTTGGAGCAATAAGAATATTTGTGCTTTGTAATTTGTTTTTGGAAAGATAGTGTGACTCAAAGTAATTTTACTTTGAGGAGGGGTAATTTTTTTTTACCAGCTTGTGCAGGAGCACTATTGTAAAAGTCAAATTTTGAAAGTTGCCTTGTAAATATTTGAGAACTTGACTAGAGCCAAGTGCAAAGCTCAGTCAATTTTCTCCTGTTTTGACGACTATTCGAGGGTCAAGGCCAAGCCCCGATAGTTCATTTTTTGCGTCATGTGTTTCTGTTGTGTTGCGCATCTTGATTTTTTTTGGAGCTTGATTTGTGGTCTGAAGTCTTAACTCTACAATGTCTAAGTTGATTAATTTCTTTTCTGATTCCGACAAACTTGAAGGCTCAAAATCTTACAAAACATGGCAATGCCTCATCGAAAGCACTCTTGTTTATAATGAACTATGGCATGATATTTGTGATGGAGATGTAAATCCAAATAAACCTACAGATGCAGCTACGCTAGCAAAATGGGAAGTTAAAAACGCCAAAGCATTAGCTCTCATTAAATCCTCTGTCAATGATGAAATGTATATCCATATCAAAAATGCTAAAGATGCTTGGTCTGCTTTGAGAAATTTTAAAGAGTTGTTTGATACTCAGCCTCAATCAAAAAGAGTTGACCTACAATTAAAATTGTTGCATCAAAAATTGACTGAAGAAGGAGATATTCTTGAATACATCTCCAGACTTAAGAATATTAAGCAGGAAATTGTTAATGCTAGTTTTCAAGCAGTTGAATATAGTTTTATGGTCACAATTTTAATTTCTAGGCTTCCTTCTTCCTACACACTTTTTGGAAACTCTACAGCTAACTGGAAAGTTAGAAAAGCTAAAATTTTATGAGCTCTGCGAAATGTTGACTCAACATGATAAAAATTTTGGGAAGAAAAAGAAAGTTGGTGAAGATGTTTTTCTCACAGAAGCCAGTACTAGCAACTCCTCAGTTGACAATTCCAAAAAAAAAGGCAAAGGTAATTTTAATCAAAATCAAGCAGCGCAAGGTCGTGGTCGCAGTCAACACAGAGGAAACAACTCTAACAGAGGCTCCAATTCAGGCAGAAACAATTCTCAAGGCAGAGGCAACAATCAAAACAAAGGATATCAGCAAGGCACAGGACAGAATCAAGGGAGAGGAAAATCTCAAAACAATGGACAAAGCAGAGGTCGAGGACAGTCTCAAGGAAGAGGCACTGATTTGAGTCAAATTGTTTGCAGGCGATGTAACAGAGTTGGTAACTATGCTTTAGATTGTCGCACATCTATCAATAAAATTTCTAAGTTTCAACAGCCTTCAACAGAATTTGAAAATGATCAAGATCAAGATGATAATGACTCAGAATATGTCTTCACTTCTTCACCAGCAATCCAACTTTCCTCCTATATTAAGAATGATTATGAAGATGCTTGGATTTTGGATTCAGGAGCAACTCAACACATGACCTGTAGACGAGATTTATTTTGGAATTTTCAAGAGTGCCATCTTAATTCCATCTTTCTAGCAGATGATACAAAACATATGCCTTATGGAAAAGGTGTAGTCAAAGTTTTTCTCCCTGACATTGGAGAAAAATTGATTTCCAATGTGTGGTATGTTCCAACCTTTAAGAAAAATTTGTTGTCTTTGGTCATGATTCGAAAAGTTGGACATCAAATAATTATGGAAGATGGCTTAGTTAAGCTTAATTCAGTCAAACAGAACTTCCAAACAGTAATGACAGGATATGAAGACGAAAAACTGTTAAGGATGAAAGGGACAGTTATTCCAAGGCATTCTGATTTTGCAGGGGCAGTTACTACAGGAATTTCACCTATAAGATTATGGCATGTAAGATATGGACATTTGAATTTTGATAGTATTTCTCAATTGCAGAAACAAGGGATGGTTAAAGGACTTCCGACTTTCAACAAAGAAAATGCTAAATGTGAAGCCTGCATTTATGGAAAACAGAGTCGAGAAATTTTTCCAACAAGTACTTGGCACGCAAACAGGCTGCTGCAACTAGTTCACGGTGATGTGTGTGGTCCACTACAAACTTCATTAGGTGGTTTCAAATATTTCTTGCTATTTATTGATGATTTCAGTAGAATGACCTGGGTTTACTTTTTGAAAAATAAGTCAGAAGCATTTGAGAAATTTAAAATTTTTCGACAACTTGTTGAAAATGAAGCCAAAGAAAAGATAGGTACTCTCAGGACAGATAATGGGGAGAATTCAATTCAAATGAATTCAAAACTTATTGCAGTGAAAATGACATCAGAAGGCATCTTACAAATGTTTACACTCCTCAGCAAAATGGAGTCGTAGAAAGGATGAATCGCACATTGTTAGGCATGGCAAGATCCATGCTAACTTTCAAAGGGTTAAGTCCAACATATTGGGCAGAAGCAATCCATACAACGGTCTATCTAAGAAACAGATCTCCAACTGCTTCTTTAGAAGGAATCAACCCTTATGAATCTTGGTTTCGTTTCAAACCTAAAGTTAAACATCTTCGAGTGTTTGGATCCATCTGTTATGCTTTAGTTACCAAATAAAAGAGAACTAAGCTTGATTCCAGAAGTTTGAAATGCACCATGATTGGCTATTCAGATGAAAATAAAGGGTATCATCTTTTGACCAATGGAAAATTTATTGTGAGCAGGGATGTCATTTTTGATGAAACAGAGAGTAAGAGTGCTGAAGAAATCGAAAGTCTTCTTCACAAGTTAGAAACTAAGGGCAATAAAAGGAAAGGAAATATGCAAAGTCAACCAACTTCACCAAATTGGTATGAACTTGATTTTCCTTCCTCTGAAGATGAGTCATCCAGTTCATCTACTTCAACAAAGTCATCTGGGTCTTCTAGCAGTTCATCAGCATCTCCAAGCAGCAGCAGTTCTTCTGACAGTGATTCTCCAGATTCACCACTTGAACGACGAACATCAATTTACATTAATCCCCTTTACAATGATGGGGACTTCTCAACACCTCAAACAAGTGAGCAACAACTTCCAAAATGGGCAGTTCAACTATTGAAAGATGTAAGGCCTAATGAACAAAACAAAACAGGAACAAGGGCATCAAAACGAAATGAAGGCAATTTTTCTTTGATAGCAAATGATTTTACTGAACCTTCTTCTTTTCAAGAGGCAGTAAAACATAAAGCATGGCAACAAGCAATGGTTGATGAATATCAGGCAGTTCAAGACAACAACACTTGGCAACTTGTTGATTGTCCTTATCATGTTAAACCTATTGGATGCAAATGGGTTTATCGAATTAAGTACAAGCAAAATGGTGATATTGACAAGTATAAAGCACGCCTTGTTGCTAAAGGTTTTGCGCAACAGGAAGGGATCGATTATGAGGAGACCTTTGCTCCCACAGCTAAATGGAACACCATCCGCCTCACACTTGCCTTAGCAGCTTAAAAAGGGTGGAAAGTTCATCAAATGGATGTCAAAAGCACTTTTCTCAACGGGGACTTACAGGAAGATGTATATATGACACAACCACCAGGGTTTGAATTTGACGGGCAAGAACTTAAAGTTTGCAAATTAATCAAGGCTTTATATGGATTAAAACAAGCTCCCCACGCATGGTATGCCAAAATGGATGAATACCTTCGCAAAGTTGGTTTTCATCGCAGTGAATCTGATGATACTTTGTATGTGCGCCAACAAGGAAAATATTTGGTCATTCTCATTATGTATGTTGATGATTTGATCATTACAGCCAACCATGATGATCACATTGAACAGGTGAAAAATGAGTTACATGCATGTTTTAAGATGACAGATTTGGGACTACCTCACTACTATCTTGGAGTTGAAGTATTCCAACGTCCACATCAGATCTTCATTTCCCAGAGTAAATATGTAGCAGAAATTCTTCAGTGATTTGGAATGCAGGATTGTAAGCCTGTCCTTACCCCTATGGAACAAAACTTAAAACTTTCAAAATTTGAAGGGGGGGGAAAGGTGGACAACAAGACTTACAGAAAATTGATTGGCAGCTTGATTTATTTGACAACCACTCGTCCTGATCTATCTTATGCAGTCAGTATTCTTTCACGTTTTATGCAGGAACCAGTAGACAACCACTGGAATGCAGCCAAAAGAGTTCTTCGATATATCCAAGGAACAAAAGATTTTGGTCTTCTTTACAAAAGACTAAAATTTTTGTACTTGGTGGATTTTCAGATGCCGACTTTGCTGGCAGTATTAATGACAGGGAATCAACCTCAGGTTACTTAATGAACATGGGGTCAGCTGTAGTTTCCTGGAGTTGCAAGAAGAAAACTACAGTGGCCACTTCTTCAGTAGAAGCAGAGTACATTTCAGCATGGGAAGCAGCATGTGAGATTGTTTGGTTACGTCGAGTTTTACAGGACTTGGGGATTCCTCCAGCAGAAGCTACTTCATTATTCATCGACAATCAATCAGCAATAAAGCTTGCCAAGAATCCAGTTTTTCATTTAAAGACAAAGCATGTGGACACCAAGTATCATCATATCAGATCTCTCATTGCAAAGGACATCATCAAGCCAGTGTTTTTCCCTTTAGAATATCAGACCTCCGACATTTTCACAAAACCTCTTGGCATAATAAAGTTTACTAAGTTCAGGGATGAACTTGGTATCTGTTGTAATGTATTTTTGGATCATAGGGGGGAATGTTAGATGATCCAAAATAAATTTTATCATAGGTTATAGTGTTTGAATAAAATAATTATTAATTTAAGATATTAAATTAATAATTATTATTGTAGAATATTTAATAAATCTTTGAGATATTTAGAAATAGAAATTTGTTATTAAAAATTAGGACTCTAGAAAAGAGTCGTTTCCTAGGCTCTAAGTTAGGAGTGATGTTATTAGAGTGGTTATAAGCTCATTTATTGTAAATGGACACTTGTTTATTTTCCAAGTGATCCATAATTAGATTAAGTTAGAACATAGAGCTTATAAATAGGTTAGTTTCCTATTTTCATTGTAGTGTGTAATGAGAGAATGTGAGAATGTGAGTTTACGTGTGTAAACTCATGTTATTTGCTATGTAATATTTTTGCTTGATCAATAAATTTGTGTGTCTAAGGACACTTCTGCACTTTCAACCCAGCTTTCAGAATGCAATTTGGACTCCTAAAAGTTAGCCAAAATCAGCTCTCAACTGGCGCAACCCTTCTGTGACCCTTTTTCTAAATTCCTGTTTTGGTGCATGCTGGTGCGACCCATATGGTATAAAAACCTTTTTGAGCATTGAATGATAGCAGATTCGATATATTGTAATCAATTTAGTTTATTTTAGGCTTCTTAGTTGGTTTTTGCCTCACCATATGAGGAAATTTGTAATTAACAAGGAGATAATCTCTCCTAAACTTTGTCTAAAATCATGGAAACTGTTTCAACTATCCTATTCTTTAGGTGAGGACTCATCAAAGGCATTTATGATGAGCCTTGAATATGATTTTCGACCTTATGAGTTTTCCTATGCTGTATTTTCCTATATGAGATAATTTTTAATCATTTCCAAAGGTTGGATGTTGTGGAATTAGCTTGGAACACTAGTGTATTTTGTGATTTTGGCAAGAACTAATAGACATAATTTGCAGCTATTGTGGTGGGATTCATGTGGTATGTGTTTTAGCAGTGTTTCTTCTTCTGCTATCATATGTTTGAAATGATTTTTCCTTTCATCTTCATTTTCAAGTCTTATGTGATTGATTTCTAAGTTTGATAAGAAGAATTCATTGATTTAATGCTTTGTTTTGGAGAATATTTCACATTTATGTTCATTTTATTCTGATATAAATGAATTCATGATGTTCATGATAGTTTTGAAACCATATCAATCTACCATTTTCACCAAGATACCTTTAAAGTGTTAAAGTGTGTGCCTACCTTGCCCCATTAAATATTTTCAAATCTGATTTTCAGAGTCGTGACCTATTTTTTCCTAGACCTAATTCACCATACAACACAAAATAAAAATCAAATAAACCCTAGAGCCTACTATACCTAGCCTAAAATATCTATTATCCAGTCAATTTGGCCATGATCTTATTGAGATATCCCTCTCAGCCTAGTAGGGCTAGCTAATAGGTCAAAGTGGTTTGTGGTTACCTTTGTTGGTCTCCTTCTCAGCCTTCGGAGAACTGGTGGAGTTCTAAAAGTACCAACCAAAATAGATAGTTTAGAAACCAACACCAAAGCAAGATTGACAAGGTAAGCAGTCATGGAATACGATCCCAATACATTAAGGAGAAATTTCAAGAAGTAAACATGATGGAGAGATTCTACAAAAAAAATCCTAGAAACATGTTATTAGTCAACAAAATGAACAAAAAGAGAAGCCACAAAAAGAAGAACAGTTAAAAATTGTGAAAGAAAATTTTACTTTTAACCTTAAAAAATAATTGGAGAAAATTAAAATTCATATTCCTTTAACTGCATTGGTTAAAAATATGATTACAAAAAACAAATTTCAGATTTTATAACTTTATCTCAAAGTAGTGATGCAGCTGATATAGTTAATCTACAAGAAGAAAATATAGTGGTTATGTTTGGTCCTCATGTGGAGGAACACGATTCTTCGACTACTCCTTTTTATATTTCTCTTTTGATGCACACTTTATGATTCTTCACAATTGTATGTTGGATTCAATAGCTTCTCATAATATAATGCCTCTCTTAGTGATGAAGCGGCTTACTCTTTAGATTACAAAAAATTATAAATATTTGTATTCTTTTGACTCAAAGAAGGTTAATCACATGGGAATTATTAAAGATCTGGTAGTGTCACTAGCTGAAATTCTAGTGAGGAGTATTGCGATGGATGTTTTTGTTGCTATTGATTTATGGTAGCATTGCATTTGCTCTAAGTCTCAAAATTTGTAGGGAGTGTTAGACACATGTATTCCATAAACCCATAAATCATTTTGGGAAATTCCACCGAGATTGTATTTTATTAAAAAAATTAATTATTTTAAAGGGACCCTAAGTCTAAACTTAGGAAAATAAAATAATTAAATTGGATTAATAGAATATGGGTGTGAATGTTATAGAAAATGTGGATCAAGTCAAAAGTTAATATTAGTTTTTGATTAGAGATTTAATCTCAACTATTGAAGTTTCAACGAGAATATTGTAAGAAGGGCTTGAAGGGTCATTTGGAAAGGACATCAAGACAGAGAAAGAATCTGTAGAACAAAATTATTTAGTGAGAAGTGTTAAGGGGGAAAATCGATCAAGAGGATTATCGTAGAGAGGGGTAAAAATTCTGGTTGGAAAGCTAATTCATGAGCCAGAGAATACTCAGTAGAGAAGACAGAGAGCAGTACTAGCAGAGGAAACATAACAGTTACGGAAAGACTGCGCATAGCCTATAGAGGCAGGGCAGTATCCTAGAGGAGGTTTGAGTTTAAACTAAGGATAAGTTAGATCCAGTGCCAAAAAGCTGGGGTGTGAGACTGGAAGGAGACAAAGGGTTAGATCTAGCCACTAAAAGAGCTAGAACGTAGAATCCATGCATTCCCCATGCAGAGTGACACAGAGACTGCGCAGTGAATATGTAGATGTTGTGGAGGGCTTGCTAGTCCGGGGTTTTGGAAAGTTGGGATTCCAGTGTCAGTGTGAGGTAATATCACCAACTTCTCTGTCAAATTCTCTGTGAGGATAGCCAGCAAGGCATCCAGTTTGAATTCAGAAAAAATAATGCATAATATATAAACCCTCAGTTGTTGAACCGGTTTTCCTACATTGGGTTTTTCCGGGGACATTATTCCAAAAACAACCGTGTCAGATGTGTCTATGATTTACTCTTTTTCAGTTTTTGTTTTTGCACTTGTATTTTTCCTCAGTTTATTTATTGAAGGTTGTAGTGTTTTTACTTTGATGTTGTCATAGAAATAAAATGAATATTTAATTTATTAGTTAGAAGAATTAATACCAGTTGTTGCAATAGGATTCTAGATTTAAGGAATTTTCATAGTTGCAGATATTCCAGCTCGGTAAGGAATGTTTCTCTCTAGATATTAGGGAGAAAAACTGGGAGGATTGCTAAAAATGGATTTCACTTATGCAATTATTCCAGCCTTTGGTGGAGAATAAAGGAGATTTTATAGGGAGACAATATTTGTGAAAACTATCAAAAAGGAGGGTTCAAGTAATTATCTAGTTTACAGTCAAGAAAAATATGATTTTCTTGTTTTACGTTACAATTACCCCAAGAAATTTTTGAAGATACATATGTACAGGTTCCTTCAGCAATTCAAAGCAAGGAATCAATAGTTAGTAGAGTTTGGAGATTGCACTTGGATGGAGCATACTCAAAATAAGGGAGTGGTGCTGGGGTTCTCCTTCTTTCCCCAAAAGGTCAGATTATTCTCTTCTCCTATAAATTAGAGTTTGAGTACAAAAATAATATAACAAAGTATGAAGCTTTGATTCTTAGTTTACAAGCTGCTAATAATATGAGAATTAAATGCATTTCTTTTTTTGGAGACGCTGAATTAAACGTAAATAAAATCAAGAATAAATGTCAAACTAAACATCTGAGGCTTAAATCCTATCGAAATGAAGTTTGGGACTTAGTTGACAATTTATTTTCAGATTTTAATATTCAATTCCTGCCAAGGGATGGGAATATAATAGCTGATTCACTTCCAATGGCAACCAACACTTTCAAACCTCCATTAAATCCCAAATTAAGATATGAAATTGAAATTAGAAGTAGACCTTCTATTCCATATAACATTAAATATTGGAAATTTTTTGAGGATGATGAACAGATAAAAATATTTCTTGAGATGGTAGGGTAATTTTCAAATTTATAAATTGATCAAGAAGTTGGAACTAGATAATTTTAGGAGGAAATTAATAATGGATCCCCTTCGAAGGATTATGTGGGAGGCCAAAAAATTGTGCAGTTGAAAAATAATGTGATTCCCAAAGGATTAGTACCTCCGTAAAAATTATTTGATGGAAATGATGTTGTTTTAAATAAATAAACATGATTTTGAAGAGGAGTTTTAAGATTGCAACCTTGGGACAAAACAACAGCCAAAATTGGTGAAGCTGGAAAAAGGCATCAAACCAGCGTATAAATAGAGGTATGTTGATATTTTTAAGGATTATATTGATGTGTTTTCATGGTATTATGAAGACCTCAAAACTTATGATACTAATATTATTCAGCAAAATATTCCTTTAAAGCTAGGAGTAAAGTCATATAAGCAGAAATTGAGAGAATTCAATCCACTTCTTTTTCCATCTATAGAAAAGGAGGTTAAGAAATTGTTACAAGAAAAAAATGTTGTTCCTCTCAGATATTCAGAGTGGGTAGCTAACTTAGTGTCTGTGAGGAAGAAAAATGGAGAAATTAGATTGTGAATAGATTTCTGAAATATGAATATAGCATAATTGAAATATAATTATCCCCTTCTAAAGATGGATCATATTTTGGAGAGAGTAACTGGGTCTTCCAAATTGTCTATGATTGATGGCTTTTCTAATTATGCAATTATTCCAGTCTTTGGTGGAGAAGAAAAGAGAGTGTATAGGGAGACAAGATTTGTGAAAACTATCACAAAGGAAGATTCAGGAAATTCTTCAGTTTACAACCAGGAAAAATATGATTTTTCCTATTTTATGTTACAACTACCCCAATAAATTGCATAAGATAAAAAAGTACAGGTTCCTTCAATAATTCAAAACAAGGAAGTAGTAGTTAGTGGATTTTGGATATTGTACTTTGATGGAGCATTCTCAAAGGAAGGGAGTGGTGTTGGGGTTCTTTCGCTTTACCCCAAAGGTCAGATTATTCCCTTCTTCTATAAATTAGAGTTTGATTCCACAAATAATATAACAGAGTATGAAGTTATGATATGTGGTTTACAAGATGCTAAAAATATGGGGAATTGAATGCATTTATGTTTTTGGAGACTCTGAATTCATCGTACAACAAATCAAGAATCAATGTCAAACTAAACATTCGAGGCTTAAAGCCCATCAAATTGAAGTTTGGTACATATTTGATAATTTATTTTCATCTTTTAATATTCAATTCATGCCAAGGGATGGGAACATGTTAGCTGATTCACTGGAAGTGGCAGCCAACACTTTTAAACCTCCATTAAATCCCAAATTAAGATATGAAATTTAAATTAGAAGCATAGCTTCTATTCCATATAACATTAAACATTGGTAAGTTTTTGAGGATGATGAACAAATTAAAATATTTCTGGAGATGGTAGGGGAATTTTCAAATTTATAAATTGATCTAGAAGTTGCAACTGAATAATTTCAGCAGGAAATTAATAATGGATCACCTTGGAAGGATTTTGTGGGAGGCCAAAATTTTGTGCAGTTGAAAAATAATGTGATTCAAAAAGGCTTAGTACCTCTAGGAAATTTATTTGATGGATATTATGTTTCTATAAATGTAAATAAATAGGATTGTGAAGAGGAGGATGAAGATTGCAACCTTGGGACAGAACAACGACCAAAATTGGTGAAATTGGAAAAAGGAATCATAGCAACATATAAACAGAGGTATGTTGATCTATTTAAGGATTATATTGATGTGTTTTCATGGCCTTATGAAGACCTCAAAACTTATGATACTAATATTATTCAACACAATATTCATTTAAAGCTAAGAGTAAAGCCATATAAGTAAAAATTGAGACAAATGAATCCACTTCTTTTGACATCTATAGAAAAGGAGGTTACACAAATTTTACAAGAAAAACTATTGTTCCTCTTAGATATTCCGACTGGGTAGCTAACTTAGTGCCCGTGAGGAAGATAAATGGAGAAAATTAGATTGTGCATAGATTTATGAAATCTAAATAGTGCATCATTGAAAGATAATTATCCCCTTTCAAAGATGGATCATATTTTGCACACAGTAACTGGGTCTTCTAGATTTTCTATGATTGATGGATTTTCTGGTTATAATCAAATTGCAGTACAACCAAAATACCAAAATAAGGCAGCCTTCACAACCCCATTGGTAACTTTAATGTAAGAAAAAATTCCATTCGAATTAATAAATGTTGGTGCTACTTTTCAAAGGGCTATGCATATATCCTTTGTGGGAGAAAAAGAGAATTTTATGGTCATATATTTAGATGACATTACAGTGTATTCTAGATCAGATGAGCAACATTTGAAACACCTTCACCAAACTTTTGAGAAGTGAAGAAAATATGGTGTATCATTAAATCTGAAAAAGTCTCATTTTGCTTTAAGAGAAGGAAAGATGCTTGGGCATATTATATCCATGAAGGGCATAAAATTGATAAAAAATGAGTTGAAGCAATCAAGAAAATTTCCTTGCCTCGAACTAAAAAGGAAATTCAATTTTTTTTGGGAAGAATAAACTTTCTTAGAATATTTATTCCAAACTACGAATAGATTATCAAAGAAGTTACTGACATATTGAAGAAGAACGCATAATTTAAATGGACCCCAGTTGGGAGAGAATATTTTGCAAGAATCAAAGAATATTTTGTAAAAAACCCATTATTGGTTAGTCCTGACTATCAAAAACATTTTTAACTTTTCTCATTTGCTTCCCCTTTCACTGTTGCAGCAGTTTTTTACAAATAAATCAAGATGGTAAATAAAAACCAGTAGCATTTTTCAGTAGAGTATTGAGGGATGTTGAACTTAAATAGAATATTTTACAAAAAACATGCTTATGCTCTAGTTAAAGCCTTAAAGGCCTTTAGAGTATATGTTTTGCAATCTCAAATAATTACAGATGTTCCTAATTCTCTTGTTAAAGATGTTTCGACTCAAAGTGACAGTGAAGGAAAGAGGGGGAAATGGATAGCTAATATTCAAGAATATGATATTGACATTAAACCAAAAAAATTGGTAAATAGATGAGAACTGGAAAAAATACTAATAGAAACAAACTATAAAGAAATGGGGATACATTTGCTAGCTGAAGTTCCTGAATAAAAAACAACAGAGGAGGAAGGTAAAGGAAAATAACTTGATAATAGGATTCAATATAAGTACCTTTGCTCAGAATGGTATAAGGATATTTTTCATTATCTATGATTTCTCAGTTGTCCAACCTCTCTGGATAGAACAAAGTATAAAGCCCTCAAATTGAAATTTCAAAAATATGTGATAACAAATGGTAGGTTGTATTGGAAAGATCTTGTTGGTGTTTTGCTTCTTTGTCTCATTGAAGGAGAAACTATTGAAATTTTTAAATGAATATCATCGATGTCTTTGTGGTGGTCATTATAGTTAGAAAGTAACAACGCATAAAATTTTGAAAACTGGATTTTATTGGACTTCTTTTTTTATAGATTTTTCAGGCTAGTGAGAAGTTGTGAAAAGCGTGAGATATTTGCTGAAAAGAAGAAATTGACACTTTTACCACTGATTTTTGTGTTTGTTGATGAACCTTTCAGACAATGGGGCCTTGATTTTATAGGAGAAGTAAATACACCTTAAAGTGTACAACAGAAATTGATCCTAACAGGTACTGATTATTTTAACAATGGGTGGTAGCCTTCCCAACCAGAAAGGCAACCGATGTATTGGTAATTAAATTCCTAGAAGAAAACATCTTCACAAGATTTGGTTGTCCGAAGAAATTAGCAACATATAATTCTCAAGTGTTCAAATCTGCAAATTTGATTGATTTTTTCCAGAAACATAATGTGATATTTTATTATTCTATCACTTATTATCCTCAAGGAAATGGGTTGGCATAATCTTCTAATAAAAATCTAGTAAGAATAATAAAGAAGACATTTGCAAAAAATAAGAAGAATTGGTATGTTCAACTGAAATTTTATTTATGGGCAAATAGGGTGACTACAAAAATATCTACTAGTAAGTCTCCTTTTGAATTCTTCTATGGAACATCAGCTCTGTTTCCCAGTCAATTAGCAAAACTAGTAACTGAACTCATTCAAAATATTGATGAAGAACTTAATGTAGAATCCATGTCCTCCTCTACGTTGGTTGTTTGGTACATCCCAAACTTCCTAATTTGCCATTTTTTCTAATTCAAAACATCATTTTGCAGGGTCAGATGAAATCCAAAAACCTCACATATGTTCCAGACCTTATCACGTTGTAAACATCTCAAAACTATCTGCAATATTTTCTTCAGAGTTGTCCGAATTGATTTTGTACAAATGAACTGCAGATCAGTCAATATATAGTGCACTGCCTAGGTTAAATCAAATAGTGGAGTTAAATGAAAATAGAGAAAAGGTGATTGAGAATCTAATGAGTTATCGAGAAAAAATGAAGTTGATATTTGATAGAAAGGCCAAGGAGGTTATTTTTCAGCTTGTAGATCTAGTCTTAAGGTGGGATGTGAGAAGGGAAGACAAGGGAAGCATGGTAAATTTGATCCTCTTTGGTTTGTACCACTCATAGTAGTAAAATTCAGAGACAAATATACTTTTATTAAGGATAATTTGGATGGATAACTAATGTATCTTCCTATTAATGGGCAATACTTGAAACACTATTTCCAACATTGAGTTTCTTTTACTTTATCATTGTAAATATCAGCTTAATCATTGTAAGTATCTGGTGTGTTTTTCATTGAAATGTTCTAGCTATAATATGACTCCATGCCCAAGGCGAAGGCACTAATATGTGGTTCTTAGTGCTTTGTTCCAAAGAACTATCCCCAGGTGGAGCCAGATGTTGTAACTCGTTTTCACACTATCTTTATTTTGTGAAAAAAGTAAAAAATAAGAGAAAAATAAGAAACATATACATTATTATCTTAGGATGTTAAAAAAATAAATGGCTGATCAACATTGATATCAGACAAAGTGTAGCTTATAGGTGGGCCCTAGCGAAGTCAGGTAATACAAAGAGTTAATGAGTATGCTTCTTGTCAGGCAGAGTTCTCCGAGGATGTCGGGTCCACCCAATGAAGGAAACCCGACACCATGAAATAATCAACATTTATCACGTTGAGTTCCTTCGTAAATGAGTCAACCGTAGAAGGGTTGACCACAAATAAATGACAGAGATTTATTGCGGAATCACCTCCGGACGAATATCACTATTTTTGGGTTGCTCTTATAACACGATGACAAGTGATCGTGATTCTGCAAAATGTACCATGTCACCCCCCTGCCACATCACTCACCCCCCTTTCCACATCAATATGAATTTCCACGTCGTCTTGTCACATCATCCTCCTGTACACATCACATCATCATTAAAACTCTGTTTTCCCTCTTTTTTCTCATTCCCTCCATAAAACTTATTTTACATTCCCATAACGCACATTTCTTATAACCTTCATAACACGTTCAACTCATTGTCACAATAGAATTTCAAATTTCCAATGCTACCCACTGTGCCAGGTATTTAAAAAATTATAATTTGACCATTTCATGTATTCAAAATATCTAAAAAGGTCACCCTGACTGGTTCTGCCACTCATATTATTCTCATGCACACCGTTGGGCAGTGGAAAAGGTACATTTTACCCCTATCTTTACCATGATTTGTCATTTACTTTTATACGTTTTTCCTTCATCTTAGCAATAAATTAAAGGAAAATAATGCAAAAGTAAGGTAGAATGAATGATTGATAAAAGGTGTGTTTAATAGCATAAAAAATGATCCTTTGTTGTCTTTATTGATAGGGAATCGAAACAACCAAACTGCTGACTAGAATTATCGAATAACAGCAGACAGCAAAAGAAAATGGAATCGAGTCGGTTCCTACGAGCCAACGGAAGATGTAGAAGCACGCCTATTCTTGAAGTGTTCAGTTGATAGTTACGAAGCCTCGGGATCTCCTGATCCTAAGGATTCGTTACTCTGTTTTATTTCACCTTTAAGTTATAAAAGGTTGTAGGTGAGAGAGACAAAGAGGTTGTTCATGTATTATAATTTTCCTGTAATAAACTTATTCGGACATAATCGTCGAATTCGTTCTAATGTATTGCTCCATTGATTAATGAATAAATTGGCATTTTCAGTATAAACAACTTCTGAGTATTTCTTGGCAGAAGATTTCTAGAGGCTTCGGGCCCAGTCCCTGGGAGTTCTCCTATTGTTCTGTGCTATACATTTATTTACGAATCTTGAATTTTTAGTTATCCTTTGTGTTTTATAGCATTATCATTCAATTTTTTAATCGCAGGCATGATATGTTATAATTTCCTTTTCAATAGATTATATTTATCATTAATGTTATTTATCATGAAGTGACGCTTTTACATTCATTAGACTAGTTTCGGCATAGTTGTTGTTCGATTCTGCATACATTTATTTCTTGAGTCTTTCCATCATAAGTGTGAACATTTGGTTTGATGTTTAATTCTGAATGATGCTATTAGTTGAGTGATAGAGAATTCCATTGCAAAATCTTAAATAATTGATTGTTGTTTAATTCATTAGGATTTTTGTTCAATTCATTAGGATTGTTGTTCAATTCATTAAGGTAGTTGTTCAATTCATCAAAGCGTGTTGTTCAATTGCAATATATTATTTATTTCAGTATTAAGTGGTTATTTTTGCATAAGCTTAGAACAAGAGTTGATTCCTTTGATTGGTTTGAAGTAATTCATAGTTACTTTTAAGTTGGTTTGATTGAACTTCAAGAATTAGATAACATTTCTCACAACGATTTAGAATAGTTAGCCTCTGACTTCACTCGCATATATTTTGCTTGCACTCTTGAAATAAAAAGACTTTCCCTAGTTTGATGATTAATGTGAAACATTAAGGTTACCTTTAACAATCACCTTTTTTATCCAACATTTTGGCATCGTTTTTGGGGAGAGTGTTTAGGAGTGATGTATTTCATTTTCTTTTCCTTTAATAGGATAGGTGTTTTTGTTTTTTATGACTAGGAAGAAAAATATAGAATTAGATAAAAACCCTCCACTTAAATCCGCAAAACCTAAGGGATAGGTGGCCCTTGGAAAAAGAACATATATAGACGAAATCATTAACAAGGCTGAATCCCAGGCATCTGTAGGACCCAGAACCATTCCTGCAAAGAGTCCTACTATAATACCTCAAGCAGCAACCTCATCATCTGCAGCCCACGCCAATATTAACAAATAAACAGAAGGGTCTAAACGAAGCTTTCAGACTATAGAACACTTAATTCTCGAGCCTTCGAGAGAGGGAAATTCTTGCAATTTTCAAGGAGAGGGAGAAACCAGTAGTGCAGTACAAGTAAAAACTCCAGAGCATAGATCTCCTGAGATAGTGGTTGAGACAAAGACACCAAATATCCCAGATCGAGGAAGTGTTGTAAGGCCTCCTCCAAATCCACCCCCTAATTCCACTCAAATTATCCTCCAAAATCAAGAAATCCCTGAAGTTTATTGGCACATCTTTGATCAGATGGCGCACAACCAACCCCAAAGACAGACATCAACATTGGAGTATCCCATTGTTGATCTAGCCACAAATTCCCCTATGAAAGATATTTTGTTACACAAAATCCTCACCTTCCATGGGCTGACCTCGGAAGATCTGGATGCATTTTTATTTGAATTCGATTTTTTGTGTAGGGGATATGACTACACCACTGACCCTCAAAAATTGAAACTATTCCCCTCTACATTGAAGGGGAAAGCACTACGCTGGTTTATGGGGCTCGATGGAGGAACCATTAATAGTTGGGATCAGATGAAAAACTCTTTTCTTAACAAATATCAAGATTACTGCCAGAATCGAGAACTAAAAGATGAAATCTTCAATATGTCTGCAAAAGACAATGAGACATTGGAATATGTTGAACGATTTCAGTATAATTTGCAAAAATCTCCATATACTACATTGTCTAAATATATTTTGAAAGCAACAATGATTAAAGGAATGAAAGAATAATGGGTAGAGACACTTAATTTAAAGGGAAAAGGGGACATCTATCAAGAAGGATATGATGACATTATTGCATTATGTATCAAGCGCTCTCGAGGTAATACACGAAGCAGACCAACAGGACGTGATTCAGTTACGAGGAATTATAAACAGTCAGGTGGCAGCATGACCGGAGCAGAATTCAATAATATTTTAGAAGATTTTAAAACCGATATCTTAGGCACCCTCAAAACACAACTAGATGTCCTACAAGCCAAGTACACGCAAGCTTTAGCAGACCATAACTTGGTTATTTTTTTCCCACGTTGTCAGAAGAAGCACAACTAGTGGGAGTGTCCATTAGACATGGTCCAGACATGTGCTATTTTTACCAAGGACCACGCCACTGAGCAGTGCCCTTCACTCCCAGGGTTGAAAGCGGTTTTTAAAGAGGCAGAAGAAGAAACAAAACTGGTGTATCTAATGAATCAATGTCGGCAGTGGAAAGCACGACCAAGTATGTCACAAGACCTGTCTCAGTTCTTTTCTCCTCCACAATTTAATCAACAGAACTCTGGAACAACATGGCAGGGCCAATCACCTTTTTCTGCCTGGCCATCCCAATCATTTTCCATGCCTCCTTAGCCAACACAATCCCCTTCAGGTAATAATTGTTCAAGTTTTCCTTTCTCTCCTCCTTACTGGAAAAACAATCCATATCAGTCCTAGTGGCCTGCCTCTACTTCACATAATACAAATTGGTCTCAAAATTGGCAGCGACCCCTGGGAATGACCAATTTACCTATGGGAACAGGGGCTCAAAATCAACCCACATTACCATCTCCATACCCATTCCAACACAATCCTCAGCCTATTATGCATCCTCAACTTCCATCTCAACCCAATCCTAATCCTAATAACATATCGGTTCAACTAATCCAGATTGTTGAGAACCCAAACTCCGAAAATGAATAGAAGGAATGCAATGAAATTAGGCTGAGATCAAGGCATGTTATTCACCTGAAGAAGATACTGCCCTGCCACAACTTGAGTCTGAAATTCCAACAATACCTAAACAATCAACTATGACAGAAACAGAGATAGAGCAGGGGAGGGACACAGTTGACCAAAAAGATTCTGAAAACCTTATTATTTCCTCTCCTCCATTCCCTGAGAGATTAACACTACCTAAACCAATAGTCCCTTCATATTTAGATCTGCTAGGGGAATTAAAAAATCTTTGCATTAAAATTCCTCTCCTACAGGTTATACAAGACATTCCTATCTATGCCAAACCATTAAATAATTGTGCGTAAAAAAACAGGTGAGGAAAGTAAAGACTGTACCAACTGTTCATGTAGTGGGAGCACTGTCAGACTTACTCTTGGGTAAAGAGACACCAATAAAATATGAGGATCCAGAAAACCCCATATTCATAGTACAGATCTTTGGCCACTCCTTTTCAAACACATTAGTTGATTTGGGGGTAGCCATTAACATCTTAATTACAGAAACCTTCGAGACATTTGGTATAACAGCCTTGGAAAATAAATCTACATTGTTGGAACTTGCTGACAGATCTGTTATCAAAACAGAAGGTATATTATAGGACATCATGGTTTCTGTTGACTCATGGGAGTACCCAGAAAATTTTTTAGTTATTAACTCAAAAAGTAGGTTAGATGGACATCCCCTGATATTGGGATGACCTTGGTTAGCGACGGTCGATGCTTACATAGGCTGTCGAACAGACAGCATGACCCTTGCTAGAGGAGATGCCATAAAGAATATTTCCATATACCCCCTGCCAAACCAAGTCTTCCCACTGTAAATATTCACAAACAACCACATACATACTGGGAACAAAACATTCGTTCACTACTGACAATATTTGAAGCACTTGAATTCAAAGATCAAACTGAACACGATGTAATCAATAACTTCATAAACCAACCATCTACTTCAGAAAATTTAAAGTGCCAAATGTTGAAAGCAGTTCTTGATAACGAAGCACTAGAGGACCCCTTAGCAGACATCGATGACCATCACATACCCATGATTGTTGTTCACAATAGCATGCCAGTTGAAATTGAGCTAGGAAAAGTTTTGAATATCAATGACAGTATGGATCGTAACCAGCAGCAAAAGCTCGTTAAAATTTTACAAAAATATAAGGGAGCCTTTGCTTGGGACTACCCAGACATGAAGGGCATAGATCCTTAAATATGAATTTTGATAATATGTCTGAAAGACATTGTAAAACATGAATTAAAAAATCTACTAGATGTCAAATTCATTTATCCTATTTCAGTAAACAAATGGGTCTCTCCTTTAGTATTCATTCCTAAAAAAAATGGTAAGTGGCCAATCTATGTGGATTACAGAGAACTAAATAAAGCCACACAGAAAGACCACTTCCCCCTCCCTTTTATTGATCAGGTCCTTGATACATTGGCAAGAAAGCGGTTCTTCTCTTTTCTTGATGGTTTCAGTGGTTACAATAAAATATAGATAGCCCTTGAAGACCAAGATAAAATGACCTTTACCTACCCCTGGGGTACATTCGCCTATAGGGTATTGTTGTTTGGACTATGCAATGCCCCAGCAACATTTAAAAAGGCCATACTCAACATTTTTTCTGATTTAATAAATGAAGGGCTCGAGGTTTACATGGTTGAATTTACTCTATATGGAGATGACTTTGATCAAGCACTACAAACGCTAGAAAAAGTATTGGAATGATGTATTGCTACCAAATTGTGTTTGAGCAACGAAAAGTGTCACATGATGATGATCAAAGGAGTGATCCTAGGGAACTACATCTCTGTAACTGGAATACAGGTAGATCTAGCAAAGATAGAGGTAATTCTCTTATTAGCCACACCTTGTACTCAGACAAAGGTACGTATTTTCCTTGGATATGTAGGGTACTACCGTAGGTTTATAAAGAATTTTTCACAAATTGCTGCACCCTTGTATGCATTAACTGGAAATATTGAATTCCATTGGTTTGATAAATGTGACACTGATTTTTCAGATTTGAAGAAACTGGTCTCGACTACACCAGTCTTACGTGGCCCCAATTGGGAGCTTCCTTTTCACATTTCCTTAGATGCATCTGATACATCGATAGGAACGGTTCTCAGTCAAGAAGAGGACAAGAAGCCCTACGCTATTTACTATATCAGCAAGAATCTCACTCCTGCTGAATTAAACTATACAGTGACTGAAAAGGAATTCTTGGCTGTCATTTATGCTATTAATAAATTTAGACATTATATAACTGGCTATCAAGTATTCTTGTATACCGATCACTCTGCCATTATATATTTAGCTAACAAACCTATTACAAATGGAAGAGTGACTAGTTGGTTGTTCCTTTTACAGGAGTTTGATATAACTATCAAGGACCGTCCAGGGAAGGAGAATGTAGTTGCATATTTCCTGTCTAGAGTTCCAAAGTCAAATGACCCACTAGCAATGGATGATCAGTTCCCTGATGATAATTTGTTCGTTGTAGCAGTAAAAGCGTCATGGTACGCAGATGTAGCGAATTATCTGGTAGTAGGAAATCTACCAAGACACTTGACAACAAAGGAATGGAAGCTAATTGTTCAGCGCAGTGCTAGATTCTCTTGGATCAGTGGATATATTTTCCATACAGGAGCTGATATGCATATATGCAGATGCATCCGAGAAGATGATATTTATGACATCTTAAGGGCCTACCATGACAAACCATGTGGCGGCCATTTTGCAGATCGCAGGATGGGGCATAAAGTATTACAAATGGGCTACTATTGGCCCACAATTTTTAAAGATGCCAAGAAATATGTCCAAGCCTGTGATAATTTCCAAAGAATGGCCTGCCCTGGCCAATTTGATGAGATGTCATTGCAGCCACAGTTGGTAGTAGAACCTTTTGAACGATGGGCACTAAACTTTGTTGGGTCATTCAACCCACCATCGAATCAGAAGGCCTACATACTAGTTGCCACAAATTATGTGATGAAGTGGGTAGAAACAATGACTTTGTCAAGAGCTACAAAATAATCTGTGATCAATTTTATTTTTTACATATTTGTGTGGTATGGCTTAACTAGGGAAGTGATAACTAATGGAGGGGCACAGTTTGTGGGAAATAAAATCATGGCCACTCTAAGGAACCACCATGTCACCCATAGAGTCACCTCTCCCTACCACCCACAGGCGAACGGGAAGGTCGAAAGCACAAATAAATTCCTTGAGAAAATTCTCACTAAAACAGTCTCAACACATCGCCGGGATTGGGCTACTAGACTGTTAGAGGCCTTGTGGGCTTATCACACAACGTGGCGAAACACCACTGGATATTATCTGTACCATCTATTATTTGGAAAGGAACCAATTTTTCCTATTGAATTTGTAATAAAGACTCTTAGAATAGCCCAGGAAGTGGGGCTGGATTTGATAGAGGCCCAAGTTATAAGACTCCAACAAATAAATGAATTGGATGAAGTATGGCTACTTGCTCTACAACGCACTACAAATATTCAATAACAACGAGCCAAGTGGCATGACAATCTCATAAAAAATAATACATTCCAGAAAGGAGATTGGGAACTCCTCTACGACTCCAGATTCTAATACTTCCTGGGTAAGTTACAAACAAGGTGGCTCGAGCCATACGAAATTCAAGAAGTGCACAGCAACAATACCACTACCTTGACCACCATAGATGGATCTGGCTCTGCCTTTAGAGTCAATGGACATCGGGTGTGCCTCTATCATAAACCACTTATG
>CM076584.1:1696220868-1696548194 GCA_034641835.2 Pinus albicaulis | reverse complement strand
GAGGACTAAGGAATATTTGTCTCATGTTAAAGAACTACAATTGAAATTAGGAAAATGTGGGAATAATTTCTTAAAGAAAGATGGATAACTAATTGAAATAATATTAATGGATTTTAGAACACCTTAATATGTGTTATATTCCACATTCCATACCAATTGGAGGTCACACAAGGAATATGGTAAAGGCTATACATTTCATCCACTCTATGACTTTCTAATCAAGGATAAACAAAGGTTGCTTTATGAAGGGAAGATTGGTGGTACATATTAGGCTCACTTGCTTAAGGGAAAAGGTAATCATAATCGTAAGGAAGGAGGTCATTTCGATACCCATGGAAACAAAAAAGAATGCCGCAACCAAAATTCTAAATGAAATATTAATGTGTTAACTCCCACTCGGAAGAATCATAAGAGGAAGACATGCCACTAATGTGGAAAGGTAGGACATGTTGATAAAAACCTGCGAGAAGAAAAACTTCAACTTAGAAGAGAGCGTATAGTAGCTTGAAGGAGATGTGTTGACTATACGTTCAACCAAACAACCAACCAACAACTTTACCTTCAAAGTTGGAACTCCCAAGTGTTGCATGTTCACACTTCATAGAATGAGTGGGTAGTTGATTCTAGGTGCACTCATTGTATGCTAAGGATGGTTCTCTATTTTCTTCCTTGGATAAATCTATTGAGTGGAAAATTTATGTTGTTGATGATTTTTCTCTTGACATTGTCAATCATGGTGATATACCCTATTAACATGCTAGGATTGTTAATGTTTATCATATTCCTATTTTGAGTGCAAATATGTTTTTGCTTTCCCAACTGACACAAGTTGGTAATATTGTTAAGTTCTATCTAGGTTGGTTTTTTGTTATGGATATAAAGAATGATGGGTCAATTTTCACCAAAGGATCTCTTAACCCAAAGGATGGAATATTAAACTACCTCGACTAACTACTCTCATTACCCAAACCAACACACAAAGTAGAATTTGGGATGAAAAACTTGGACACCGGAATTTATGAAGTTTGAAGCTAATGGTAACATAAAACATGGTTGTTTTTTAACCCAAAATTCTTCCATGTGATGGATTCTATGCTAAGACAATATCATAATGTCCCTTTCGAATTTGGAAAAGCATGGCATGCAAAAACACCATTGAAGCTTATTCATAGTGATCTCTATTGCATCAATACATCTTCGTTAGTAGGTGTGAAGTATATTTTAACCTTTATTACTGATTTCTATCAATTTACTTGATTTTTTTTCTTGAAGAATAAGAGTCATGTCTTTGAAAAGTTTAAGGAAATCAGGGCATTGATTGAAAAGCAATGTAGTTAACCTATCAAGTGTTTGAGATCTAATAATGGTAGAGAGTATGTGAATTTATGGCATGGGGGCTTCACTGGGGGAGAAATACCATACCACGTGCATTCATATTGGAGGTGTTATCACTGGAAAATCGGACAAGGAAAGATGACATTATTTAATGTTGGGAAGAAGGATTCACAGGGCTAGAAGACATTAGAGAATCTGAAGTATTTAAAAATTTCTAAGGTCTAAGAGGAAAAATCAAATTGCGCACAGAAGGAACCAGTTAAATGCTCCTTTGTGTGCATAATTCTTCGATAAGTGCACCTTTGCGTGGTTTTTCCTCAAAAAGTCGTGTAGTCCTGAGAGTGGTGAAAGTCACTTTCCAAGACCACAAGGCACACTCCAGGACATTGATCCCACACTTGAGGCTGCCTAAGGACAGTCGCCCAAGCCTCCTTAGGACCTCAAGGGATCACACAATGGAATCACCCTCCTCTCTTGGGTCACCATCCACAATGTACCTAGAGAGGGAAGGAGGATTTGAATCCTCCTATAAAAGGCCACCAAGAGATGAACAATTTGAGAACACATTGTTATGTTGGCCAAAATTACCCCAAGCAATACTAGCAGTGTGTGATCCAGAGCAGAGATAGAGGGGACTCAGTTGTTGGCCATCCAACAACTCCAGTCCACCATAGCAGAGAGAGAGAGAGACTTTGCACCAAGGTAGCTCGAAAGTAAAGAAATCCTTTCATTGAGACTTAGAACCCCTAGTTCTAAGGGCCCCTTGGCAAGTGGGTAAAATTTTCATCCTTCATTCCTACTAGCACTCAATAAGAGGGGACGTAAGTGCCGCAATTTGGATTAATGAAGTTGTTTGACTCTATTTAGAGCTTTTGTTTTATTTGTTTTAGTTTTCGTTTAGTTTTTTATGTTTGAATATGCATGCTATTTCTCTATCTAGTATGTTTATGTTTTAGCATGTTCCACTAACTTGCTTGAATCCATCTATTTTATGCCTGTGACTAGTAGCTTAAGAGGGAAAAACCACCCCTCTTAAGCAAGTGTGATTTGGTACATTCATGCACCAAACACACTAACACAATATTGGCAACTCCACTAACTTTTATTTCCAAGTTTATGTGGTTGTGCTTTTTTTGCAAAGACCTCTTTCTTTGCTGAGGAGTTAGGCTGGAATTACCCCCTTTCTCTCCTTCACTACCTGATTCACCCTCAATGACAAGTTGAAGCGGAAGAGCTCCCAAAAAATTACTTTGCAGGAAAATTGCACAACTTTCTTACAAACAAACGTGCCCCAGTGCGTGCGTTCAGAGGTGACCTATGCGTAGCCTTCACGCCTTTTCTGTGCAAAAACCAAAAGTAGGATTTTTCCTACTATTTCCATATTTTTCTTGCTTGTAAAGTGATTGACAACCCATAATACATCTGCCAGCACTGGTTGAGGTGCCCTGCAACTTGTTAAAGCTCACTTTTAGCTGAGTTTAGTAGTTTAGGTGTTGGTTTTATTTCAAGTTGGTTTTCACAAAGTTCACACATAGTTTAAGTAAGAGAAAAAATAACTTGCATTCTGAAATAATTTATGTTTTGTGAATTTAGGTACCAAAAGACCTAGTTAATTAGCCAAAGTAAGTGGCCCAATTCCACCCATGCTTAGCTAATTCTCTTTCATTTTTCTAGTGTAAAAGTTATTAGTTTAGTTCAATTTTTGCACTAGGATTTCGAGACCAGGATTGAATCGTCGGTAGAAGAGCAACTAATCTATGTTGCCTTTGCACCCTCAGGTGATCCTAGGCAAGCATATGAACACTCTCTTTTGACAACTCACCATCTCCCTATAGTTGATCATATATATTAATTAGGAAAAATTGAAAGTGGCCCATATCCACACATGTTTTTCTTTTGAGCAAGGAACAATAAAACATAGTTTAAATAGGGGATTTTGCAAAGGATCATCGCATATCCACACATTCAAAATATGTGCTTATTCACCTTTTGTTCACACACATCCACACCCTAATTGAAGTAAATACACCTAAAACTAACTTAACCAAACTCACTAAATTCTCCCCTCAGGGGCCACAAAAAAATTTATATTCTAAGTTAGGACCAAGGGGGTAAGCATCCAATAAGTCACCTTAGTCATTCTTCATCTTGAAACATAAAAGTTGACTACTTAGGGAACTTTCAAATCTGCCTATCAGCCCATGGAAAATAAAACCTGAGCGCAGCACAGACCCGATTCAGAGGGGGTTAGGCTTAGGCCTAGTGCGTGTGGTATCAATTGGGGCTACCTGACCCGTCTGATACTCGATATTGGTAGTTGAACTAACAAGAAGCCTAAGACTTGAACACTCACGTGGGACGGCGGTGGTCAGTGGCCAAAATTAGGGCATCCTTTCCCTATAGGTGACGGTGCAGGCAACACTAGATCCTCTACCCTTACCTTGGTGGATTTTCTTCAGTTGACTGGGGGCGTCGCCAGCTCTTTCGGGACATTGTGCCAGCATTGGAAATATATCTTCTCAAGGGCCAATTACATTTGAGCATGTGAGGACAATTAGGTCTTCTAGGATTTGAGTATCATATGTAAACAACAAAAAACCATATTTTTGATTGACCGATCACATAGGATTAATCTAAAGGGAAAATTTATTTTATTTTCGCTTTGTTTTATGTATGCGATTGGAATTTTTCTTTAATTATAGTCTCTATCCTCTCAAATATTTCCAAAACCATACCTAGTCAATGCCAGAACGGACCCAACGAGACCTCGTTGATCTAGACGTCTTTTGGACCTCCCTCATTACCGGTAGGGGTTCTTGGTCTTTCGCCATTTATGCGTTAAAGATGGAATGTAGCCGCCATTATCGGTTCATCCTTTATTTGGGAATCTTTAGTTGGGAACCGTAGTCGGTCTCCTAATGCCACACTAGTGAACACCCCCATAGGGTCACCACACACCACCCCTCCCACAACCCCTAGCAAGCAGAGAAGTGCTACCCATTTGGGAAGCCAGCTGAATGCACATCAGGGTATGTCATAGACAAACCCTATTCCTAACCTAAACATTGTGTTTTCACAAGTTGTAATGACTAAAGACTCGCAGTCACCTTTCTTAGCTTCATTAAATATACCAAATTTAACCAAGTTGACAAACGACTCCATTGCACACAACTCCATATGGCCTCCCATGCCCATGAAGCTCCCTTCAGAAATTCCAAAGTTCGAAGGAAAGCAAGCAAAATACTTGGGAAATCATGTTATGAATTTCCACTTGTGGTGTTCGTCAAACAATATCGTTGACGAAACTATTCGACTAAGACTATTTCAACGCACCCTAACCGGAATAGCCGCGAAATGGTATGTAGAGCATCCCTCTGCTACACATGGAACATTTAGTGCACTCGCTACTACGTTCTTGACCTATTTCCAGTTACCCATCCACCACGATTCCGGAATGGAATTACTGACCCACTTTAGTCAAACCCCGCCCGTCCATATCTTGGACCATTTCCACGAATGGCAGTGGTGTCGTAGTTTGTGCAAAGCCAAGCTCGACGATTGAGTTCTGTTAGACCTATTCCTAAAAACTCTCACTACAGAGATTTCAAAAGATATGGCACAAAAAATGCCCATATCCGAAGAAGACGCCATTAGTAAGGCCCAACATCTCGAGCTGATCTATACACAATCAGGGTATATTTACAATATCCTGTCGAACGTCCCGTGCCTGCAAACTTAAAAAGAATTCCCAGGTGCGTCGAAATCTGCAGACGGTTTAATTGGGTCATTGACCCAAAATCACCTAAGCAGCAATGTTCAATACCTCTGTTATGCGTATTATTCTATCCATGACATAACACAACCTGGATACCAAATTCATCCCATGCCTCTGCAAAATTTGACCAGTAGGGCGTCATCGTATCACCATCAGCATGGAGGACCCTATCCTCCGGCTTAGGGGACCTAATACACAGCTAAACATGCTGACGAAAGAGCTCCCCCCTAGCATCCATTTACAAACTAGGGACTGCAATATGCCCAGTCCCCAGCACAAAACCCATCCATGCAAAATGATGCACAAGTAAACTTTTTTCAACCTTCCCAAAACCAACCGCGCCAACCATACAATTAGGAGAATCCAAATTATCCTCCTAAAGTGGTTAAGAAGAAAGGAAAAAACAAGCCTAAAGGAAATCCTAGACAAGGGGGTAGTAATCAACAATGCCCTCCATGGTCTCAGGCTGGAGGCAACTCCAATCGGAATCAAAATCAGGAGCCAAGCAACTCGTAGAGGCAGAACAAAAGGCCAATTCTTCGAACAAACCACCCTTGTTCAATCTGTGGTGAGTACGGCCGTTACACTCACCACTGTCCCAATCTCTCTGAGTTGAAGAATCTATAGAGTAACTGTGGACAAGGGGATCCTCCCAGCAGACAACAGTCAGTAGGAGCCTTTCCCCCATTAAGGGATAGTTAGCACTCAACAACAAACTCCCGACGATTAAAAAAAAAATAGCCACGAAATATACATGACTGGTGAAGAAATGTTTTTTCAAACACATAATTAGAATTACGATACCCCACCAGACACCAATGTGTCAGGGGTTAGTACAAGTGCACCATTAGCATCTTTGACCATATCAAATATGCCTATTGAACCCTTGCTAAAAATGGCTAAAGGACAAACTAGGTGGGGAGGAAACTATTCCAAAGTAGCCCATAACTATAGCATTGTGGATGATCTAGCTCAATCGCCCACTGCTATGTCAGCTTTGGAGGTATTACAATCATGCACAAAGCAGGAAAAAGCCTTAATTTTTTGCATTAGGCACCATCGACCCTGTTGATTCACGTCTGATGGCTTTTGATTTAGATAAAGCCACCCCTAAGCTTCCTTTAATGGTCACCTTTTAGATACCAGTGTCGGTCCAAAATATCGCCATTCACCAATGTATCATTGGTGAGGGTGCATCCACATGCATCATATCAAAGAACATATGGAAAAATTTAGGGTCTCCTGAACCAAAGCCATCAGACATCACGCTTAGAGCATACGATGGTCACCCTTCAGCCCCCGTCGGTCTCTACCAAAAAATCCGAGTCTACTTAGTTGGAAAGACGTTCCTTATAGACATTGAAATCTTGGATGCCCAATTGGACTATAATATACTCCTTGGCTGGAGTGACATGTACACCATGTCAGCCATAGCCTCCTCTGTTTTCTGAACTATGATGTTACCCAATGAGGACCGCATCATTACTGTCGACCAGTTGACGCATAGCGAAAAGTGGCCCTTAACAAATACCAATGTCATGCTACCCTATGTAGACACATATGTTGACACCCTTACACTGTACCAGGAATCTGGCCTCAACCAGTTCAAACCATCCTCCATCCTAGGGTCATTCCTAGGAGATCCCTCGGTTATACCTGAGTCATCACCTGATGTCATAGGGGCTCCAGTGTGCATGATGTCCACATATATCACTGAAGCTAGTCAAGACACAAAGACGAGCAATAATGACAATGAGTCCTCGGCCACAACAGCCTCTCTAGCCTACACTGCCTCCCAAACTCCTTTCCTCTTCCCTCCAACTAGTTTCATGTCATAGCAAGTCATGGCCATGATGGTCCTACCAAACTTATCATTTGCAATACCAGTTTGGTACCTCATCCCACCTACTCCAATGGGAGTTGCGCACATCACCTTTACAGGGTTAATCCATCTCAACCCTGGGCAGGCCACAGCCGTTCAGGCAACTGTCACAAACATCCCTACAAAGGAAATTCCCATCACAACGTCGATGATTATGGCTAAGAAACCTGAGAGACGAGGAAAGAAGGTGGAGAATCCCACCGCGGTGCACCATATGTGACGTAGTAGGACATCCTACCCACATTTTCCCAGATATGGACGAATTAAAACCACTCCTTAGCTTGGCGGTAGACATCCTGACATCAAGTTCCCATAAGAAGGAACTTGCCACCAAAAGCGAAGGCAAAGCATTGTGCACTAATCACGCATGCGTTATCTAGAACAATTATGGACACTATACCCATCATTTCCCAGAGATATCGCGATATAGGGACACCTTACATGCCATCGAGAAACACTATCAAGAGGATCCCTCCACCTAGTCAGTGGTGATAAACCTCGGGCCATATTATACCTTCAAGGGAAAGAGCAGTCACCAAAAAGATAGCCATTTGTCCCTCCTCCCCCCAAGCCACCATACACCTACTAGGAATAGGGGAACCTGGTTGCCTCATCCTCTTGAGTTACCACGCGCGTCAATTACTGCAAATGGTTTGATCGAGTCTTTAGCCCAAGGTCACCTACAAAACAATAATATGTAAAACTGTGATCAACACTTCATAAATTCCCAAAGGAGGTACCACACATTCACACCTTCGAAAAAAAAAATTTTCAGTGCTGACTGGTATGCCCTCTCTCATCTTCTTTTTTAGCACATGTCTTTCAATAATATTTGAATAAAGAAGATGCTTTCACTTGGGGTATTTTTTTTTTTTAGGTAGTGTGCAAACCATCCACTGCTCCATCCATTGAAAGTTCCAGAGCAGGTACCATTCTACCCCTAACATGATAGAGTCCTAAAACAACTCTACATATCCTGACATCATTTCTCAATCAGAAATTAACCATAGGTTCCAAATACATGACCATGTTTATCATCACCTCATTTTTCACATGATAAGCATCCTTGTTGGTCGATAGAGCCTTTCCTCCATGGCGCCCGACATCCACAGTAGACCATATCTCACAAAAATAGTGACGCCATGGCCATACCACTTTAGTCCAGGAAGCACCTCATACCCATTCACCCGCCATGCATCAGGTCAAGTTTTACCATATCGAAATAAAACCCCTTTCTTGGATGACCAGGTTTTGCAAGCAGAGCAAAAGCGCACTACCATGCCTCACATTGGGCCCACCATACCTCCATCAGCATAACCCACCTGCGACATTTTCCATCCACTTCTTTAACCTCACATATGAGACCAACCAATGGGCCCCCCACCCTCGGAAAAAAACACCTACCTCACACCATCAGTGAGCGAACACTTTCATGTTTTTGGGGCACATGTCTCTATGTTTTGTACAAACCAAACCCAATTATTTTATTCTTTTGGTAAGTGTACAAAGACCGCAAACAACGCACTACATCCCCCACCCACCCATCCATTTTTTCTCCCATGGCAGCAGTCCCTGGTCACCCTTGTTCAGAGTACCACACCCTCATGCATAAGCCATCATGACATTCATAACCAATATATACCCACCCTGGACGTCCTACCGACTCTAGGGATTTCCCCATCAGAAATAGTTATGACTGCCGCCAAGCTTCTTTTTATACTCTGACCTTGGGCCACTAAATCCCCATCATTAGTTTTCAGTCACCCATCACCATCATGCCTATGTTAAACCCATCACGTCCAGGATCCTAATCCCCTAAATCAGTGACTCTCCCATTCAGTTGAGGCTTCCTTTTTGTCGACATCAACACCTATTTTCCAAAAATGAAGCAGTACCTTGGATCACCCCTCTCCACAAAAGGGACATCCTCGAATGGCACTGCGGGAGACATCATTGCCCATAGATGTCATCGATCCTCCTGAAATTCGACTACAACACAAGATTTCATGTCAAGATGGTATCGTATCTTACAACCATTGCACTTTGATCAAGTTAATCGAAGACCCGTGCCTTTATAAGTGTCTCTTTCAACAATGCTTACACAAGGAGGTCCTAGCTAACACCTATGCATACAATGATAATTTATATACCATACCAAGTTTACGCATATGGGTACAACATTCCACCTATCGTCAAAGAAAAAATGCCCCTAAGGGCATCAACAGTCGTCGTCATCAACCAACAGGTCACTACCATACTAGTGACACAGACAAAATTTGTATCTGTCAAATAGATTTTTTTAACTAGCCAAAACATCACGAGCATGGGACATGCCCACCTTGTAGAAAATTTGTATATATTGTATTGTAGTATTACTTGCAGGGATCCCACAAGACATGGTCGCTCTTCAACCCGGTGTAGGGTGTCTCCAACTCTGAGCTACACGCAGATCTCTCTCTCTCTCTCTCCACACAGTACACAGAAAATAAACTATAATTTATTTCGGCTATACAGTTCTTCCTATACCTCACACATTAGGGGGAAACTGTTATCACTGGAAAATAAGACAAGCAAAGATGACATTATTTAATGTCAGGTAGAAGGATTTACAGGGTTGGAAGACATTAGAGAATCCAAAGTATTTAAAAATCTCTAAGGTCTAAGAGGAAAAATCAAATTGCACACATAAGGAACTAGTTACATGCACCTTTGCATGCATAATTCTTCGATAAGTGTGCCTTTGTGCAACTTTTCCTCAAAAATCCACGTAGTCTTTAGAGTGGTGGAAGTCACTTTTCGGGACCACAAGGCACACTCCAGAACATTGATCCCACAGTTGAGGCTGCCTAAGGACAGCCGCCCAAGCCTCAATAGGACCTCAAGGGAGCACACAATGGAATAAATGTGGCACACAATGGAATCACCCTCCTATCTTTGGTCACCATCCACAATGTACCAAGAGAGGGAAGGAGGATTTGAATTCTCCTATAAAAGGCCACCAGGAGATGAGCAATTTGAGAACACATTGTTATGCTGGCCAGAATTTCCCCAAGCAATACCAGTAGTGTGTGATCTGGAGTAGAGATAGAGGGGACTTAGTTTTTGGCCATCCAACAACTCCAGTCCACCACAGTAGAGAGAGAGAGACTTTGCACCAAGGTAGCTCAGAAGTAAAGACATCCTTGCATCGGGACTTAGAACACCTAGTTTTAAGGGCTCCTTGGAAAGTGGGTAAGAGTTTCATCCTTCATTCCTACCAGCACTCAATAAGAGAGGATGTAAGTGTTGTCGTTTGGATTACTGAAGTTGTTTGACTCTATTCAGAGCTTTTGTTTTATTTGTTTTAGTTTTAGTTTAGTTTTTTATGTTTGGATATGCATGCTATTTCTCTATCTAGTATGTTTATGTTTTAGCATATTCCACTAACTTGCTTGACTCCATCTATTTTCTGCGTGTGACCAGTAGCTTAAGAGGGAAAAACCACCCCTCTTAAGCAATTTTGATTTGGTACATTTGTGCGCCAGACACACAACATGGGGGGAGTATATATTGAGGAAAACATGACATAAAATATTGAGCATATATTATGGGGTAAAGGGTTTTTATATTGGTGGGTATAAAAAATGGAACTCAAAGTTAATGAAAAAATATAAAGGGGTATACAAAATGATATTGAAAAAATGGATACATGCAATATCTAGTGAAAGTAAGGGTATTTTAAATTGGGAAGGTGTATTGGATTCGTATTGGTAGGGGGTTAAATAATGTTGCTTTTAGAGGTATTTTCCAATATATAGTCAAATTAGGGGTATTGTTTAGTATGCCATGAATGCATATGATATGTTAGATGTTCATTGAGTGAATCTCGTGTGATTGATGGTTTCAAATGTACCTTATTAAATCATGTATATCTTGGCAGAGCTCTATCCCTCATACTCCTCAAAAAAATGGCATAGGTGAAATAAAGAATAAGACTTGTAACACACTTAATCCCCTCTTATCCTCTTTAGGGGTATGGGGTATACATGTCCAACCCCCAAGGTTACTTTATGGAGGTTGGGTAACCAAATTTTCTCTTATTTTAACCATATCAAACTTTTTTTTTAAGGTTATTCTAATATTTTTCTTGTTGATAAATTTTTGAACATATAAATTTTGCCAAATTCCAAGCTCGCGACATAAAGTTATGCCCTTAGAATATTTTCCATTTGTTCCATATTAGCATTCATGTTGTCCATGTATCCTCACTAAAATGTGTCGCATATGCACCATGTTGGCTAGCCACATCATCAAAAATCTATATTTATGCCACATCATCCTCACATGTGAGCATGCCATCACAACACTATGTCAACATGCCACATCAGCAACACCTGCTTCATGACACATCATCATTTTGAGCATTGGGCCTTGCACAACATAAAATTGCAATTCATGACCCCTCACACAATATAATTAATGAAAGTCAACTATTGAAAATATTCCCTACTAACCAGTAGACTTCTTAGGATCTATCAATGTTGGTAAATTCACAATAGAGGGTATTCGTTGTACTCCTAATAACTAACACCCAATACTTTGATGCCTGATAATGAACCATCAAATATGAGGAGTAATCATTAGGGGAATTTTAGGAAGTCTGGGGCTGGCCTTCTAAGAAAAATGTACAACTAAATAAACTTTATAAACCAATAGGATTCAAGATGATGATTTCAACCATGAGGGATGATTCACCATTTTTGGAGTAAAAAATTAAAAAGATTAAAAAATAATAAAATAATAAAACTACTTTTTCAACTCGTATTTTAAACTTATCTCCCAAAATTTTTACTCAAATTTCAAGTGGGAGTACTCGTTGGATGCGGAATTTAATTCCTCATCCAAGGAGTAACCATGTTGCATACTTTCGATGAACTCTTCTACACGAAAAATGAGAAATACATAAAAAACGTGATTGTAATCACGCTTTTTTATGTATTTCTCATTTTTCGTGTAGTAGGACCCATCGAAAGTATGCAACATGGGTACCCCTTGGATGGGGAATTAAATTCCGCATCCAACGAGTACTCCCGCTTGAAATTTGAGTAAAAACTTTGGGAGATAAGTTGAAAATATGAATTGAAAAAGTAGTTTTTTCATTTTTCCCTCTAAAATTTGATGATGTCATCAAATCTTATTAGATTTTTTCCACTATTATTTTACAATTTCCTTAGGAGGCCCATTTTAGACCTCAAAATTCCCCTAATCCCTCACCACCGACAAACACTCAAGATTTTTCAATATTGGGGGTTCACATCATGTGATGATTGAAGTACAAACCAATTCCCAACTCCTTACACTTTGATAGCATGATACTCTCACCTTTTGGACTTAAGCAGAGTCTTAACTAAACTCTTGATCAAAACCCCCTGCTAGACCATATGACCAAGACTTGTGGCTAAAGCCTCTAATTCTTGAATTCCAAATTTCCACAAGGCTTCTAGCTTCTCATCTAAATGAATAATATACAACACCATATGGAACTATCTACATTGGTTAGGGGCCATATTGAGATACTGCCGCATCTGCACTAGTTCACAAATCATTCACTTAACGTCACGACTTGTGACACTCGACATCTCGAGAGCTCAATATCCCACAATTTTACTGTCATAGGTTCTTCGTATGACATATAAAGTTACGGACCCTCGCTGCACTATATGACTTGTGATATAGGTTCATAAGGACCCCCAAACCCCAAATTTCCAAAACTTCCTCTTTTAATTGTCAAAATTTTAAATGTTACCAACTCCTAATAGGATCTTCCAACCCACTTCAAGGATTAAAACATGCCATATATATATAACATTGAACTACCTAGAATAATTTTTAAGCTACATCAGTTTTCACCAACCCACAGAGGCATCCAAAAGAAATCCTTGTAACCACCCCTAGTTTATTTCCTATGTAAAAAAAAAAAAAAACCAAGGTCATGGGACACATATTCCAAGTTGAATGTTAGGAAAAACATAGTGATGGGTATTACAGGTGATTAATTAATGGTTATGTAAATTGTCAAAGGGAAAGTGGCATTAATTGGCATTTTATTTATGAAAATAAGGGAATATAGGAGAAATGGGATATGAAGGGTCACAGATTTGCATGAGGAGGAAATTGAAGGGAAAAATGAAGGAAAATGAAGAAAATAGAGGCCTCAATGACAAAAAGGCTTATGAGGATCAATTCATAGCTTTTGTTAATTTATTTTTGGAGCTCTCTTCTATTCTCTCATTCTCTCACACTCTTGCACACTAAGGGTTTTCTTGGAGCATTATTGGAGCACTTTGGCATACATTAGATTTGGAGAAAGAAGGCAAAGGAAGCAGGAAAGTGCAAAGGAACAGGGGGATCAATAACTACAACTAGATTTCTTTGTAGGTAATAGGTTGCATGTGTGATTTCCTTGTTGATTTATGGATGCATGGTATATACATGTGATTTTTTGGTTGTGTGTTGTCATTGACATGGGGATTTTCCTGGATTGGCAATGGTTTTAGCCTTGCTTTGCCATTTCCTAGATAGAAATGGTGTTGTGGTTTTTTTCCACTTGATTGTTTTCTAATTGGTGCTCATGATTCCTTATGGTTATGGGTTGGAACAAATGTTATCGAAGCCCTGGAACAACTTGGGTTGAGTTACTACTCCTAGAACCTAGGTTGGGACAAACACTTTGGAGCACTTTATGGGTTGAGTTATTGGTCCCTAGAGCTGGGTTGGAAAAAAAATTTTGAGCCCTAAAAGATTGTGGGTTGAGTTACTAGTTCTTGTAGCCCTGGACAACTTTCGGTAGAGACTGATCTAGTTGGTGATAGTGATGTCCGACCGTGAGGTGGAATCACTGGCCAAGGGTTGAGGTGGTTTACCCTTTGGAAGCCCTGGGTGATTGGTTGAAAGAGATATTGGGTTCAGCGTAATCTGTGGTCGAATCGTATGTGGAAGTCCTTGATTTGGTTGGATTTTTCATATGATAATAAGAGATATTTTCCTATCATATTCTATGAGTACTTGTAATTTTTATTATGTGGAATTGATGGTTGTTCTATTATGGTTAATATTTTGGTTAAATGTTGGCTATAAGCATGGTTCTATGACAGGTTCTAGTTATGGCTCTTGATATGTTTGATTAGTTTATGATTGGTTAATGAATGAATGAGCTCGAAAATGTCATTGCAACTATTATGAGAGGGCATTAGACCTTCTTGGTGAACCTTAGATAAGTTTCAGACTTCTATGTTTAGATATGCATTCATGACCTGTAGATTACATGTTCACCATATGTTTGACGAAATGAATTTCAATCTTATGCCTTGTTTGGTCAAGTCCTTGATCAATTTTTGTATTGATATATTTTTCGTAATGTTATTTATCATTTTGAAAAGTCTCACTTATTTATGGGCACTGGTTTGGAGGCTATTCTGAAATGGTAGCTCAAAATATGGGGCCGCACCCTCTAAATTCGAAGTTTTGTGCCATAACTACACCCTTAGAGGCTTATTCATGTGGTTTGAGATATATATGTGCATGGAGGCCTTGTCATGCATGTGGTTATGGGAATAGGTTATTAAAAATGAAATCTAGGAATGGGAATGTGGGAGGGTGGTTATAGGGTGGTATCAGAGCTCCTAGGTTCAAGCACTTGGACTGGTCAAGTGTGATGTGTTTGTTATGCATGCATGTCAGTTGTATATGTGTTCATTATGCATGAATTATGATGGTCATTGTTGCAGTCGTGTCATCATGTAGAGTTTGATGATGTTGATGTTGATATGATTGATATGTGTATTTCATTATATATACATTTGTTGTCCTAATCGGGATGGGTTTTGCAGATGAGATGACCTCCCCTGAACTTCACTGAGGTATGCTGATTATGTTTATATGGGTTTATTTGACATGGAATGTTTTCATAAAGTAGAGGATCAAAGATGACAATAAAAATGGTGGACTACAATTCACATGATTCTCCCTACAGACCATATGAACAACATGGTGATGAGTACTCCCCTCACATAACAGACACATTGAGGAGTTTGAAATTAGAGATAAAATTTTGGAAGGAAGATAATGAAAAAATAATTTAGTCATAGGAAATAATTTACAGGGAACATGAGAATAAAGCAGAGGCAATCATCCTTCATAGTTTATTAGATTTGCAGAGACATTGACCACTTAGGATCAGTCATGGATAGGAGGAAAGGACCAATAGGGCATATGGAAACAGGTCTAATTCAGGATACAGGTTTGACATGGATGATATAGTTAGAGAAGGTAGGTTCTTGGATACACCTGAAAGGAAGGGTAATGACTGAGGTTTCTATTCTAGTTTTGGTTCAAAGAGACAACACCATCATCACTATCACCATGCATATAAGAGGACTGAGAAGCAATACTTGCTAGAGAAATTCAAGAAATAAAAGCCTCCTACATTTGATGGGGAAATGAATAAGTCAAAGGATGCATAAGCCTAGTTGTGTGGGATGAATAAGTTCTTCTGAATGCATGATTAATTCGAGAATATGAAAGTTGAGATATCTATTTTTAGTCTTAAAGGAAAAGCATACATTTTGTGGGAAAACGTGAAAGTTGTTAAAGACATTCGAGAAAAGGAGTTGACTTGGAGTGTGTTTGAGATACTTTTCAGGAAGAAGTATTTATCTGAAAGATACTATGATGAAAGGGAAAAGTATTTCTATGAGTTGAATATGGGATCTATGACTGATGAGGAGTATACTAGCAGATTCTTGGAGTCATTGATATATGTGCCCTATCTTAAGGAGGGGAAAGAAAAGATTCTGAGATTCATTAGTGGGTTGTTGGTATTATTCAAAGATAGGATTGAGTTTGATGAGCCTATATTGTTGGAGGAAGCCATCATAAAGATAAAGCATTGTTATGAGCAATCGAAGCGCAAGACTAAGTCTAAGCAGGATTGGAAAGGTAATGATCATAATAAAGGAAAGTGGGCTAAGAAGAGATGAAAACCTCAGGATACATATTACAAGGAGAATACAACATTGTATAATAAATTCAATACAATTGACATAGGAAAGAGAGTTCAGTCTAAGGAGAAAAAAAAGGGTGATGGAAGGAAGCCTTTACAGTGTTGGACTTGTGGCAAGGATCATCGTAGGAGATATTGTCCACAACATCAGGGTGACAGACCCCATATTTATAGTGTTCAAGAGGCACAAACAGTTGGGATGTTGGATAGAGTATTCCTTAGATTTATGCAACATTGGATAATAGGCAAGATGATCATCAGGCATATATTATCAAGATGGAAGGTAATATTTGTGATCACGTTGTTTCTATTTTGATTGACATTGTATATAACTATAGTTATATCAGTCATGGATTGGTGGATACATGTCATTTGAATAAAGAAGTGCATGTACATTCTTGGTCAATGCATTTTACCATAGGTACTAAGAAAATAGTTCATCATTGGATAAGATCTTGTGTATTTGAGTTGAACGGTATGTCTACATTGACACATATAAATGTGCTTCCATTGGGATCATACAATATGCTATTTGGTATGGATTGGTTGTACATTCATAAGACTAAGGTGGATTTCTATCATAAGGATATTGATTGCTTGGATGATGACGAAGAGAAGAGAATCTTGTAGGGTAAGAAGAATCCTACATCAGCGAGAATTGTTACAACTATGCAAGAAAAGTGAAGTAGCATGAAAGGATTTGTATTTTTTGCAGTTCATACTTCAAGTGACAAAGGTAAGGATGTTGAAGTATTGAAGAGGTATCATGTTTTACAATAATTTCAGTATGTATTTCCAGTAGATATCTCATAGTTACCACCTCATAGGGAAGTGAAATTTTATATTGATTTGATGCCATGAGTAACACCAGCATCGAAGGCACCGTACCGGATGAGAACTCCAAAGTTAATGTAATTGAAGTTGTCGTTGAAGGAAATGCTTGACAAAGGATACATTAGGAAAATTGTGTTACCATGGGGTGCACTAGTATTGTTTCTGAAGAAGGATGGTACTTTCCAGTTGTGTATTAATTACAGGTAGTTAAACAAGGTGACGATCAAGAATAGGTACCCTTTGTTGCGGATTGATGAATTTTTTGATTAGTTTAAGGCAGAAACAATGTTCTCAAAGATCGACTTGAGATAAAGATATCATCGGGTATGCATAAAAGAAGAGGACATCTATAAGCCTTCCTTCCAGACTAGGTATCAACATTATTAGTTTGTTGTGGTTCCTTTTGGTTTGGCTCATTCTCTAGCTACTTTCATGTGTTTGATGAATAGTGTGTTGCATCCTTATCTAGACAAGTTTGTAATAGTGCGCATTGATGACATATTGATATATTCTAAGAATGAGGAGGAACATGTAGAACATCTTGCATTAGTGTTAAGACTACTAAGAGAGCATCAGTTGTATGCGAAAATTAGTAAGTGCAGTTTCTTTCTTACAAAATTTCATTACTTGGGGCATGTGGTTTCCAAGGAAGGTATAACACTGGACCCAAAAAAGACCAGAGATAACATGGAGTGGGAAACTCCCAGGAATGTGGTTGAGGCGAGATCATTCATGGGGTTAGCAGGTTATTATAGGTGGTTCATCAATAACTTCTCACAGATTTCCTATCCTATTACATCCTTGTAGAGGAATGTGAAACTAGTTTTGAGAAGTTGAAGAAGTTGCTTACAAATACTCCAGTTTTAAATATTATAGAACCAGATAAAGCATTCGTGTTTTGTATATATTATTGCAAGAGAGGACTTGGTGGATTCCTGATGTAGGAAGGACAAGTATTATGCTATGAGTCAAGGAAATTGAATGAGCATGAGTAGAATTATGTGACACATGATCTTGAGTTGGCAATGATAATTTATGAATTAAAGACATGGAGACACTATATTCTTGGAAAGAGGTGCATTTTTATGAGTGATCATAGTGGGATGAGATACTTGTTTGACCAAAATAATCTGAATGCGAAGCAATCTAGGTGGTTGTCCATGCTCAGTGAGTTTGACATCGATATCGGGTATATTAAGGGTAAAGAACAAGGTTGTAGATGCTCTTAGAAGAAGAGTGCAGGTAAATCACATAGCATCCATGAGTTCATATAGAACAGATTTACATGATCAAATATTATAGGTAGGACAAGAGCATGGCAAGTACCAACAACTTAAGCACAGGTACAACAATATTAGGGTATAAGTGAACAAGATGTGCATTATCATCTCATAGTAAATGGCTTGGTGAGATTCAGGGATATGATCTATGTGCCAAATGACAATGATCTCAAGAAGTTTATCTTAAGGGAATTTCATGTTAATCCATATTCAGGTCACCCGGGATATCAGAATACATTGAAAATGGTTAAGAAGTTATACCATTGGCCAAATTTGAAAAAAGAGGTGGATGAGTTTGTTGTGAGATGTTTGGAATTTCAATAGGTAAAAGCATAGTGTAAGCATCTAGGTGGTTTGTTGCAGTTGATTATGATTCTAGAGTGGAAATAGAAGGTCATTTCCATGGACTTCATTACAATTTTTCTGAGGACATCTAGACAACATGATTCTATTATGGTTGTGGTTGATATTTTGACTAAGATAACTCACTTCATTTCAGGGAAGTCTATAAATTCATCCAATGAGTTAGCCTAGGTCTTCATTAGGGAGATAATGAGGTTATAACATGGTATTCCAAAGAATATTGTGTCAGACAGAGATGCCAAGTTCACTTCCATGTTTTGGAAGGAGCTGTTTGTAGGTTTAGGGATAGAGTTTGGCCTTAAGTAAAAATTATCATATGCAGATAGATGGATAGACATAGAGGGTTAACATGAATATTAAGGACATGCTAAGGATGTATGTCATGAATAAACAAGGGAAGAGTATGTTCCACTGGTAGAGTTTGCATACAAAAATGGGTATCATGAATCTCTGAAGATGAGTATGTTTGAGGCACTTTATGGGCAGAGTTTTAATACTCCTATCAACTGATTTGATCCAGTGAATAAGGTATTGATTGGACCAAACATGTTGGAAGAGATGGAATAATAAATGAAAGTTATCAAGAAGAATATAAAGGCGACACAAGACAAGAAGAAGGGTTATGCAGATTAACAAAGGGTATTTAAGGATTTTCGGGTTGGGGAACATGTGTACTTGCGCATCAAGCCCAATAAGACCTCCTTGAGGATTGGATCATGTGCCAAGATGGCACCTCAATATTGTGGGCCTTTCGAGATCCTTGAGAGGATTGGACCAATGGCCTACCAAATTGCACTGCCTCTGACAGTGAAAGTCCATGAAGTTTTCCATGTGTCATTGCTTAAGAAGGACATGAAAGATGCTAATCATGTGATTGACTGATTTGTATTGTAGGTGGAACTAGAAGAATAATTCTAGCTGGAACCTCAGTGCATTTTGTAGAGAAAGATTCTCATGCTCCATAATCAAGAAATTGAGCAAGTTTAACTATAATGGAAGCACTTTTGGCCCGATGAAGCTACATGGGAGATGGTTGATCAGATGCAGGATATGTATCCTTATCTATTCGTTGGTTGAGAAGATGGATTCTGATATATGTGTTCGATGTTGTGTTGTGGTTATATATATATATACCACATCGAGATGTGTTATAAAGCTCCAATACACAGTATGGTGTTCATGATATGATGGTCATGGTCTTAGCAATATGATATGATGGTAATTTTGTATGGATTTATGTTATAAATCTCCATGGGATGGTTTATAACTGTCATTGAAAACCGAGGATGGTGTTACCCCATGGGGAAGGGGTTTGCAACAACCCCTGGTTTATTTCCTATGTAAATAAAAATAAATAAAACCAAGGGCATGGGACACATATTCCAAGTTGAATGTTGGGTAAAACATATTGATGGGTATCAATGGTGATCAATTAACGGCTATGGAAATTGGCAAAGGAATTGCCAAAGGCAAAGTGGCATTAATTGGAATTTTATCTATGAAAATAAAGGAAAATAGGAGAAAAGGGAGATGAAGGGTCACCAATTTGCATGAGGAGCAAATTGAAAGAAAAAATGAAGGAGAATGAAGAAAATAAAGGCCTTGATGATAAAAATGCTTATGAGGATCAATTCATAGCTTTTGTCAGTTCAGTTTTGGAGCTCTCTTCTATTATCTCATTCCCTCACACTCTTGCACACTTAGAGTTTTCTTGGAGAAATCTTGGAGCACTTCAGCATACATTGGATTTGGAGAAAGAAGGAAAAGGAAGAAAGAACGTGCAAGGGAACATTTGGATCAATAACTATAGTTGGATTTCTTTGTAGGTAACAGGTTTCGTGTGTGATTTCCTTGCTGATTTATTGATGCATGGTATATGCATGTGATTTGTTGGTTATGTTTTTCCATTGGCATGGGGATTTTCTTGGATTGACAATGGCTTTAGCCTTTCCTTTCCATTTCTCGGATAGCCATGGAGTTGTGGGTTTTTTCCACTTGATTGTATTTTGGTTGGTGCTCATGATTCCTTATGGCAGTGGGTTGGAACAAACACTCTGGAAGCACTGGAACAACTTGGGTTGAGTTACTAGTATTGGATCCTAGGTTTGGAAAAACAGTCTAGAGCTTTGGTGGGTTGATTTACTAGTCCCTGGAGTTGGGTTGCAAAAATGATCTGGAACCCTCGAAGTATGTGGGTTGAGTCACTAGTTCCTAAAGCCCTAAGCAAATTGGGTAGAGATCGACCTGATTGATGTTAGTGATGTCTAACTGTGAGGTGGAATCACTGGTTGAGGGTTGAGGTGGTTAGGCCTCTGGAAGCCTCGGTTTGATTTTTTTTGGTTTATTCCATGAGATACCACATTCATGATTGGAATATGACGCAGGGGTGATTGGTTGAAAGAGAGATTTGTTTAAGCCCAATCTATGGTCGGGTTGTACCTGGAAGTGCCTAATTTGGTTGGCTTTTGCATATGATAATAAGATATATTTTCCAATCATATTCTATGAGTACTTGTACATTTTATTATGTGTCCTTGATGGCTATTCTATTATGGTTAATATTCTGATTAAATGTTGGTTATAAGCATGGTTCCATAACAGGTTCTACCTATGGCTCTTGATATGTTTGATTAATTGATGAATGTTTAATGAATGCATGAGCTAAAAAATGTCATTGTATCTATTATGAGAGGGCATTATATCTTCTTGTTGAATATCATATAAGTTTCAGATTACATGTTCTCCATATGTTTGACGAAATGAATATCATGGTTAGGCCTACTTAGGTCAATTCCTTGATCAATTTTTGTATGAATTTCTTTGTCTTGATGTATTTATCATTCTGGAAAGTCTCACTGAATTCTAGGTAGTGGTCTAGATGCTAGGTTAAAATGGTGGATCAAAATCTTGGATTGCACTCTCTAAACTGGAAGCATTGGGCCATAATCTCACCCTTACATGCTTATGCATGCGGTTGGAGGCCTATAACCGCATGGAGGCCTTGTCATGCATATGGTTGTGGGATCATGTCACTAAAATTGTGGTCTAGCTCAGGTTTTGGGAACTTGGAGTGGCTATTTATCTCCTAGGTGTTATGTAATCCCTGTAGGATGTCAGTTTGTGGTTGGTAAGTTCCAATTGTTGGCCCCATGATCTAGGAGGTCAGTTCATGTCATAGTAGCTCTTTGTCTCATGTTTACCTTGACAGGATGGTGAATTTGGGTAAATGTGGGAGGGGTGGTTACAATCCTATCAATAACCAAACATATTCTCAAGGAAGCCAAGGAGATGGCCAATGGCCCAATCCACAACTTCACCCGAATGAAACAATTTCTTCTAACTTTAGAACTACAAACTTCATATTTCACACTTCAAAAAATCACATATAGAGAGGTCAACCCTTTGGATTACCTATATAAGAACAAGATCTACCCTCATTAAGGGACTGTAAAGTCCTTTCATTTAAATAAGGATGCAACACATCTATTCCATTCCACAACTCACTTGGTAAGGCCAGACACACTAATAGAAAATAGGAGTATCCTTAAGGGAAAATCAACCTTTATATTTTTCTCCACAACTGAATTTAAGTATCATAATCATCATAGGAAAACACACTGTAGGGGATACTTCCACACACAATGTTCATTCATGATAGAAATAAAAGCTAATAACCAAGCACAATTGTACATTGATTCAATTAATCACTTATACATATTTAGTTAATCCATCTTAACCACTTTTAAATTGTTATTACATTTATAAGCAATAATCCAACGTAGCAATAGCCATGAACAATGAACAAAAACTTCATTTCATTAATAAGGAAATACATACACTTATATTATTTACCTAAGTTTTCTGGAAAGTGAATAAGGGAGTGTCATGTTCCACCCCACCATAGGCTTAACTACACTATATTATTCTTGCATTTGGCCACCCCTAAGCTAGATACAATACCTTAAGGGAAATATTCTCTTGGGGTGCTATAGGTTTCACTACAGGGTAGAGGACATGAAGGCCACTCTACTTCCAATATAGGAATTCAATATTTTTCCTTTCAATTTCTGAGCTAGGGGCCTATTGTGTTTCATAGTATGGATACTCAGGGATTGCATAACACAAAGGGATCACTTCACTAAGATAATAGTTCCTCTATATTTCCCTTTTAGTTTTGTGCCTACAATAAAACATTTCACTGTGAATTTCCTATTATTCCTCTGACTTAGGTCGAAGGCCTCCTCGCTTATTTCCCTTTCCCAATTCAATTAGCAAAAATATTCACTCCACATAGGCTGGTTGTAACTGAGAATGATTTAATATCCTTCTATTTAGAATCCACTATCTCAGTACCCCCATTGGACCTTTCAATTACCTCCTAATCCCTTAGTAGATCACTGAGAAGTTATTCATTTAGTTATCATTCTATTGTTGATGAGGAACTTGTGAATTGTTAAGCACTATGTATTCTCATACAATCTATAAGTGCTACTGTGGTTGTAGTACTAATGAAATTTGATAGATATGAATGTGAATATTTTTTCACAAGTTACCAAGACACACTTTGTAGGAATTAAAAGGCTCAAACTAGCATAAATGTCATCCTTGCAAGAATTGAAACAACACTCTTGCAGGAATAGAAAGGCGCACACTAGCTTGAGTTTAAATGGCATCCTTGCACATGCTTGCAGGAATTGAAATAACACACTCACACTTGCAAAAATTTAATGATCACACTTGATAGAAAGGAAAAACTAATTACAATGTTATTTTAGAAATATAATCAATCCTTATTGGAAAGTAATCAAATCAGAAATAAATCACACTTTGTTGAAAAGTAAACACTCAAGCAATAAATAAATCACTCTGTTGGAATAAAATATATAGGTAGGAAATAAATAGGTGTCTTGATTAGGATAATTGGACATTCATAAAATATATACAACTGAAATATCCTTAAATTGATTAAATTTTGTAATTTAGAAGATATATTCAACGAGATAAATCAAGAATCTATAAAATAGAATGAACCTCTACTTCAATCAATCTACACAACATTAGGAGACAAATCCAACAATGTAACGAGTTGTAGAAAAAATTGTTAATAAAAAGCATAGTAAATTCTAATGAGTTGCAATAAATGAGAGTAATAAGTAATTGTGTTATAGCAACAGAAATAATTTTTTAATATGGTAAATAAATAAACTAAGTGGTCTAGAAATGAAATTATAATCTAGCCTAGATAATATGATAGGAAATCCCTAACTAAAGAGGGAGGCCTACCTCCTTAGGCGAGGCATTGTTTAAACTTGCGGCATGTATATATGATTATCACATTACACACACAGGAAATGAGAAGAAACGAGAACAAAAAAAATGTATATTAACATATTTCAAGGTGAAACTTCAAGAATATCCTATGCTTTCTGCTACTACTCTACTAGAGTAGAACAAGGGTATTTATACAATGTCCTAGTTTCTTGATTTAATGAAGAAATTAGGAGAAACCCATGAGAAAATTACATTTTGAGGTTGTTACTTCATTAAAACCAAAATGTCAAAAGAGGAAATTGTTTATTCACTTAGAAAATATAATAGATAGGAAATCAAACCAAAAAATTGATGGAAAAATAAACTTCTTTGTGTTTTTCTTCATTTGGTGGTAACTTGTTGATTCTTTCTCTCGGAATCCACTGAGTGATAGTGGTGCATTCGGTGGATGAAATTTTCTAAGCCATTACACTATCCATAGAGTTGAAACAGTCGCTTTTGATGGTTAGTGTGTTGCGGCATCAACATTCAGTGCATGTTGCAACATCTTTTCTTCCACCATATTGAAAAATAGGGTGTTGTAGCATCATTGCTTGCACTGTGTTGTAGCATCAATCTTCTAATCATGTTGCAGCATTGATGATGATGTTGCAACATTGATATGCTAGAAGTGAATTGATGGTGTAGTGGAAATTAAAAGGTATTGCAACAACATAGAGGTGTTGCATCAACACAAAAGGGTTGCAACATTGACTCTTTGATCCTTCAATTAGACCTCCGGGAGTACTTGTTATGAACCCATCTTGGTCAAAAGTGCATTATTGTGGGAAAATTATTTAATATGGTATTGGGATTATAATTCCCTCTCTCTCTCTCTCTCTCTCTCTTTCTCTCTCTCTCTCTCTATCTATAATTCAATAACATCTTAACTATTTATTACTTGGGTGCTTAAACTACCCAATTAGAGATCTTTCTCTCTCTCTCTCTCTCTCGGTAATTCAATACCATCTTAACTATTTAGTACTTGGGTGCTTCAACTACCCAATTAGATATTGAGATAATTATTTTAGGTAGATAAGAAAACTTCCCAAATTCCCGTTATATATTTTACTAAATCTCCCCTCTCAAATATTAGGATCTATGTTGGTTTCCACTTTACACACACATATATAAATGAATATTTACTTGAAAAGAAGTGTGTCAAATAATTCATGTTGGTCATGGGGAATTATTAATCTTAATTACATATTATAAAACTTGGGAATTAAACAAGGGTGTAACAACTTTGCTTGAGATGTATCGATGTATTTTATATATAAAATATATGCCAACTAAGTTTTGGGTTGAATTTGTTTACTATTCCAACTATCAAGCTTAATCTTGTTCCAATTAGAACTTCTAGTTTCATGACTCTAGCCAAGAGATGGCGTGGGAAGAGTACCTCAAACAATCACTTCAAACAATTTAGATGCATTTATTGGGTGCATATATATTATTGTTGTATCCCAGAGGAACCCATCAGCCCACCTGACACATGACTACCAATAAAAATATGGGGGGATATAATATAACCTCCTCCCCATAGATCGGGTCACAATAGGGGGGATTTGAACCTGGGTCCTTCAAGTTTCAATGATTTCACAATTCTTGGATTAAGCAATCGAGATGCACCCCCCACGACTTTCTTGGGTGCATATTTATAAATATTGTAGGAATAAATTATATGCAAAGAGTCATGCCTAGACCATGATGAGATATTCAAAGGGATTGAAAGCTTATTGACTATTTTATCTTGTTAAACATCAAATTATTATCAAAACAATTGTGATCTTTGATGAGAGGTCTTTAGGAATTAAGTTGTTATCTCTTCTTTTAGGATATTACACAATGTTTCCTTTGATATTTTTGTAGAAAATGGATCAACTGCCCTCTTTTTTGGGTTTTCAATTGGTCAATTGAGATTTGTTCCTAAGTCGACTAGTAGTCAATATACATTATCTAAAACTATTACTTCTCCTAATTGACCTTTTGAAATGAATGCGAAAGTAACTACTCTTTGTTTACCTCAATGGGATACTAATATTCTTGAATTTTTTGGACTAGATGATGGTGATATCTATTTAGAGATATAGAATCATAGTGAGAAACAATAGGCTAGTGTTTCTTTGATGGCTTGCCTTCTTGATGCTTGTGATGCTATCTCCTATGGTGATGCATAAGGAAAACCTAAATGGGAGCAAGCTATCTCATCTAAGATATATTCTCTTTTGAAGAAACATGCTTGCGATTTAGTGCCTCTAGTTCAAGGGAAGAATGTTGTAAAATGGATATGGGTTTGCAAGAAAAAAATAAAATATGAAGGTGTTGTTAAGTTCCATCAATCTCATTTGGTTGAGAAAGGGTTTTCTTAGCAAGAAGGCATCAACTGCACTGAATCCTTTTCTCATATTAAAAAAAATGAATTTCTTTCAACTGATTGTTTTGCTTATCTATTACTTTAGATGGTATATCCAATAGATGGATATTAAAAGTGTATTTATTCATGGAAAATTCTCTAAAGAAATTTATACAGAGCATCCCTCTAGCTTTGTGATATATTCCAATCTCTTTAGATTTTGAATAAGGACTCTATGGTTTGGCATGCAAAGTTTAATAATTTTTTTCTCATTATTGGATTCAAAAATTGTGAATCTAATCACAATATTTATGTATTACATGTTAATGGTAACATTGATTTTCTCTCTATATGTTAATGATTGATTAATAACTATAAATAGTATTTATTTAATTCTTGGATTGAAGAGACAACTTTATAACACCTTTGAAATGGCATATATTTTTCTTTTTTGTTACTTTATTGGGCTTCAAATCTTACCTCTATATGAATGGTCTTTATTGTCCAAGTAAATCCCCTCTACGGATAGAGGCGATCCCTCTAGCCCTAGGGTGGGTCTAGCAACTACGGGAACATACTAACATCTACCTTCCTAGATTGTAAATGAAATTCAGAGCAAGGAAGATGGCCTACCTTGTTTTGATGCTATGTTGTCACCTTTCGTTGAAGCTTCTTGATCCGTCGTTCTTCTCAAGCTCAATGCACGCTGCTACCAATGTTCGATTACATGTACAGATAGTCAAGACACCACGACGAGCATAAAATCACGAAAAACATAAAAAAAATACAATCTATCTAACTAATCAAGGAATGCTAGAAATCTCATTATAAATGTAAACAAGAGTGGAAGATAAACATCAGTTTCATTTTATTATGATAAAGACAAGGGGAACAAGAAGCCCAAAGGGGAATTCCTTAGCCATATCCTCAAAACAAACTTCCAGCTCGCCGCCTCGCGAAGCTTCTAGCCACGGATTATTCCTTTCTATTTAAAAAACTTTCCAAAAGAGGATAGATGCGGGTCTGGCATTAAGATAGAGCACCGATCGATGCGATTCATAGTGCAAATTTCTTCTATCGATGTGGGTCAGACACTGAGACAAAGCACTGACCTTGAAAACTAGGTTTTCATAGGGATCTTGCAAAAAAGTTGTAAAGGGAGATGATTTGGTAGACAAAGTGTGGTTGAGGGGTATGTATTCCATGCTTGGAAAGTACACAAGGGTCAATGTATGGGTCCTCAAGGATCAAGGAACGGGGAGTACAGGGACCGTGACAAATGACTGTGTAATAGATGCCCCCTAAAGTATGAAGTTTGAACACAAGTGAGGGGTGAAATTCTTTACAAGTACATGTAAGGAACCAGATGCTGCTGTCGGGAGACCTGCAAATCAAACATAGATACATATACATAACTGAAATCCCTAATGAAAATACATGAATAAAGATATGGACGTAGCCATCTATAAAAGAGACCATGGTATGGTTGCATCCATCCATCTAAGAAGGATCTCATATAGACTCAGGTATGGTCGCAACCATCCAATCAAAAGAGTCATGCATATAGTCATGATAAACCAAAATATCCTGCAGTCTGGATCTCATCAGACAAAACCCAGGGTCTTGCGCTCCATCTCGATCTAAACAAGTACAAATTCAAGCATGCGAATATGTGAGCTGAAGTCGAACATGCAAGAAATTCACCTGATTATTGACCAATGAGGTAAGCTGTTAATAGGCACACGAGAAACCACCAATAATGACAATGGCTCTCAAGGTACAACTAGTACAATCCAAGAAATGTGAAAAGTGATCTGGCATCGAACACCCGCAAGATCACACGATCGAAGGCCAATGATGAGAACCTATCATCGAATGCGAAGAACTTTCCATTAGGGCATGCAAGCTCTAAGGTATCAGAAAGGAGTCTCTAGATCAACTTCCTGGATAATGAGTTGAAGTTGACAGGAAGCTATCTGTCGAAGGAAGGTCATAATGAATCCTTCATAATCGACACGAAACAGGGAACATAATATGAGTATTAATCAAGACTAAAACAGAGAATCACGGAATGTAAAAACTGCAGAAGGATTTGTTCTTGAACATATCGACGACATGACTATAGAATTTGGCAGCATTTGACTCAAATAGGATCAGAGGTCATGTTGACAAGATTGGTAATCGAATGAAAGGCAAAAGGATTTCCCAAATCCATGGAGGCAAAGTGACAGAGTGAAGATATCCCAACCCGACACGAACTGCAGATAAGTGTCATGTTCAAGAGTGACATACTATCGACACAACTGACGAATAACTTCCATTTTCCCCCACCATTTCTGGTGAGTACCTCTTTATTTTTACACAAGCTTGAAGAGGATAGCATATGCTTGTCATATAAGTTTTTCCTTCAGAAAAATCCATCCTAGTATATTTTGCGAGCCTTAGGAAGGAGGAACTCGGTTATGTCATGGTGACGATTTCTGATGTCATTTAAGTTTTAACAAGTCGGACAAAGGAAGAAATCGAAATATTTTCATTTTTAGAGAGTTTAAAAAGAAGTGGAAAAGAAAACTCCAACAGTTCCCTTTTCGTAGGTAGTCCCATAGATCCGAAAAGGTAGAAAACAATACTGAGAGAACCTCTTAGTCGCGATAGGCTAAGGTATTCCTTTTTCGTAAATTATCTGTCCCAACCCGAAAAGGGGTAAAAATATACTGGGTACATATCGTTTCTAAGCCTTTAATGAGTTCAAAATGACAAGAGTCTCGACAATCTTTTCAATTTTTGAGAGTCAGAAAAGACCTGAAAGTTGACTCCTCCTGGAGGAACGAGTGGCGTTAAGGGTAGCAACTGGTTCCGGTGATGGTGGAACTACTCGGAACAAGTAAAGGTCAAGAGGCTGGCTAACAAGACCACTCATCGTATTGGTTCCTTAGGAATGGGTAAAACAATCAAGTGAAGGTGTATGATCGGCCAAGAAGATGGTAACGATGGAATAAGAAAACCAAGGCTGATATGGAAAAACAGGCTGATGAAATGGAAATCACGAGAGGTAAAAATGGGAATGGTTTCATTTTTACGCAAGCTTGAAATTAGGAAGCTCTGCTTGAAGTTGGTTTCATTTTTACACAAGATTAAAACAAAGGTAAACTATGCTTGAAAAGTGGGCATGCCCCTAGCATGGTGACTCAATTCGAGGTATATGCCCCCCAAGCTTTAGTCCAGCTGCAATGAATGAAAAGCAGATGGAGTGAAGGTTCAAATTACAAGATAAAAAAAATACTCGACTGGGATCTTATGAGATCTGATCCAAGACTTGAATTAGACAAAACATTTTTCATTTTTTTTAATGAGGTTGATACATTAAAAGAACTATCATCATGACCTAATTCATTTTTTAACAAGGTTGACATAGAAGACAAACTATCCTCATAACACCTTGCTTCATTTTTTAACGAGCTTGGCACAAGAAAAGGAACTCTGCTTTGATGACCTTGTTTCATTTTTTAAGGAGCTTAACACAAGAAAACAAACTCTGCTCCAAACGACCTTTCATCATGATGAATAAGAAGTCATGGCTTCTAAGAGGTTCACATCTGATGGGAGAAGAACATCTTGGAAATCGTGATCGAATGCACCCAGTAGATGGTACTCGATGGCACTATCACTGAATGCGGGCATGGGACAAGTAGCCACATTATTGACATGTGGTGGGGAGGACACCACCGGCAGGTAAGGACCAGGAAGGGACAACGGTAGACCAGATGTCACATCAGGACCAAAGAATGAAAGCTAATCAATGGTCACAATTTGACCTTCATGTGGAAAACAGATCACAAGAAAGAGTCAAGAGACAAGCACGCCCATGGCATAAGCATAGTCACTCCCCAGGAGTAAATTAAAATCCAAGGGGCCTTGGACAACCATCATGTCTATATAGACGATTTTACCTCCCAAAGTAATAGGCAACTTTGGAAGGATCCCTAATGGTTGAATTGTTCTTCTGTTAAAAGCCAACAGATTTTGAGTAACAGGCATAAGCTGTGGAGAACCCGAAGCTTGCCATGTAGTTGAGGATAAAATACTAACTGAGGTGTCTTCATCTATAACCGTGCCCAGTACGACCATATTGCAAGCCTGTACAATGATCTCAAAGGGAACATAAGAAGGAATATGGTATCCCGTGAATCGAATCCAATCAAAGGAAACAACCAAACTACATGGAGGGGGTGCCATAGGAATAAGAGGATTATCCCCTTGCGTTACGGGAGCGGAAAGACCATCCTCCTAGGCTCTGGGAATGAGAGCAGGAGGATCACTTTCTGGAACTGTGGTGACAAGAATCGGAAGATCATCCTCCTGGATCATGGAAATGGGAGGATCGCCCTCTGACCCTGGTGAATCAGAGGTAACAAAAAGAACTTGACTGGGATGAGGCCCACTCTCGACGGAAAATAGCTGATGGACTATAGGTGGAATTAGGTCGACCTTTTTCTCAACCAATGATTGGTTGGACATGGACTCGGGAGACTGACTTTCAGAGAGAGTGGAATTGACCAGAGACGAATCTCGATCAATAACTTGATCATCTAGCTGAGGACTCGAAGAAATCCTCTGGTAACCAACGAGAAGACAGGACTTAGAAGCCAAAATGGTATCCAATACTTTAGAGGCTTCATCCATATAAGGAAAGAGGTGAATGGGATGGTTCCCTTCACATAAACTATAGGGAAATTTGATCTTGCCCTGTTTCTTACGAGCCTCGTTATCTCTAACTGAAGGCTCATCATTAGCATGATGGCCAGAGGTTGATGATGAAGGGTGAATCGAACCAAAAAACCACACTTCCAGCACCTTGGGTATACCAGTGAAATCACAAAGAAGGTGGTCACCCTCACATAGCTTGTAAGGGAATTTGACTCTATGAGACGAAGTGGGAGGTTTCTTGATATTAGCCGCATGGGTAAAAATAGTGGTTGATTTCCCTCCTAGCTTATTTTCCTTCTTCTTCTTTGACTTCTTCTTCTTCTTCTTAGCCACTCGGTTACTAGAATCCAGAATTTCACTAGGCGAAGAGGAAGAATGAGGTGAAGAAATAGGCGAAGAAGGTGAGAGGTCAACTTTAGAATCAACATGAGGTTGACATGGTTCAGGCGGAGGAGAACTCAGTTGAGAAACTGTTTGGATGTTCAAAACCACAGGGGTTGAAAACAACCACACCAACAGACCAATGGTTAATCCCGGGGGGACAACGTTGCCATATATGGGGCACTAACATTTTCAAATGAGGGAAAAGGACCATGATTCCCATTTGAGAGGATTCCTTGGTTGGTAAACTCCAAAAACATTGCCATTGGAAACAACGCTCAAAAATCACTAAGGAAGACAACTTTAACCAAGAATATTTCATGGATAGTTAATTTTTTAGGTCACTGAAACAAAACTCTTAAGAGTCTAGAAAAGGACAAAAGGTGACTCTAGTCACTTTCAGTTTTAACGAGCTTGAAAGGACAAGTGCTCAATGATATTTTCACTTTTAGAGAGTCACAAAAAGACAAAAAGGACTACTCAGGTAATCTAAGCAAGAGGGTGTACCAAGTTTTTGTGAACTACAATATACACCTTGGTGATCAAATGAAAGAGAAATCACAAAGAACTTGACGTATGTGCAGGGAGTCTCCCCGAATGTTGTGTTCGGTGTATCATGGTTACAGGGTGGTAGACTCAACTTCCTATGGATAAAGGATTGCAACCTATGAGGGTCTCCCTTTACATATGCGATGGTACGGGGAGCACAAGTCCATGCTAGTGCTGTCTAATGCCAGATGGTGAACGACAGCTACTAGGTTTAATGACGCCAGAACACATCACTAGCCTATACATCTAAATGTGAGCGTTAAGTTTCAATGCTTCCTTACGTTAATTGAACAAATTTTAACAGTTGATCTTGAATTATGTCTCAATTCCAAGGCCCTACCACTGTCATCTAAATCTTCTATATGCAGCTATATGAGAAAGGAAATTTTTTGATTCGATGAATGCAATCTAGTTAAGGGAAGAGTCTCAAACAATGATGCAACAAACAATGATACTGCAAACAAAATTTTTTCCTAACTAGATGACTTCCACTATCCCAAAAGTAATCTAAAACATTCAACGATGCAAACTATGCAATGTAATCTATGCAAAATTCTCTTTTTGAAAACTATGCAATTGTAATCTATGCAAAATTTCCTTTTTCTTTTGACTAAACAAGAATGCACTCAATGCATTTTTCGATGAAATGAGAATATACTTAATGCAAGCTTTTAATGAAAGAGAATGCACTCAATGCGACCTTTAGTTTTCAATCATTAAACAATGCAATCTAAGTTCAATGATAAATATCAACAATGACTTTTCAATGCAATGTGATCTAATGCACTTTAACGAAAAGCAAACTTTGAGATGAAAACTAAATGAATGCAAATTTCCTTAATGGAAGGATGAATGCAAAAGGGATGCAAACAAACAATAAGAATGCAATCGTTGTTTTGAACACTTTGTAATGAAATTCCTCAAAAGGCTACAAGCATATGATTTCAAGAAAAAGAGGACTTCCAAAGTGTGGGCTCAAAACAAGGCATTCATTCCCTTTTACATCAAGCAACCTGTTGTCGACAATTCTTGTCACTCCTAGAGACAGTCTAGAGTTGCCATAGACCAGTGCCTAGGACATCTTAGCATAGCAAGGAGCTCATAATATAGCTTGGGTTGTCAATCCAAAAGCTCTCTTACTATCTCTTGTAAAACAAGGAAATTAGTTTAAATGGAACCAAACTCTCTCAAAAGCTGATACAAGGATAAGAATAATGTAGGAACAACATGAAAAACTCCAATACAAAAGCATCAGACAGTTAAGAGACAACTTACTACAAAGAGGGCCAGTTCAAATAATATGCCACAGAAATCAAATATCAGAAAGTGGATGCAGTGAAGAAACATGAAGAAGATACTAGTTAGCATGAGGTTGATACCCAAATACACAACAAAACCACATATGGGCTTATCCAACTAAGAATCCATACATGACAATGGCATTTTAAAAGCACCCTCCTCAAGTAACTAATATAGCAGAAAATATGGATGAAATGAACATGGGACAGTATATCATGACTAGGCCTATTTAAAGTGCTTGACTAATCCAAGTATGGGCACCAACTAGGATGAATCCTTACTTAAGACCAGTGAGCCACTCGCATTCTAGAACATGATACAAGAAGATAAATAGCATGAAATGAGATATTATATTAACACATAAGAAAAGATTACATATTGTGGGATACCAAAGACTAGAATCCTCATTACAGTTATAACTCCTCCTCACTGAAACCCTACGGGCTCTGAGCCTTCATACAGAAACTTTACAAGATGTATACAAAAGCCTTTCACTGCACAGTTTGCTGATAGAAATCTGGAACCCTTACAATGTATTTCTTTCTAGCTTTTATAGGAGAAGGAGAAAACTCTAGAGAATGAGGTAGGTGATACATTTAATGATCTGATTTGAATAAAATGGCGGTAAACATTCGCGCCCACACTGTGAATGAATAAATATAATTAACTGTACTTTGTAATCTACCTCCAGAAATAAATGTTGAGGATGAAAATCTCCTTATAAACAAGACACAAATAATAAAATATACGAATGTTCTGCCCTTTGCTGAAAGGGAAAGATCTGCTGCCATGAAACCTTGAGATTGCTTGTGATTGTGCATAGTACTCTCGGCCCTCTAACTTTGAATCAAAATCCCAGATCTTTAATGCAGGGCGTTGCATTTCTCGATCTTTCACTGGTATCCTTATGCAGTGAAATAAATGTCTTCATCTACCAGAAGCTACCTTTTGTATTGCTCCGAAGGGTTTGATAAATTCTAGCCCTGCTTCATTAAATAAAAGTCTTGTCAACAATATTTCCTCGGATCTTTGCTTCATCATCCAGCACCTGTTGAATAGCTCTTTGAAATGCACTCGTCCTCTGTGATGCAAATCCCAAATTATAATGGCTCTCCAGCAATGAACACCTGCAAAAATCCACAAACACATTAAAGTAAACCAGCCACTGGGGTGGCGAATGGGACCATGACCACGGGATGATGAAGTGGACTGGGAGAAATGGCGAGGAGATGCAAGCGACGGTGAAATATGCAGGGAAACGATGATGAATGCATGAGAGGGAGATATGTAATGTAAACACAGTAATATGACACGTAAATGAAATATGTAAATGGTGGAGGGGAACACGGATGACACGTGGACGCTGTGACGTGGAGATGCGGCGGACTTGGTCAGCGACGTGTAAATAATTATAGGCCATACGATCATCACACAATATCAACGGTCAAAACAGAACTGGAGGATGATGTAATGGCGGGCCCGGGGCATTTTACATGGACACTAATAATCATGCATCTCTAGAGAGCGGGAACCGTTAGATGTGGTCCCCAAGATCGAACGGCCCAGGTGAATTCCGCTGCCTGGCTTTCGTCCGGGAGATAATGCGCGAAATGGGCGGTTTTCGAAATAGTACACTCGGACACGTGTCACCCAGCGTATGGAATCGCTGGGTCCACGGGAAATATCGTCAGCTATGGATGGGTGGTACGGAATGAGACCACCGGTTTTCACACAATGAACGCGGGCGCGGGGACCACCACGGGAAACAGTTCCGCTCCGTCGATTGGTTTTTGATCGGACGACGAAGATGAACTGCGGGGGACCAAGGTGTACGGACGCGAGACTTTTGGAGCAACCCCCCGTAGTGAATGGCAGCCATTAGATTAAGTCTTCACCCATCCCGAGGAGTCAACTACGGGGGCACCAAGGTTTGACCCTACGGATAGAGTAAAGCCCCCGCAGGGGAAACGCTTCGGTCACGGCGTCGGGTCACATGGAGAGAAAAAGGCGTGGGGCTAGCGGAGAAGGGGCTGGGCCCAATATAATTTCAAATATAGATTCTGGCAATTAAAAATACAATTTTAAAGCAGCAAGAGGGCAACGATAGAAAACCAAAGGGTTTTGCAAGACAGGGCGAGGGAATGTGATGATTTAAATTAGCTGGCTCATGGAGATTTTCATAAGGAGAGGATAGTGAAAAACACAACCATAGAAAGAAGAATTTTCAGCTGAATAATGAGAAATGTAATCTATGCTGACAAGCGAACAAGCAGACCAAACGAACTTGGACATACACTTGAAACTTGATCACTCAATCAACCAAAAAGAAAAAGGAAATCAATTAGAGATGGCTCACCAAGCAAGGAGACTGACTCAATTAGGAGGGTGATGTCCTGCGAAGCATGCAACCAGCAATTGATGGACATTCCTATAAAAACCTAGGATGTAGGATGCATGTCCCAACGAAAAGGACACAAAAAAAAACCAAAAACCAAGCCAATGATCCAATAAAACCAACTTGAGTGAAGGGGAGAACATGTAAATCATACAAAGGAAAGGACCGGAAGGGCAAGACACATTGGTGAAGGACTTAAGGAAAAAAACTTAATTTTTCACACACCCTAGAATTGGCACGACTTTTGTGGCTGAAACTAGCGCCAATTGGCGCGACTTTAGGGGTTGAAAATAGCGCCAATGGCCCATTGGTGTGGCTTGCTAATTGACAACTAGTGCCAATTGGCATGGCTGTCAAACAGATAAAAGCGCCAATGCCTGAAAAAAGAAAAAGCAAAGAATTTCTCCTAGCTAAGGCCAGACTCACCACTTCAAGAAAAAACTAAAATATTGTAATTGATGAAAAACATAGGAACAAATAGGGAAATGGTCATTTGACTAAACTTGTCGAATGATGAAGACCGTAAAGAGTGACAACCTCAAAGGAAAATCCCAAGCGGAGCCGCCAATTTTTTGTCCAAGTAAATCCCCTCTATGGATAGAGGCAATACCTCTAGCCCTAGGGTGGGTCTATCAACTACGGGAACATACTAACATCTACCTTCCTAGATTGTAAATGAAATTTAGAGCAAGGAAGATGACTTACCTTGTTCTGATGCTATGTTGTCACCTTCTGTTGAAGCTTCTTGATCTATCATTCTTCTCAAACTCGATGCATGTTGCTACCAACATTCGATTACCTATACAGATAGTCAAGACACCACGACAAGCGTAAAATCATGACAAACATAAAAAAATTACAATCTATCTAACTGATCAAGGAATGTTGGAAATATCATTATAAATGTAAACAAGAGTGGAAGATAAACATCAGTTGCATTTTATTATGATAAAGAATTTTATTATGATAAAGACAAGGGGAGTTTACAACCAAGCCTTGATGTTGAGGCTCTCCTTCGGCAGGTCCATATCCAAGCACGTTTGCAACACCTTCATACACAAAGGTCCAAGATCTCACTATGCTCCTAACACACAAAAACAATCACACTCTGCACTATTCTCCCGAAGCTATGATTTCTTCTTCTCTCTATGCTAACTCCAACTTTCTAACTTAGACTAAGGCAACAACGATGAAAGAGGTCTCCTTATATAATAATGGAGGAGGAGGTTATGGGCCCTCAAATAATTGGAAAAGAGCTTATCCTTTGGAGTAGTTCCTATTTCTTGGGAACAAGAAGCCCAAAGGGGAATTCCTCGGCCATATCCTCAAAAAAAACTTCCAGCTCGCCACCTCGTGAATCTTCTAGTCACAGAAGCTTCCTTTCTATTTAAAATTTTTTCCAAAAGAGGATTAGCATGGGTTCAACATTAAGATAGAGAGCCGAATGGCGCAAGTCATAGTGCAAATTTCTGCTATCGGCATGGGTTAGACACTGAGACAAAGCGTTGACCTCGAAAACCAGGTTTTTATAGGGATCTTCCAGAAAATCTATAAAGGGAGATAATTTTGGCAGACAAAGTGTGGTTCAGGGGTATGTATTCCATGCTTGGAAAGTACACAAGGGTCACTGTATGGGTCCTCCAAGATCAAAGAACGGGGAGTACAAGGATAGTGACAAATTACTATGTAACAGTATTTTTTATATCTAAATGTAAATATGTTTTGAATCTATTGAAATTTTTTAAGATGGATAATTGTAAGGCATGTGTTACCTCCCTTTAGTCAAGTATTAAGTTCACTAAAAAATTAGTCTCCAAAATTAGATGCTACCCTTTTTTGACAATTAGCTAGTAGTCTTATCTAGTAAACTCATAATCAACTTAACATTTCCTTAGGTGTTAGCATGGTTTCTCAAATAATGTGGGATCCACATGAAATCCACTAGAAATAAAAAGAGAAATATTTTTTACTTCAAACTATACCTCTCACCTTGTTATCAAGTATTGTTGTAGTTTGGAATCATTAGCCAATATCAATGACTCCGAATGGGTAGACAACAACAATGATTGCAAGTCCACCTATGGCTATGTATTTCACTTTAGTTTTGGATCACTAGTTTTTCCACGTAAGAAAGAAAAGGAGTATCACTATCCACTATGGATTTTGAGTATCACGGTGAAGTTAATGTAGGCATAGAGGTAGTGTAAATGCGAGACCTCTTAGGAGAGCTTGGATTTTTTGTTATGGTTTGGACTACTATATATTGTGACAATCCAAGTATAATTTAGGTTTTTGATTGTTGGGCGTGGAGCCTGATTATCTTCCTTATTTAGATGTATCACCACATTGGACTCATGTTCTTAATGGGGCAGCAATGCCACCCGTTGTTTGATCGCCATCAGTGGCGTCTAGGGGGGGCGACGATGAAATTTTGGAGCCCCCCCTACCTTGTAAAATATTGTAATTTTTTCATCAATCTGGGCTGTTGATTAGGCAGATGATCTTACGGTAGAAGTTTTGTTTAATTTAGGGTTTTTTTCCCTAGAAGGAAACCCCTATATTGTATGAGGGTATTGGTATTGCGACTGTGTATTGGGTGCATATTCAAAGTGATAAATAGAAAGGGGGAATGTGTCAGAGAGAAGAGGATATTATATCAAATCTGTTGTAGGTTGTGTCTCTTCATTTTGCTAGATAATATAAAGGAAGGACTGGCTGTTTCTGTGGATGTAGCCCAAGTTGGGTGAACCACATATATATGTGTCTCTCTTGTTTTATATGTTTTATGTGTTTTTGTTTCTGCAGATTTTATGTGTTCCATTTCTCTGTAATATATAGCTTTCTAACAATTGGTATTAGAGTTGAAGGTCTATTTGGCTGATAAACTCACAGGAAAGAAGGGTTCCTAGTTCGAGTGGGAGAAATGGAAGAAGATGGTAGGTTTAGGGTCGAGAAATTTAACAGCCAAAACTACCTGCTGTGGAAGATGTAGATGGAATATTATCTGTATCAGAAAGATCTATACCGACCATTGAGAAGAAAAACAAAGAAGCTGTCGAGTATGACATATGAAAAATGAGAAATTCTCGATAGAAAGGCACTTGGAACAATACGGTTGTGCTTCGCGGCATCGATAGCCTTCAATATTTCGAAGGAAACGAAAACAAAGGATTTAATTATGCCATTGGCGAAACTATATGAAAAAACCTCGGCCTAAAATAAGGTATTTATTATGAAACATTTATTTAATATGAAGATGTCAGAAGGTCGATCTGTTGCTGACCATTTAAATGAATTTAATATGGTTACTAGTCAGTTAAGTCCCATAGGGGTAAAATTTGATGATGAAGTTAGGGCTCTATTATTTTTGTGTTCATTGCCAGAAAGTTGGAATGGTTTTTTTATGGCCGTTAGTAACTCTGTCTCTGGATCTACTACTTTAAAGTTTGATGATGTTGTCGGTGCTATCCTTAGTGAGGAAATGCGATGGAAAATATCTGGTGAGACATCGAGTAATGCTTTGAGTTCAGATATACTAGGGGAAGAAAAATGGAAAGAGAAAAAATCTCAGGATATCGCAGTAAATCAATGAAAGGAAGATCTAAGTCCAGATTGGGGATAATGTGCTGGAAATACAGAAAGAAAGGACACATGAAGAAAGACTGTAAATCTCGGAAGGGAAAAGAAGGAGACGGACAATAAGAAAACAATCATGAATAAAATGTGACAGGTGATGTGTTACAAGATGCTTTGATTATTTATTTAGAAAATGTTACTGATTCATGGGTGGTAGATTTAGGGGCCTTATTTCATGCCACGCCTGATAAGAAACATTTTCATGACTATGTTCAAGGAGATTTTGGACAGATTCGTCCGGGTGATGATAAAACCTATAAAATCGTTGGAATGGATAAAGTTCATGTATAACACCAAAATGGAAACTAATGGTTATTAAAAGAGGTAAGGCATGTTCCATATAAAGAAAAATCTGATTTCAACAAGGCATTTAGGCGGTGAAGGTTGTGTGAAAACTTTCACATATAAAACCTGGAAGGTCACTAAAGGAGCCCTGGTAATAGCTTAAGGAGAAAAGGTTGGTACATTGTATTTATGCAATGGTATTTCTAACTCTGTTAATGCTTTATCTTCCAAAGGAGCAGATGCAACATTATGGAATAATAGGCTCAGACACGAGTGAGAAGGGGATGAAGATTCTTCACTCAAGAAATTTGTTGCCAGGTTTGAAGAATATTGATTTGGATTTCTGTGAGAATTGTATTTATGGAAAACAGAAGAGAGTCAGATTTGTTAGAGTTGGGAAAGAAAAGAAGAGTGAAAAATTAGAGCTTGTGCATACAGATGTATGGGGACCTGGTCAGGTATCATCTCTCGATGGCTCTCATTATTATGTTACCTTTATTGATGATGCAACCAGAAAAACTTGCATTTATTGTATTAAGAATAAATCTGCTGTTTTTGATACTTTCAAGAAATGGAAAGCTTTGGTTGAGTTTGAGACAGGAAAGAAGTTGAAGTGTCTCAGATCAAACAATGGAGGTGATATTGCAGCAATGATTTTGATAGGTACTGTTTAGAGCATGGAATTTGTAGAGAGAAGAAAGTTCCAAGAGCACCACAAGAAAATGGTGTTTCAGAAAGGATGAATAGGACAATCGTGGAGCGTGCAAGGTGCATGAGATTGTATGCAAGACTGCCTTTATAATTTTGGGAAGATGTTGTAGATACTGATGTTTATCTAATAAATAGAGGGCATTCAAGTTCCTTGGATGGAGGTATTCCAAAGGAGGCATGGATAGGTAAAAAGGTAAACTACTCTTTTTTAAAGCCTTTTGGTTGTGATTCCTTTGCCCATATTAATAAAGAAAATGGAACAAAGCTTGAGGCAAAATAAAAGAAATGTACGTTTATTGGATATGGTGTTAATGACTTTGGTTATCGCTTATATGATTATGAAAATCACAAAATCATTAGGAGCATAGATGTAATATTAAATGAAAAGGTCTTGTATAAGAATCAGTTGCAGGAAAAGAAATAGGAAAAATAAAACAAAGAATACACAGTTCTTAATGAGATCACAGAAAAATTAAAGGTGCCTGGAAATAATAATAATCAACAACCACAAAATAAAAACCACCACAACAAAAATAGGCACCTCAAACACTTGAAAGTGGTGTTAGAAGATCTACCAGGATAAATAGACCCCTTGAACGATACTCTCCTTCATTATATTATTTATTGTTGACTGATTCTGGTGAACCTAAATGTTATGAAGAAGAAATGCAGGTCAAATCTAGGAAGAAGTGGGAGTTAGCCATGAAAGAAGATATAGACTCCTCAAAACATAACCAGACTTGGGACTTACTCAGGTTGCCTACAGGTAAAACAACATTGCATAATAAATGGGTTTACAGGTTGAAGGAAGAAGATGGAGGAAAACAAAGGTACAAAGCTAGACTTGTGGTGAAGGGGTTTACACAGAAGAAAGGTATTGACTTTGATGAAATATTTTCTCCTATTGTTAAGATGACTTCAATCAGAACTATTTTAAGTCTTGTAGCAACGAAATATTTTCATCTTGAACAGTTATATGTAAAGACAACATTTCTCCATTGAGATTTGGAGGAAGAGATCTATATGCAGCAACCAAAATGATATGAGGTCAAAGGGAAGGAAAAATTAGTGTGCAAGTTAAAGAAGAGCTTGTATGGATTAAAACAGGCTCCAAGGCAGCGTTATTTAAAATTTGACAGGTTTATGTCTGAACAAGGTTATACTAGATGTCCCTTTGATCATTGTGTTTATCTGAAAAAGAAAAATGATGGCAGCTATATTATATTGTTATTGTATGTAGATGGCATGCTTGTTGTCGGGTCCAACATGAAGGAAATAAATTTTCTCAAAATAAAATTGGCAAATTCATTTGCAATGAAGGATTTGGGAGCTGCAAAACAAATCCTTGGTATGAGAATAGCTAGAGACAGGAAAAATTGCAAATTAGCATTGTCTCGGAATGAGTACATACAAAAGTTGTTGAAAAGATTTAATATGCAGAATGAAAAACTAGTTAGTACACCTTTGGTTAGACATTTCAAACTGAGTAAGGAGATGTGCCCCAAGATCCAAGAAGAAATAGATTATATGTCTAAAGTTCCATATGCATCAGTAGTTAGAAGCTTAATGTATGCAATGGTCTGCAAAAGGTCTGATATTTCACATGCGGTGGGAGTTGTAAGCAGGTACATGAACAATCTAGGAACAATCCAGGAAAAGAACATTGGATGGTAGTGAAATGGATTCTCATATATTTGAGAGGTACCACAAATAAAACATTATGATTTGGCTGTAACAACCCCAAATTTAACATGAAATTAATTATATCAAATAAACAATTAATGATCACCCCAAAAACTATTTAACTAATCATCATAGAATTTTTAGAAACATGAGCAAGACGACTTGCCTGTAATGGCGATTTTCCTTACTTGAGACTCCAAGGTTGAACACTATCTGAATCTTGCTGACCACAACAAAGTTTTGGGGACAACTCTCCACCCAACTGTAGGCTCAGCTACACATAATATTTCCACAACTAGCCACCCATGAGCCCTCAATCAACGTACTACTGCTAGGGTATCCTTTGCCTCATAATACCTTTCTCTCTAGAGAATGGATGAAAGAATGATCTTTGAATCTTCGTCAATGTCTATTAAATAGACCAAACAATGGAATGGGAACCACATGCACACATTCACTGTGTCAACATGCAACTTAAGTTTTACTTGATTTAGTGTTCTCTTAGTTTAACTTACTTTTTGTTAGCTTTACTTAATTTAGTGTTTCTCTTAGTTTTATTTACTTTTTGTTAACTTTACAAATTTTTATAGTTTCTTAGTTTAACTCTTTGTTAATTTATTCCTTTATTTTTATAGTTTCTTAGTTTAAGTCTTTGTTAATTTATTTCTTTTTTTACTTTCGTTGATTAAATCTTTCTTAAATAACTCTTGACTTTACTTATTTGTTTACTGTTTTAGGACTCTAGTTTATTATTTACTATTTTATTTAGAACTCTAGTTATTGTTTATTGTTTTATTCATTATTTTTATTATTCTTTTGACTTGTTATTTATTTAATTATATTATATTAGTTATATATTAGGGGACATTACATACTCCCCCTCTTCAAGGAACTTCGTCCCGAAGTTAAGTATTTAATTATATTATGTTATATTATTTAATTATTTATTACTTCATGTGTGACCAACACACCCTACTGAACTAGTATAACCAACAGGCATTGAAAGTTCCCACAATGCCTGGGAAATCTCAAGGAATCTCTATCCTTTTTCCCACTTTCGGAACTAGGCATAAGCCTCCCCGGTCTGTCCATAGCCAAGGTTGGCCCCAAGGCTCGTGCCTGGCTCAGACCTCATCTGCCCCAAGGCAGGCACTCGGCTCAATACTCCATGCAGTAGTACTCTAGGCATCTCGCAAGGTTGACCCACTCCCTCCACAGCTCCCTAAGGTGCACAGCCCCAGGCATCAAAGTATTACACCTACTTCTAGACTTCGGCATCCCAATCCAATACTAGGCACTTGGCCTACAATATCAGGCCCTTGGCCTCCTCAAGATGGTCCCACAGCCCTTCAAGAGGTATCCATCAATAGTTATACAAGACAAAGGAACCACTGGCATATGTAGTGTTGATTGAGTTTTTCCCCAGTCCATATGGTGTTACATATTCTCCCTCGTAGCTATAGGCTCCCATGAGATCATCAAATAAAGCAGCTCTCTCGGCCCATTTGTGGATTTCTTGCCAATCACCACACCTCAACATGCATCCAATGCATTATTTATAATCATAACATCATAGAAAATAATCCACATTCTAACCCTTGCATTTCATCATGATAATATAACATCATTGTTAATAACCACATTTTAAATAGTAAAGAATTTCATCCTCATGCATGTCACAAAATCTGCATCGATTCCACATGCTTCACATCATGAAATTCCATCATAAGTTATAAAATCAACATATATGAATCATGACATCTCATAATAAACTAACCACATGTCAATATAACCTCAAATCATAACATCATAATCCCTATGCATATCATATTCATCATGCACATATAACATCATTATCATAGCAAACCATATGTTCATCATTATCCTCATATCATCTCAATACTGATCAAATATAGAACAATAATACATTATAAGCATTCTTATAATGATTCATCGAAAATTAATTTCATTTTCTTGTATAAACATTGAATATCTACTATGAATTAAGATTATTCAACATCCATCTAGGATCTATGTTATCTCATCAGAACTATTAGTTTCATATTTTCATCAAGATACCAATTACTTTTCAACAATAATTTCTTGTTCTTTCTATTAGGAAGTTGAACATTTACACCGTAGGTATACACATCTAAGTACATCATGAAATTTTAAATGAGCCTCATCATCTTGGGCCTTAATATATCATCATATATCATATTGGGACTTAATCACTCATCATATATTCTTCCTTCCCCAAGGAAAATTTAGTGAAATTCATTGTTAAGATATTAATAGTTGTATAATGATTTAAATCATCAATATCAAATTAAAATTCCACGATCACTATACATATTTTACTTATCCAGATGACACACATATAAAAGGTCATCCCTATTTAAGTCTTATGTTATGCTTAATCCACCCGCATGAGGGTTTGTTTCCCCCTAGTGATCTATCCATCACTCGTATAATTGTCATTGTTCATCCTAAAATATTTTCTTATCTCATCAAGTTCCCTCTTGATCTCTTTTGTCGTAAATTCACCCATGTTCAAGTTGGATTAGGGATTCTTCCACCTAGAATCCACCTTAATTCTCACTTGTTAAATGTTAAGTTTAGAATTTGAAATGCTTGTAGCCACTACCACCATTATCATCCATTAATGATTTGGTGCGCTCAACGTCTTTGGCACTACTTTCAATACTAACAACACACACTAGTAAGTTGTTCAAGTACACCCTTTATTAGTTGATTCTCACTTCTTTTGCCAATTTATGTGCAATCATTCTCGAGTCTCATTATAGAATCTCCAATAGTACTTACTCTCATTTTTTTTCATTAGTTTACATGGTGCCTTTATTTTTCCAAGAGTTAAACAATCACTACCCTTGAAATACTTTTCTAGTTTATCTCAAGTGCTCAGAACTTCCTACCTTGACATTTCTAAATTTACAGGTCATCATTTTGACCCTTACCAATCATGTTAATCAATCCACTCATCATATTTTTAAAATAATTTTCTTCTCGATTGAATCACTCCTTCACTCCCTCATATTGAATATTCATAGATATAATTTTGTTTCTCCAATAGTCTCAATTTCCTAATATTCCATGTCTACTATCTTCAAAGATGGAAATATTATCATGGTTTCGTTTCCTCCTATCTTAAATGCATAAAATTGTTACACTTGGAAATGTTGTCACTACTCCTCTACTCACATAATTTATCTTCCTCCAGTTGATAAATTTTATTGTAGATTCACTTCTTTAATCCAATGTTATCATACCTTTCAGGGCTCTTGAAAATGACCTTCTTTATTATTCCACTTCATTAGTTTATCCCCAATGTTTCCATACTTCTATGCATCATTATTAAACCAAACTCATAGTAATTCTCATCATGTTCTTATATGGAAATAATTATATGATGCCACAACCATTTTCCACCAAGTTGTTCCTTTGAAGAATACCTTTTATGCCTTCCAAAATCTTCCATTATGTTCTAAAAAGACATCCCTTCTTATTGATTATGTTCTAAAAATACGCAATGCTATTAGTTTAATTTGAAATCATAAAATTAAATAATAGATAAATATGAATAAAATTTATCTATTTATAAATTCCGTTCATGAATTTATCTTTATTAAACACATGGAAGAAGTCGTTTCTTAAATTTAACTCTCTTACTAATTGAAATTTAAAACATTATTATTTAAACAAAATTATAATAGAAAAAGATGTATGCGAATTCTTAAACATCTTAAACATTTTTTTTGGAAGACCTATCCCCCTTCATTCTCCTCAAAAACAATTAAATATGCCTTCTTCTTATTATTCTGATTTCTATAAATTAAGTTGTTTATTTAGATAAAATTACAAGTATAATAATAATAGTTTAAATCTATATTTAGATTATATATAAACACGCCTGAAAAAATATATATTTTTAATTAAAATAAATTAAAATTAATGTTTTAAATACATATTTGATTTTTTCGTCTAAGAAATGATACTAATTAATTATGACTAGATGAAATTCAACTTGGCCCATGAAATCTAGCAAATAATAAAAGGAGGTGTCATAAAGTTTGATTTATAAACCATTGGTTAAATGAAAGCTTTATGAAAAGTCAAAAGAAAACTCAATAATGTGACCCTTTCCAAAGCTCCAAAATTTAATTATGTCTCAAATATTACCAGGCGACTAACACTAGAGAATTCGAGGGTTTTGGTTATGTGAGATAATTTGTGTATTAAACCCGTGGTCACATTTTTTCTTTTCTTTCTTCCAAACAAAAACATTTTATGTAATATATGAGAAAACTTTTCATATCATTATGAAATTACAGAGCATTATTTTCAGGTCCAAGAAAAATTTTATATCACTTTATTCTTCAGAATCTTTATTTGTCTTTTGTAATGCACAATTTTTTTTTTTTTTTTTTTTTTTAAACCTTAAATCTCGATCCAGTGGTGTGTATCTAAACAACCCAACATGAAAACATATGTTCCTACCATGATGATGCCTAGCTTTTTCCGTGATAAAAAAAAATTGACTTCCACAATAGCGTTTTGACTCAACAATATGATGACAACACCGACTGTTGAAATTTCCTTCCAGAACAGGTAGTGAGTGGGTAAAATTATGTGGTTTGTTGCAGGTAGGTCTGCAAACAAAAACAAGTGAATCTACATATGGTGGAAGCTAGTATGTTGATCTTGTAAAATTTATGATATGTTTAACATATGTAACAATTCCAAATTTAACATGCAATTAATTATATCAAATAAACAATTAATGATCACCCCAAAAACTGTTTAACTAATCATCATAGAATTTTCAGAAACATAAGCAAGACGAATTACCTATAATGGCGATTTTCTTTACTTGAGACTCCAAGGTTGAATGCTATCTAAATCCTGCTAGCCGCAACAAAGTTTTGGGGACAACTCTCCACCCAACTATTGGTGTTACAGAGGTGGCTTATTGTAGGCAACCCTAGTAATCTTCATTTAATTATCAACCCGAGGTAAGTCTTCTTATTTCAAGAGTGTTGGCACAATATATGCAAGTGATATCGACTGATAGATACTCTCTGTTGAGAAAGGATTATCTAGCCTCCTAAATTCAATCAACTTAACGAGGAATGATTTGGTGGGTTATGGTTGGTTATTTTGTCAAGCCTATGATTGAACATCAACCTAAGGGAATTTTCCTAGAGCAATCTGAATGAATCGAACAAAAGTCTAAGTGAATTGAACAACAAGCTTAAACTAATTGAATAGTAATCATAAACAAATTGAACAACAATCATAAATGAATTGAACAACAATCATAAACAAAGCAATCCAAATGAACTGAACGGAAATCTTAAATGAATTGAACAACAGTCTAAACGAAGTAACCTAAATGCATTGTACATTACTCACTTATATAATTTTGCAATGGAATTCTCTTGGTAAACTAACTGAATTACAGTAATCAACAAATGATCGCTTTACCGTGCCGTCAGAGTAATATAATCTACAAAGATAAGTAGCATCAAGTAATAACTATCTTGTGACTTGTAAATCGATTGTAGAAGCACTGAAAGGAACTGAAAGCATCTATTGGTGATGAAGTATTATTATAGCCAGAAAATACAGAATGCGATTATTCTAAATCAAGAAATACAGATACTAAACTAGTATGAAGAATGAACAACTGTAACTTTATTAAGTAGAGAAGTATGTTACGATCTCATCAGATGACTAAACATGGATTCTGTAACTAACGCACAACACAACAATAGCACAGAGACTCCCAAAGGTTCGGCCCAGACCACTAGAAGTTCTAACGCGATGAGAACCTCAAAAGGTAATTGCTCAAAACATCGAAACTCAAAGGATAATGTGGAAATACAATATGACAGCTCTATCTTGACACGCTGCTTACAAAGGGAAAATTCCCAATTAACTCCGACTCTCCATCTAGTTCGTCCCTGATCCTTTTAAATGCAATTTCATGCAATGAGGAAGTATTCTTCAAACGACAGCCCACTGCGCGTGGATGTCGTTTGAGTTCTTGGGCTCAAATTTGTTTGTCTGCCTTCTGCCGGCTTCTGGGAGTTACTGAGATCCCATACGTTTGCGTTTGTAAGTTGTCTTTCCACCTACCATTGGTTCAGCTATTCTGCCTTCCTGCATATGGAGATACAATATGTCAATTTCTTGTTAAAAAAACATTCTTTTTGTCATTATTCTAGTTTTCATAAATCTTTTAATTATTTATTGTTCAGATTAGTAATAATTTCCCAAATTGTGACATAATTTGAAGTGATTATAGGGTGGAAACGTACCTCAATTCGGGCCCAACACCAACCGTAGGCTCAGCTGCACATAATCTATCCATAGCTGGCCACCCCTGAGCTCTCAATCAATGTACTACTGGTAGGGTATCCTTTGCCGCACAATACCTTTCTCTCCAGAGAATGGATGAAAGAATGATCTTTGAATATTCCTCAATGTCTATTAAATAGACCAAACAATGGAATGGGAACCACATGCACACATTCACTTTGTCAACATGCAACTTAAGGTTTACTTAATTTAGTGTTCTCTTAGTTTAACTTACTTTTTGTTAACTTTACTTATTTTTATAGTTTCTTAGTTTAACTCTTTGTTAATTTATTTCTTTTTTTTACTTTTGTTAATTAAATATTTCTTAAATAACTCTTGACTTTACTTATTTGTTTACTTTTCTTTACTTATTGTTTATTACTGTTTTAGGACTCCAGCTTTTTATTATTTACCATTTTATTTAGAACTCCATTTATTATATAATGTTTTATTGATTATTTATTTATTATTCTCTTGATCATTTACTTATTTATTAAATTATATTATATCAATTGAGATTCCAGCAGCATTTCTCTACCAAATGTCTTCCTTCTCAAGCACTAGGATCTGTGCTCAATTTATAGAACAAATGAAGGTAGTTTCACAATCAATGACTTTCTAATAATATGCAAGACATGTTTCCCAACTTAGAGGTGTTGAATGGACACATGGATTTGAATTTTGACACATGTGGACCCTTCTACAAGGCAATGGCCATGTGGAGATTCCAGAACAATGAGAATTTCTCTCTGAATTGACCAACGCACTCTTTAATGTCGGGAAGTGCTTTGGAGAGCATCTTTGAATGGAGGTAACTGCATATGCAAAGCAGTTAGTCCCTTGAGAGGCTGCGTTGGTGAGCTCACATGTGATATAACTTGTAATTAAAATCTTGGAAACCTTGCAATAGAAGTTATGGATGATTTGTTCTTGTTCTTTGTCTTAGGGCATGTAGCAACTGAAACGATAGGGGATGATAGACCCTATTCATTGGTTCTGGGGATGATGTTCAGTTTAACCAGGTCATTGGGAATGGTGCCCAAATTGACCTATATCACCACCCTCCAACTCTCTCTCTATCTCCTTCCCTCTCTCCCCCTCTCTCGCACTCCATAGGATGTGCATCCATCTCCCTCTTCCCCTTCTTTTCCTATCCCTATCCTCTCATTCTCTCTCTCTTCCCTCATCTCCTCTCTCCCTCATTTTGTCTTCATCTCCCCCTTTTCACTCATCTTTCTCCACCTATATCTCCCAATTTCTTTGAGTTATTCCCTCCCTATATTTCACCCTCCAAATACATCTCTCTTTCCCTCCCTCTCTCCTTCTCTCTCCCCCTTCCTCTCTCCCTCTCTCTCCCACCAAATTATCTCTCTCTCTCTCTCTCTCTCTCTCTCTCTCTCTCAAATCTGATCTTATTTTATTTTATTTAAGAAAGTATCTAAATTAAAAAACATAATTGGTTGTAAAATATTAAACCTATACTTTGTTTCAATCGTGTGAAAGAAAATACAATAATATAAAACTTTAAAAAATCATTGTCTTCTCTCTTCTTTTCTTGGATCTTTGGTTAAGATTCATCTATATTGGTTCTTTATAATACTATTTACATTATATAAATTTCACATATGTATATATAAACGTATTCTCTTTTTTAATTTTATTAAAACCTCCATTTAATAGGATGGAGGGTTATATATCTCAAAAGAAATAATAGCCTTTTTTCGATTTAATTAAAAAATATTATTAAATTAAATTAAACTAATATCTTTATAAAATATTTAATTACGAAATAAGTTACGGTTTTTGGGCATGTGGTAATGATAAGCCATGGTATTGGTCAATGGTATTATAATAGAATAGTTAAAAGCTTAAATCCATAACATGATAATCAAAAGCCTAAATGGCCCATGGTATTAATAGACCATGCTATTGACCCATGGTATTATGATTTTCTTTTATCTAAAAAATTGTTCATAATTTTATTAATTAAAAAAAAAATTAAAATATAACAAATTAAATTTTATTATTTTTATTACGTATCACAAACCGATTTATTGCACTAAGAAGGACTAAAGAGAACCATAAGATTGTGTTGTGTTTTTTAAATTTTTTTTTATTATTAGTTATCATATAGCCTAAATTAAAAATGTTCACATACAATATTTCTTAAATTACATCTAACACCTACATATCTACCCTATACTTGGTCGTATAGCATACTAAATCCCTATTTATAATTATAATCATTATAATAATAATATATTATTCATTATTTAAGAATTTGATCTTTTAATAATATTATAATAATATATCATTATTATTATTACTTAACTAATTATTTACTATGGTAGAGATGTTATAATGTAATATAATGTCTTGTAAACATTTAACTCAATAAAAATAAAATAAAATAAAAACACTATGTTAAAATAAAAAAATTATGTTATTATTATTAATTTTTGTTGGGCAGTTAGGGTAAACTTGACTTGGTCAAGCTATTGGTGGTTTTTGAGCTCCAAATTTACAAGAACCTTTGGTATTGACGCATGGTATTCATGTGGAATATATCATATTTAAGGGAGTAAATTAAACTAGCCTAGATCCATTTTAAATGGCCAAGGTCTTAGAGGGATCACATCTCTTTGCATCTCAAGAGATTTGATCCTTCTTAGGCCTGTGGTAGATGAAAAATTGAGGTGCATCTCAAGAGATTTGATCCTTCTTAAGCCTGTGGTAGATTAAAAATTAATATGGATTTGCACTCGCTTAGATACGATTATCTTCCAAATCTCTTTATTCTCTTAGATAGTAAGACTTGTATCATGCTCTAAATATTTATAATATAATGTTTTGAAAACACTTTCCAAATATATTTATTTTTTTGGATAATTGGATGTGTGACATGCTCAAAATATTCATGATATAGAGTTTTGAAAATTCTATAAAACTTCTTAAATCATCAATAATTTTGCAATTCTCTTTATTGGAACTTCAAAATTATTTTAGTGGAGAAGCCTTCTTTGGATTAGCTTTGCATGCATTGATGGAACTCTAATCTACATTGTCTTGGAAATTTATTGGAACTTTCAGTTATTTGAGTGTAGAAGGCTTCTTTGCAAGCAAATGGGTTTTATAGGAAAATTTTAAAGTTCTATATTATGTGGAATATTGTAGGGATAAGATTTGTATTCCCAACCTTATTTCATAGGTTTTTCTTATTATATATATAATTTTTTTACGAGTTGGTTTAACATTTTAAGAACATTGTTGTTTTTTTTTATTATTATTTATTTTTATATTAGAAAGAAATTGATTTTATTTTAAATGTTATAAGTTGTTAATTTAGTATTGACATTGTTTGTCATATTTATTTATTTATTCTTTTAAGAGGATGTTGATTACATTATTAACAAATTCTTCTCATAAAATATAATAAAAATTTTGATTGAGCCCTGGGTGCAGTTTAATTGGCGATGGTTATGTAAATGATTTGCTATATCGACAAGATTTGTGGTTTAAATCCTCCAGTTCACATGTATCTAGTCTGAAAATAAAATGTTAAGTAAGAGGAGGTCAAGAGGTCAAGGTTCGAATCTCTTTGTTGACATCTACCTGGTTGTGTAAATGAAGTGCTATCCATTGGAAGGTTTGAGGTTAAAATCCCCAATTCACATGTTATATAGAAGATCAATTGTACTTTGAATAATGATACTATATTATAAACAATAGTATATTTAAATTTTAGAAAAATATATATATTTCTAATAAATATATATATATATATATATATATATATTGTTGGTTGAAACTTAAAATATTAATAAATATTAGAAATTTTTATGTATGAGAAGAAATTTCTTTTTATAATTAAATTATTTATAAATTAAAACTTAAAAAATAAACTTAAACATTAATTTTATTTAGCTTTATATGAGAAAATATTAGAAATCATGAGAGCATGCATTGAACACAGATTCACACACAAATAATTAATTTCTATATTCCAATAATCAGAGATACATCAAATATATATAGTTAAACTAATGCTAATCTTAGAGAGAGAAGTTGAGAGAATATCTCAACTTCCTCAACAACCCAATCCAAACTAAGCCTAATAATGGAGGCATTATCTCAAACACCCCCCTTTAATGCCTACACTAAAAAAATGGAGAACACACTAATTTAATACAAAAATTTGTCTGCCCTGGTCTTCATTAACATTTGTACCACTCTGAGATCTCATAGGAAACACTCTTTTATCCACCATTTTCGAGCTACCATTCAACCCATTTAAAATACATTTGTTTTAGGCCAGGCAATAGCCAGACTTTTCAAGATCACTTGATATTGACAACTCGGCTATAAGTGGGCTTCAGCGATAAAGGCTGACAAGTGACCTGAACACAACATGGACAGTCACCATGTAGGACAACCCATTTAGTATATCCATGGTGGCTAGGCAAATTAGTCAGAATGCGGAATAATATTAAAACTAATCTACTACAACAACTTGACCTGCTTCTCATACTGTAACCTGTAATTGATGCTCCTTGGCCCGTAGCACAACAAGATCAGCATATAACAAATTCACACAATCAAATTAGCCAATTGTTCTCTCGTCCCTGTAGAACGTTAAGAACGGCTAATTTAAATAATGTTAATTTGTTCAATAATTGGTTCTCTAATACACAAATCTCATAACAACAAATACATGAAATTATCCCAACATCATTCAAATAAATGATGAAATAGGAAACTAATTTTCCATCTTTATCTCGCTTGAGCTCCCCCAACAATCATTTAAATAAACATATTTATATCCAAGTTCATTGAAACCAGTTGAGATCAGTGCATCAGTGGTTTCCTTGATTACTGTCTCATTGATATCACAAGAAAAATGGTTCCAGGAGTTCCACCCCATGGGAGGTGTCCTACCCAAACCATTATCAAGCAGACTTCTTGGATTAGAGTCAGCGTGAGCGAAATAGCAATGCGATGCAGAGGCCAAAGCTTTTTTTTAAAAAAATGTTGTCGTTTCCAAACCTTAAAACTGTGGATGACACCGAATGCCAACGAAAGTAGTTATACACTATGCAAAGGGTGATCTCCGTGAAATTGTGCTACCAATTGCACCAATTCCATCTCAAAATCTTGTAAAGCCGCGTTTTCTTTACCATACCCAAATCGGAAATCTTAAACATATACTCGTTGATGGCTAACAAATTCTCTAGCTTCAGATCGCGGTGACAATATCCTTATTTGTGCAGGTGCACCAGCCCTTTCAAAATCCGAAAGCAAATGTGGCGCACCTCATACTCTAACAAACCACAGCCTCTCCTATTCATGAGCTTTAACAAATCGCAGTCCATAAGGTCAAAGATCAGACACAATGTGGTTTTCTGCAAAATGATTCTATGCAACCTAATTATGTTTGGGTGCCGCATTGATTTTAAACATTTCACCTCTACAAGCTTCCTAACTCCCCCCCTCTGCTCTGCGCTTGAACAAGGCACTTTCCAGCGAGCATCTTTGACCACTATTCCCAACAAATCACGTGCACTCCGCACTCTTTCACATTGATCCGATTCGAGCTCTCCAACCTTTCTGCGAAGTACAGGCTTAATATGTGGATGAGTTTTAAGACTGGAATTGATTCTCATGCGTTAACGCAGAAGAACATGAGCTACCACACACTTCACATACAAAAAGAAATAAAAAAAACAAACATTTACTTTCACACCTATGTACAGACCATACATTACGCAGACTCTCACATCGTTTTGGGCACTCCCATTAGGGATTAAGCCCAGCCAAGCTCTGATACCATATTAGAAATCATTAGAGCATGCATTGAACATAGATTCACACACAAATAATTAATTTCTATATTCCAATAATCAGAGATACATTAAATATATATAGTTGAACTAATGCTAATCTTAGAGAGAGAAGTTGAGAGAATCTCTCAACTTCGTCAACAACCCAATCCAAACTAAGTAAGCACAATAATGGAGGCATTATCTCAAACAAAAAACATTTCTTATAATTTCAATATATATTGATTTTAAAGATTAATGAATATTGGAAATTTTATGTAAGAAAATTTTTTAATAATTTAAATTATTTATTATTAAAACCTAAAAAGATAAATAAAAATTTCAAATTTTATTTAACTTTATATGAGAAAACATTTCTTATAATTTAAATATATATTGATTTACAAATTTTCTGAAAATAAGTTATTTGATTTTTGATATTCCCCGCAACCTAATGGTCGTTAGCTACGAAATCGTTAATGCGAAGTTACCTCTTCCTTTCTCTGTTATTTCATTATTTCGTTTGTTGTTTCATTATCGTTCTCCATGTACCTTTTTTTGAAGGTGTAAACAAAAGTGACAACTCTCTTGTCTAATGGCTTGCCTGACTGGCGGCTGCCACTATTTCTGTTGAATACTATTGCTGAATCCAATATTTTTTATAATTAAATTAATTAACTTACATTATTACATTTGTTGATAGTAATTAGTGATTGTTGCCTATTAGATTATGATTTGTTTTCTTAGTAGAAAATAATAATACTAAAATTATTAATTTTTTTTTAATTTTTTTTTAATTTTTTTTTTTAATTATTAATTATAAATTTTAACAAACATAAATGTTTCCTTTATTTAAAAATTATAACTTTTCCTTTTAATTGAAAAATACTTATCATTAAAATTCATTTGTATTTAAATATGGATTTTCAAAATAAAAACAATTAAATTTAAACTTATGGCTCTATCTAAGATAGAATAAATTTATTTTTTAATCTTCCAATTATTAGTATAGATTTTATAATAATTTTACAATGTTATTTTCTGAATAATTGTTATTTAATTGTTGTTATTCTTCCCAATTTAATTGTTTCATTTGTCGTTGCTAGATCAACTATTCGCACATCTATCTCTTGATGTCTTGGTATGTTGTTTGATTATTTCATTTCTTCCTTAATCATTTCCAGTGAATAATTTTCTAGGTACCTTCTTTCTTGTGAAAAAAATTGTTCATTTTCTAGGTACCTTTTTTCCAGTGAAGCAATTTGTTCATTTTCTTCGAGTGAAGCAATTTGTTCATTTTCTAGGTACCTTCTTTCCAGTGAAGCAATTTTTTACGCTCCCCAATACATAATTCCACATTTTTTTGATTTGTGATGTCTCTCCCGAATGGGAACATGACAATTTGAAGGAATATGTTCCTCGCAAGGCAGTTGAATTTTGGTGCTTCCATTGTTCAACCACTAAGATTTTCTCTGTCAATGAGTTTCTGAGGAGATCAGTGTTGTACCCCTTGTACTTTTCGGCCAAACACTTGTGGACCTCTCTAGGTGTTGTTATTAAAGGCAAAAGAAAAAATTCTATGAGACTTCCACTATCAATATGAAATATACTAATCAAAAGAAGTGTAAAACTTACTTGATATAATAATTAAAAGAATCATAAGCTTATGGTTCTTTTAATTAATATATTTTATGTGGATGGGGAAGTCTTATAGAATTTTTTCCTTGCTATTGAATAACAACACTAAGAGACGTGCCCAAGTATTTGGCATAAAAGAACGAGGAGCTTGGCACCGATCTCCTAGACAATTCACAAACAAAGCAAATCCTAGTGATTTGGGTAGTGGTGTGAAATGGAAGTACCAAAATTCACTTGCCTTGAAGGGACTATATTCTGTCACATTGTCATGTTATCATTTGGGGATGCCCCACAAATCAAGCCACTGTGGAATTATGTATTGGGAGATGAACAAATTATTTCACTAGAAATGAGTCATTTTACAAAAGTGACAACTCTCTGAGAGCTTGCCCCATAGCATGAGCTCGCAGTTGCCATTTTTCGGTTAAAGGAAATTTATGCATCCAATATCCTCGTAGAATAAGATTCATAGGAGGAGAGGGAGAGTCAAACTCTTGGACTCAAGGGAGAGAGGGTTTAAACACCAATAACTTCTTCTCATTGAAGAAATGCTTGAAGTGTCCTCTGAAATAGTGTTCATTTTCTCGAAAAGGGTTCATTTATTTCAAAAGGCCCTAACCAATGAGAAGAAAGTATTAGTGTTTAACCTTATCTTTTTCCATGCCCACTAAATTTGATTCCACATGGGATATTAGATGCATCAATCACCTTCGACCAAAAAACTGGTGCTTGCAAGCTCATTCGTTATCACTTTTCTTTTGGACCTCAAAATTGGAAGAGTCACTTAAGATATGAGCGATACTTATGTTATTTTGAAATTAAATCTATATGTATAAAATTAGATTGTGCAATATATAGATCATTATTAAAAAGAGGTTATGCCTTGCCATTCAAATAGATGGTGAGATGGAAAAGAAAAAAATTGTGCAAACTTTCAGTAAATATTTATTTTTAAATTGTTTTCTTATATCAATTTATAGCACTTAGTCTTTTTAAGACATTAGGAAAAAAAATTATTTATGATAATTGGCTAGGTGGAAATCATATAAGATTTCTTATACATTAGAAAATAAAGAGGTAGTTTGGATGCATAGAATTAGTAGTTATTTAGTTTGGATGCATAGAATTAGTACTTATTTATAACAATGAAAAGCCATGGTGTATCTTTGGAGTTGCTAACACTGAATATTTATTAGTGCAATGTTGGTAATTCCAAACACACACCATGTCTTTTGGTTGTTGGGGGAGAGAGTCATTCTACAATCGATTATGAGGGTGATGTGTAAGTATGTCACCTCCTTAAAATATAAAATAAATAATTTTCGCTAATGTCGGAAAAAAAAAAAGCTATATAAATAAACAATTAAAAATGGATAAATACAACAATTAGCTCAGTTACTTGATATTTCACTTACATTCTACTTGGTTCATTGATATTTCACTTTCACTCTTCTAGTAATAAATAAAATATTTTGTTGTCTATGTTAAATAATATAATTTTATATATGTAATCAAAAAGAAAAATATATATAATTTCATCTAAGTAATTAGAAATAAAACATTAACTTCATAAAATCTATATATAAAATAAAATGTTAAAACAAAATATTTTAAGGTCATTTAGAATAATATATCTCATATAACTTATGAGTAAAATATTTTAAAATAAATTAATATTAATATGTATTTAAAAATAAATAAATATTGACTTATATTTGTTATTCTTATCTACCATCTCTACATCTTTTTAATTGAACTATTGTGATCTATTCTCAGCCATGGTATGAATGAAGGACTAGACCATGATGAAACATGTATATATACATGAACATAATGAAAACTTTTGGCTACTCTCTCTGAAATCGAGTCCAGACTACTTCATTTTGTTTAAAAAAAAATTCAAGTATATAAATTGATTATGCGATCCCATTCGGTCTCGTTCAATATTCCCACTGTTCCCTAGTGAATAATAACCTTGTTGGCTGAGCATTCACTTCATCGTAATAGCCTTAGTGTATGGTCCTTCAACTCATTATATGGGTTTCTTTTTAACAATATAAAGAAACAAAACACACAAAGTAAGGCCCATATATTATTGAGAAACAGTGGAAAACCCTAAACATCCAAAAACCTAATCCTAGGAGATGAAACACCAGAATATGGACCCCGTCAGGGTAAATTGGTACATCAATTTCTCAGGGTCCTAACTTTGGCATACTATCTCCATTTGATGCACATGATAAATCGTTAGAAATATCTATCTGAGGACTACAATTGTTAACTTCGAATATCAAGTTCGGAATGAACCTATTTTCCAGAGAAGCGATGCCTAAAAAATGTCGTTTAGGGCCTCAAAACGGCTCCGGAAGTTTAGGACCCAAAAAACTGCTAAAAATAGTAAACTGTTATTGCTATTTCATTATTTCGTTTGTTGCTTCATTATCGTTCTCCATGTACCTTTTTTGAAGGTGTAAAAAAAAGTGACAAGTCTCTTGTCTAATGGCTTGCCCGACTAGTGGTTGCCATTATTTCTGTTGAATAGCATTGTTGAATCCAATATTTTTATAATTAAACTAATTAAGTTACATTATTACATTGGTTGATAGTAATTAGTGATGGTTGTCAAATGACTCATTTGACTATTAAATTAGGATATGTTTTCTTATTACAAAATAATAATAATAAAATTATTAATATTTCTTTAATTTGATTTTTAAAAATATGTATCATTAAAATTTATTTTTATTTAATTATTTAAATATCGACTCTAATAATAAAAACTATTAAATTTAAATTTATGGAATCTTAAAATTCCATAGGTTATAACACATGGCTTCATCTCAGATAGAATAAACTCATTTTTTTAATCTTCCTATTATTAGTATAGATTTTATAATAATTTTAAATATTATTTTCTGAATAATTGTTATTTAATTGTTATTATTTCTCCCAACCTAATTGTTTCATTTGTGGTCGCTAGATCAACTATTGGCACATCTATCTCTTGATGTCTTGGTATGTTGTTTGATTATTTCATTTCTTGCTTAACCAATTTCAGTGAATCAGTTTCTAGGTACCTTCTTTCCAATGAAGCAATTTGTTACACTCCCCAATACATAATTCCACATTGTTTTGATTTGTAGTGTCTCTCCTGAATGGGAACATGACAACTTGACAGAATATGTTCCTCGTAAGGTAATTGAATTTTGGTGCTTCCATTGTTCAACCACTAAGATTTGCTCTCTCAATGATTTTCTAAGGAGATCAATGTTGTACCCCTTGTACTTTTCGGTCAAACACTTGTCGACCTCTCTAGGTGTTGTTATTCAAGGCGAAAGAAAAACTTCTATGAAACTTCCACCATCAATATGAAATATATTAATCAAAAGAAGTGTAAAAATTACTTGATATAATAATTAAAAGAATCATAAGCTTATGGTTCTTTTCATTAATATATTTGATGTGGATGGGGAATTCTTATAGAATTTTTTCCTTGCTCTTTCAGAATAACAACACTGAGAGACTTGCCCAAGTATTTGTCGTAAAAGTATGAGGAGCTTGGCATCAATCTCCTAGACAACTCACAAACAAAGAAAATCCTAGTGGTTTGGGTAGTGGTATGAAGTGGAAGCACCAAAATTCACTTTCCTTGCAAGGACTATATTATGTCACATTGTCATGTTATCATTTGGGGATGCCCCACAAATCAAGCCACTATGGAATTATGTATTGGGGAGATGAACAAATTGTTTCACTAGAAATGATTCATTTTAAAAAAGTGACAACTCTCTGAGAGCTTGCCCCATAGCATGAGCTCGCAGTTGCCATTTTTCGGTTAAAGGTAATTTATGCATCCAATATCCTCGCGGAATAAGATTCATACGAGAAGAGTCAAACTCCTGGACTCGAGGGAGAGAGGGGCTAAACACCAATAAAAAAATTTCATTGAAGAAATGCCTGGAGCGTCCTCTGGAATAGTGTTCATTTTCTTGAAAAGTGTTTGTTTGTTTCAAAAAGCCCTAACCAATGAGAAGAAGGTATTGGTGTTTAACCTTATATTTTTCCATGCCCACTGAATTTAATTCCACATGGTATATTAGATGCAACAATCACCTTCGACCAAAAAAATGGTGCTTGGAAGCTCATGTCATTATCACTTCCAATGGACCTCATAATTGGAAGAGTCACTTAAGATATGAGTGATACTTATGTTATTTTGAAATTAATTGTATATGTATAAAAATAGATTGTGAAATATATAGATCATTATTAAAAAGAGGTTATGCCTTGCCATTCAAATAGATGGTGAGATGCAAAAGAAAAAAATTGTGGAAACTTTCAGTAAATATTTATTTTTAAATTGTATTCTTATATCAATTTATAGCACTTTAGTCTTTTTAAGACATTAGGTGAAATTTTTATTTATGATAATTGGAGAGGTGGAAATCATATAACATTTCTTATACATTAGAAAATAAAGAGGTAGTTTGGATAAATAGAATTAGTACTTATTTAGTTTGGTTGCATAGAATTAATACTTATTTAAAACAATGAAAAGTCATGGTGTATCTTTGTAGTTGCTAACACTAGAATATTTATTAGTGCAATGTTGGTAATTCCAAACACACACTCTGGCTTTTGGTTGTTGGGGGGAGAGACTCATTCTACAATAAAATAATATAAATAATATGTCGGTCAAAAAATAATATAAATCATTTTCACTAATGTTCGCCAAAAAAAAAAAAAAAATTAAATAGCTATATAAATAAAAAATTAAAAATGGATTAATGCAACAACTAACAGAGTTACTTGATATTTCACTTTCACTCTTCTAGTAATAAATAAAATATTTTTTTGTCTATGTTAAATAATACAATTTTATATAACTTTAAGCAGGCCCATTCTACAGCCAGTGTGAAGGCTATGTTCGTCCCTCTTAAAATACAAATAAAAGATTCTCTAAATAGAAAAGTGTCAACTATAATAAAAAAGAAAAAAATATATAATTTCATGTAAAGTAATTAGAAGTAAAATATTAACTTCATAAATATCTCTATATAAAATAAAATGTTAAAACAAAATATTTTAATGTCAATTAGAATAAAATATCTCATGTAAGTTATGAGTAAAATATTTTAAAATAAATTAATATTGACATATATATATATATATATATATATATATATATATATATATATATATAGATATATATAGATATATATATATATATATATATATATATATATATATATATATATATATATATATATATATATATTGTAGAGGTGAATGGAGCTATTCACATTAATCATAAGACCAAAATATGCATAACATCCATAGGGGCTGATGACCGGGGTTGTACTTGACAGCAAAGACAAGATCAATAGAGACAATATCACCCTCAGGGGAGGATTTTACATGGGAGAGCATTTGAGGGGAGAAGAAAAAGTAGAGAAATGACTCCAAGACCCCGAAGCACCATGGTTGTTGGAAAACAAACCTATAGGTCTCGCAAACCATGAGAGAAGCATCCAAAAAACTACAGACAAGGAAGAGCTGAGAGAATTCAAGGACCCAAGGGGGGATGCATGTCCGCTTCATCGTTGAGGTAGTCTTAAAAAATTGATCGGGCGTCTGGGGTGCCCTCCTCCATTTTTTGGAATTGGCTATGGAGCGAAGACGGACCGACCTCCTGAACATCAGCTTTTGCCAGAGTTTCTTCTTTGATCCGATGGGCCTGCGAGTGACGCTTTGCCAAGCTGCGCTTTAGGAGGTCGTAGTGAGGAGAGGAGTGAGCAAAGAAGCGGAGGTGGTGAACCTCCCTCACATAAGCCACAAATTTGTCTGACAGCGCATCGATTTTCTTCTCCAACTCCTTACTGGCTCTGCTCTTCTCCTGCATTGCAATGGCCAATATTTTTTTGGTGTGCAAGTGCAAGTCGATTGCACGACTATAAAGATTTTCATGGCTTTTGGTTAGGCCCGGGTCAGGGATCCAGCAAAGGGCATGATCTACCAGCGCCGAATGGGTGGTTCTGCACCGAGAGAGGGCTTCCGCTTCCAAACCAGCCATATGCTCCTTCACCATCGTGAGAATGGTGTCAAAAAAAATACAGATGACATTTCTAACAGAGGATTCATCCCTGTGACCAGATTGTGGGAGGGGTTCTCCCAGTAGGCATGGCGACCCCGGCGCTACTGAGGAGGCGGATTATGATGGTGAGGAGCCATGACAGACAGACTAAGATGGGGATGAGCAGTGAGGGCCATGAGCAAGAGGCATCTGATGCTGTAAGCAGAAACAGAAGAGCCAAGCAGGATCAAGCTGTGGGGAATGAAGGTCGGGCTGATGGAATATATGGCCGCTAGCCAGAGAGATGAAGGAATGAGTGAACAACTAGAGCGCATGCATTTGGACTTATTGAGGGCATGCAGGGAGTAATTTCCGAGGGTGGGAGCGTACAATGGTGTACAGTCAGAGGGAGAGTTGTCACAGCGCTCAATCGTGAGATTGGATGTGAGGTACCAGGTCATGATGATTATTAGTTGTGGGAGATGATGATAAGGCTGAAACCTTCAGAAGATCTTTGTCATTTATGCTAGTACAAGCGGTTTTAACCGTTGTCTCCCCAATGGAGTCCCAATCATGAGATAGGAGTCTGTCAGAGGCCTTCATGCCTTGATTAGCTAGGAAATATGCCAACTTGTTGGCCTCTCATTTAAACACCATGAAGGAAACACCTTTGGCCTCATCAATGCTTGTTTTGATTCTTTGAAGGATTTTGTTGATGCGCCAGCAATCGGAAACTTACCTGACACTGCGCCCTTGCTGAAGTTTCCTGCAATCTTGGGTAGCGACACTGGAGTCACCTTCCACCAGTAGGGGCCAGAAATTATTATGTCTGACGATTACCAAGCCATGGGCTAATGGTTGAAGCTTAGCAACGTTATTTTTGGTGTGACCAAGATTTCTATAATAAATCCAAAGGATGGGTCCTTGAGAATTGCGAAAGACCCCTCTAAAGCCAGTTGTGCCTAGATTGTTCTTGGATGCTCCATCATAGTTGAGCTTGATGAAATTATAATTAGTGTATTCCAAGTGGACAACAGAGGGGAAGAGGGGGAGGCAGTGGGGGAAGGGAGGTTGAGAAGGGAAAGAATCCTGCGGTCCTCAATGGATGGGGGAGAGGAGGGGTCCAAGAGCTTGGAAATAGAGACAGATTCACACAGAGTATGTTTGATGCGATGGAGGAGATGCTCTTGTTTCATGGCCTTATCTTTGAATATGCGAGAGTTTCTTTCCTTCCATAGAGCCCAACAGATGAATCTTGGGAAGAGGTTCCAAGCCAAGTTAACAAGGGGTTGGGGAGAAAAGGTAGGGCGCAGTCCTCCAAGTAGGAGAGAATGGAATCAAAAGTGTGATCCGAGGCGTTGAAGACAAGATGGAGCCAGGTCCAAATGTTAGAGGCAAAGGGACAATTATTGAGAATGTTATTGGCCGTTTCCGAGTGGGAATGACAGAATGAACACTCGGAGGGTCCTGTGAAGACCTTATTCTACAAATTGTCCCAAGTTAGAATTTTATTGTGCATGACTAACCCTATAAAGAGAGTGATTTTCGGCCAATGTTTCTTGCTCCAAAGCCATTGCCACTTGCTCTCCTGATGTGCCTGAGTGGGACTCTGCAAGATATTGTAAGCTTCTTTTATATTAAAATTCCCTGCCGCATTGGTTCCCCAACGAAGTGTATCCGGTTCGTCTTCTTTCTGGATTTTTCTGTCGTTTAGCTCCTTTTTAAGAATTTCCATTGACTGATGATGCTGCATTTGAGCCATTCCTTTGATTTCTGACCACTCCCTCCATTCTGAGTTTTCAAAGATATTCCAGTAGTCTTTTACTTTTTGTTTATTTAGACTTTCCAGCTGCCTTCTGATTGGGAGGTAAATATCAGAGTCGAGTTTAGGACATTGCTCCCAATAATCTTCCCAGAATAGGGCATTCTCACCATTGCAGATCTCCCAGAAGCTATGGTTTTGAATGATGGATCTGTTTTCCCAGGCCTGATTCCAAATAGGCGAGCCCTTGAGGTTTCCCGATAGACGAATTAAAGATTCCAGAGGCTGCATAGGGGCGTATTTTTCTTTCCATAGCTTGGCCCAAGGGGTAGTGGGATTTTTTATCCATCGCCACCAAGTCTTGGCACCCTTGACCTTTCCCAGAACATCCAGGTCTTTGAGTCCTAGACCACCCACTTTTTTTGGGGCGCAAATTTTGTCCCAAGCCACGAGGGCCCATTTTCCGTTGTTGGCTTTTCCTTTCCATAGTAAATCTCTTTGTGGGGTGATGCTCCTACATCAAAACTTTCTTGGAACTCTCTTTGTGGGGTGATGCCCCTAATGACAATCAACCATAGAATGAAATCTATCAAAGACAAACTGGATCCACTCCAACATAAAGGTGTTTACTGTATAAATTGCTCATGCGGTAAATGTTATATTGGAGAAACATGAAGATCTTTCAATATTAGGCTCAAAGAACATGGAGCCAACATTAGAACTGGGAGAACCAAAACCTTGGCTCTAGCTGATCACTCGAATAAAACCCTCCACCACATCTGCCTAGAAGATGCTAAAGTTATAGCCAATGAAAATCACTATTACAAAAGGAAAACGCATGAGGCACTTGAAATCATCAATCATCCAGAAAACCTCAATAGGGATGGAGGTTTAGAAGTCAGTAGAAATTGGGTCCCCTTATTTTCACACTCTTAAATCATTCCTTTCCCCTGGTAGCACCCTTATCTTCCTCCTTCTTCCCCTTCCCAGCGCCACACTACCCTTCCCTTCCTTAAAAAACTTAGGAGGACCATATTTGACTCTTCTCTTACCTTGTATAAATCACCTTGTTGTCCCCCCCTTTTATATTTTCATCTTTCCCTTTCCTCTCCTTATAACACCTTTTCTTCCCCTATCATTATCCCTTAAAACCTTTGGCTTTCCTTAATAAACATTTAGAAATTTTGTTCTTAATAATAATTTTATAATTACCAAACTTTGAATGGTTAGGCATTAGCCCTCCCCCTTTTTATAATTTATAAGACCCTTAAATCCGAAGCTGAAATCATTCCCTTACATAAAATCCCCCCTTAAACCTTTACGCCCTTCTTAAAAAGTATTAATAATTTTAATTCATTAATATCAATTTTAATTAATAAATATCATTAGTAATAGTTATATTTAACTATTCCTAAATATTTTATTAAATTAAAATTGTCATTAATTCTTAATAGGAATTTTTTCTTTAAAGCATTAGCCTTATTAAAACTTTAATTAGCATTATTACAACTAGTGGGCTCTTTCGTTCACTCTAATTAATTAATTTTAGTATCCATAATAAAAATATGTCACCTTGTTAAGATAAGCAAATTAAAAATCAACTACCCCACCAAAAAAAATCTCTTAGTTTTATAATAATTTATTACTTTAATAATAATATAATATTAACAATTAATTAATAATGCATTTAGGTATATTTAATCTCTAATGAATTATTATGATTTAAAGCTATACTTTGTAAATTAATAACCTTCCTTGAAATTAGAAACCTTATTTGATTTGATTTAATTTATTTAATATTAAAAATATCGATTGATTTTTGGTTGGTCAGCCTTCATCTTGCACTCTTGGTATATTTATAATATCTTTCCTCCTCTCTTTTTTACAGGATTTGTCTCGATGATGGGTCTTGTTCTAGACCCGAAACATATATGCAAAAATGCTCACTATGGAGATTCCGAACCTAGAAACTCTAAACTCACACCACAGAAATCTGAAATCTACGATTTCAAGGATATTTGTCGCCTTGGGGTTGCATACGTTCAGCTTTTGCGCTTTGTCCTGAGCCTGCGTCGTGGCCACCTGATCTTTCCCTTCCTTGTTCTTAGTTTGTTGTGCCACGTGCATTGAATCGAGATCAGCTTCTTTGGGACCAGAGGCAGAGTTGTTCTGCCCTTTGAGGGGATCAACTTTGTCTGTTTCCTGCTGAGGGGAGATGGGATGGAGCTCCTGATCGGAGTGAGGGGAAGCAGAAGAGTTGGTTAAACGAGTAAAAAAGGATATTTCTGATGAATGAGAGGTCCTAGTGACCTGATCTCGGAAGGATGGAGCCTTCGAGCCTCCATCCCTCTCCATTGATGGAGCCAACGGTGATATATGTTGGACTGCTATGGCAGGTTTGCAGGGGTAGAGCCTGCAGCAACCAGAGACTAGAGACGCAGAGGGACAGAGAAAATTAGGTCATTCACTAGGGTTTTGTTCCCTACAGCTCTTCTCTTGAATTTGAGATCCAATATTGACATATATTCAAAAAGGAATTAATATTTACTTGCATTTTTTTATTCTTCTCTACATCTTCGTAATTGAACTATTATGATCTATTCTCAGCCATGCTATAAATGAAGGACTATACCATGATGAAATAATTTTATATGAATGAGCATAATGAAAACTTCTCTGTGAAGATTTAAAAAATCGATAACATTGTCAAGAAATGCTAGTTTAAATATGATTTCTTACATAATTTTGTAAATATATTTTGAGCATTATTGTAGTAATTAAAAATAAAATTCATTCCAATGAAAATGAAAATGAGAGTGTTAGAAACTTTCCAAGCTACATTTTAACTCCTATGGAAAAACTCTTACAACAATTCATAATTTGCAAAGGTTATTCATCATTGTATGATAAAAATTAACCCAAAAAAAAAACATAGACACATAATGCAGTGGTAGTGTCTTATTTTTTTTTCTCATAAAAAAATAAGCATAAAAAATAGCATAACTCCAGACTATAATCAAACTCTACTTGAAACCAGGGTCGCTTCTTATCTTATTCATTCAACTCTACAACGTAGGCCAACCTTATTGTCGATTCTCCTATGAGGGCCAACCTTGACCCCTGTTCGCCACGGTGATCCATGAAAATACACAGGAGAGCTTTTTACTTGTGGCTACAATCACCATGAACCGTATACAAATTTATTATGGGCCCATTCGGTCTCGTTCAATATTCCCACTTTCCCTGGTCAATAAATGGTCGGCTGAGAATTCACTTCATCGTAATAGCCTTAGTATATAGTCTTTAAACTCATTATATGGTTTTTTTTTAACAATATAAAGAAACAAAACACACAAAATAAACTTCAACTAAAGTTTCGAAAGCAAGTTGACACAGTTTAAATCCCCTAAGGCACAAAAAAAATATAATTCATTCCTTCCTTCCAACCTTTGCGCCCGCAAAGCCTCTCAGTACATGTATATATACAATTTTAAGGCAAAATATTGTTTAAAAATGTACAGTTATGATGCCAAAACTAGCATTTGTAATTTCAACACCGAGATTGGTTCTAGAAGCAATTATTAACAAGAAAAACATTTTTCCCATAGAGGAACACATTTAACACATTTACTAATTGTAAAGAAACAAACTATCCTAGTTATCCCTCTGGGGACACATAAGAAAAACCAACTATGAGATATTTACAGAAGTTTTTATGTCATAATAGGAAGTGGGGTGATGCTCCTGCATCAAAACTCTCTTGGAATATTTTCATCTATAGCTTCTGAGTTGTGGGTAACTGTAACTCCCATTGAATCTACTCTTCTTGGCATTTTTTTTCTCTTCCCGAGGTTGATTATATGGGTATAGGTGTGCGGCATTAGAGATAGGGGGAATTCCTATATCCGAAGGAAATTCAATTTAATAATCATTTGCTGAAAATTTTCTCAAGATCTTACAGGGACCAATCTTCTTCAACTTCAGCTTATTTTACTCACACTTTGGGAACCTTTCCTTGAATGAGCTAAAATCGTATCTCAAACTTTGAAATTTACCTCCCTTCACTTGAGATCAACCCTGTGCTTATATTTAAGAATTATTTCTTGTAACTCGTCTTTAATTTTTTTGTACATCATTTACATTGTTGTAGTGAACTCCTTTGAATCGACACTTTGATTTTCTCGTGTCCCAAAATTTATGAGTTTAGAAATACCTCTCGGATGCATGCCATACACAATTTGAAAAGATATTTTTCCCGTGCTCCTATTAGGAGAATCAATATAGGAAAATTCATCTTGTGGTATAACTTGATCCCATTGTTTATTATGCTCATGAACCAAATGCCTTGGTAAATTTCCTAGACTTCTATTAACCACTTTGGTTTTCCCATATGTTTTGTGATGATAGGCTGAGTTGTAGGTCAAGGTTTTCCCCAAGTTATTCCATAAATTTCTCTAGAAATATGCAACAAATTTGGTGTCTCGCTTTGAGACAATGCTCTTAGGCAGTCCATTAGGGGAATTTTGAGGTATAAAATGGGCCTCCTGAGGAAATTATAAAATAATAGTGGAAATAATAAAATAATATTTGATTACATCATCAAATTTTAGAGGGAAAAAACAAAAAACTACTTTTTTAACTCATATTTTCAACTTATCTCCCAAATGTTTTACTCAAATTTCGAGCAGGAATACTCGTTGGATGAAAAATTTAATTCCTCATCCAAGGAGTATCCATGTTGCATACTTTCGATGGGTCCTACTACATGAAAAATGAGAAATATATGAAAAACATGATTGTAATCACACTTTTTATGTATTTCTCATTTTTCGTGTAGCATGGTCCATCAAAAGTATGTAACATGGGTAATCCTTGGATGAGGAATTAAATTTTACATCCAACGAGTACTCCTGCTCGAAATTTGAGTAAAAACTTTGGGAGATAAGTTGAAAATACGAGTTGAAAAAGTAGTTTTATTATTTTATTATTTTTTAGTCTTTTTACCCTTTTACTTAAAAAATGGTGAATCATCCCCCATGGTTGACATCATCATCTTGAATCCTATTGGTTCTTATCAAGTTTAATTTTGTTGTACATATTTCTTAAGAGGCCCGTTTTAGACCTCAAAAATCCCCTAATGCCATGTAGTATCACTACTTCTCGGAAAAATAAATTTTAAATATGGGAAGCATCATTTTTTTTGTATAGGGTATTAAATGTGTCATTTTATAAAACATGTCCACTACTGTAAAAATTGAATCATGACTCCTTTGGATTCTTGGTAAACCTAGAACACAATCCATAGTAATGGCTTCCTACGACCTGCTCGTTATGGGTAGTGGCTGATAAGTCCTGCATTCTATTGTCTCCCTTTAGCATGTTGACAAATTCTACATTTATGCACAAGCCTCTTAAATTATGCCCATATTCTTTACCAATAATAAAAATAATTCAATTTTGCATAGGTAATGCCATGACCAGAATGACCAGTAAGTCCCCCACTATGTTTCTCTTTGAAAAAATTATCCTTCATTGATCCTCTTGGGATATAAAAATTGCTACCATTTAATTGTAATCCATCCTAAACCAAATATTCAAGCGATGGGCTTCTATCTCTACTCACAAGGTTTTCACGGGCTTCATATATTTATTTAAAATCTAGATTATCCTTGTACAACTCTTATAGATGCTCATATCCAAAAGTGTTAACTTGGAAATAAAAATCTTCTGCTCAAACCATCAACAAATTCGTTAGCACTTCCATTTATATGCTTTAAAACAAAATAATAACTCTACATGTACTCAACCCATCTTGCATGTATTTGGTTCAACTTGTCTTGTTTACCGATAAATTGTAATGTCTAGTTGTCAATTTACATGATGAACTCAGGCATAAGATAATGCCTCCACTTCTTGAGAGACTGAACTATTACATAAAACTATTTATTATAGATATAATATTTATGTTGGGCCTCATTTAGTTTCTTGCTGAAATACACTATTGGTTTACCATCCCGACTAAGGACAACTCCAATTGTTGTTGCACTAGGATCACATTGTACCTAAAAAGGCTTTTGGAAATTAGGAAAAACTAATATAGGTTGCTCAGTAATTTTATTCTTCATCAATTGGAGTGCCTTTTCTATAGCTATTTTCCATATAAAGGTTGTTTCTCCTTTTTAATTGTCTCTACCATTGGCACACAAATGTGGCTAATATTTTGAATAAATTTTCTCTAAAAGCTAGTTAATCCATGGAAGCTTCTTACCTCATGTATGCTAGTTGGGGAAGACCACTCTTTAATGGATTTTAATTTCCTGGGGTCCATTTTCATCCCTTCCGTGGAAATTACAAATCCTAGATAAACGAGCTTTGTCTTAAGAAAAAAACATATTTTTCTTGCTACAACTTCTTTAATACTAGATTTAAAAATATGAGGTGTTCTTTCTTGGTTCTTCTATACACAAGGATATCATGTAAATAAAAAATCACAAACTTTCAAATAAATTCTTTGAGAACCTCATTCATGAGCCTCATAAAACTTTTGGGTGCATTGGTCAAGCCAAAAGGCATAATCAACCATTCATACAAGCTTTCATTATTTTTGAATGTTGTCTTCCATTCATCCCATTCTCTCATTTGAATTTAATGATACCCACTCTTTAAATCTATTTTTGAAAACTATATGGCCCCACTGAGACAATCCATTATATCATCCATGCGAGGTAAGTGAAACCTATTCCTAATATTTATCTTGTTAATAGATTTGGAATCTGTGCACATTCCCCAACCTCCATATTTTTTGGGAGTTAAGATAGTTGTCACAACACATGGGCTCAAAATCTCTCTAATTATATCCTTGTCCAACATTTCCTGAAAATGCTTTCTATTTTTCTTAGTTTCCTCAGGGGTCATTCTATAAGCTTCCTTGTTAGGTAGACTATCTCCTGCAATTAAATATATATGATGGCTAAGGCTTCTTATAGGTGGTAAGGCATTTTTCAACTCATCAATAATAACATCAGCAAAAGCATCTAATCATCACTTAAATTCAGCAGGAAAATCATTTAGATTTTCATGTGTAAGGACAGTTCGAGCCTTAGCAATTATAACAAAATTCAACCCCTATTCTTGCTTGATTTGTTGTAGCAACTCCTTCCCAGTCATTATTAACATGCTCATGTTTGCACCCTCTCTAGCTCCTTTTTCTTCCAATGATAACAACATGTCCTTCCAGTTTTCATTCTCGAAAGAGTAGGTGTTATTTCTCCCATCATGAATAAAACCTATTTTATATTGTCATGGTCTACCTAATAAGACATGAAAAACATTCATAGTCATCATATCATAGAACACCTCATCCTTGTAGCTTCTAAATTGGAATTCCACCTTGCTCTATTCATTGACTAAAATATGTTGTCCTTTTTGCAGCCATGTCACTCGATAAGGACTGGGATGTGCCATCCTTTGCAGTCCTAATTTCTTCACCATTTCAAAAAAAACCAAGTTTTAAGTGCTGCCACTATCAATAATTACTTTGCAACACTTTCCTTTAGATTTACAGACTATTCTAAACAAATTTCAATGTTGGGTTGGCTCTTGTTTCACATTTTCTCCTTTAATCAAATTCCTCTTTAGCATTAGATACATACCCAACTCAATGGTTTCCTCATCTACTTTTGTTGTTTCCACCTCATCCCTAGCTTCTAGAACATGTGCTCCTTTCTGGCTTGTTGATTTAATTTCGGGATATTTACATGACATATGGTCTGTCTTTCCATATATGTAGCATCTAACTTCCCTATCTCTACCTCTACCTCTTCATAAAAATTACCTACCCCATGATTCTCCTCCTCTTAGAGCTCAACTACTTGAACTCCTTACTCTCCTCTGGCATTCTTGGACATACCCTATTGGTAGACCCTTTCCTTATAGCTATACTCCTTCCTCTACTACATTGGCTCTACTTTCTAGCCAACTTGTCTTCCGCTCTCAGTACTATGTGATGGGAATCCTCCACGGTATTTAAGGATAAGAGGTTGATTTCATATTGAATTTCAAACCTCAGGCCATTTATGTACCTGAACACATTCTCCACATATTTTTCGATGTGACTTGCTCTTATATTTATCCTATAAAAATCTTCTCTATATTATTTTTCTTTCATGAACTTCTGCTTCATATTTTGTAATTTCCTAAACATATTTAGCGGGTAATCCTTGGGAATAAATTTTATCTTAAATTTAGCCACCATCCTATCCCAACTTTTAATCTTTTCCTTTTTTTTTATCCCTTCGGTCTGTCTAAAACTCATACCATCACAATGTTACATGTCCATTGAACCTAGTCACATCATACTTGACTTGTTGGTCCTCCTCAACATCCTCATAATTAAAATATTTATCTAGAGTCTTTATCCAATCCAGCGGCCCTTCCACATTTATATTTCCTTCATATACTAACAATTCCATCTTGTATATGGATCTGACCTTGGTGACCAGTTTAATCAATTTCTCATCTCGTTCCTCTCCTCCTTGATATATTTCCAACTATTCCTCAGAGTTGATGTCCTCACTCTCACTGATGTCTCTAGCAACCTGATCTTATCTCTTAGTAGTTTCCACAACATTCATCCTTGCATGGATACACCTCATCTCCAACCTCCAATTATCTTACATCCCATGCCTTTCTTGCCTTCCTCTTATTGAACACATGTTAGCATCACCTTCGTCGTAGCTACTTTAAATTCTCTTGTAGTTACAGACTTTGTTTCAGAGCTCAAAATGTGCTCTCTTACCACAAATAACTTAGAGGTAGGATGTTCATTTTTTTCTAAAAAATGTTAAGAAAAAAAAGAAACATACTCATAATAATACCTCCTGCGTTCTGTGACCCCTACATGTTTTCCATTTACAAGATTTTGATGAGGTACAACACTTTAAGTTCACGTATGTATTCTTTAAAATAAATTAAAATGAATACTCAAGGACCAATTCCTGCACAATTCCAAACTCATTCACACTTAAAAAAGTAATTTGAGGTCATGGGATTTTTTCAACTCACCCAAATAGCGTCGCTCCCGACTATAATCAGACCCGACTTGAAATTAGGGTTGCTTCTTCTCTTATAACTCCAACTCTACATCGTAGGCTCATTTGTTGACAGTCAGATGAAACCCCACAGAAATAAGGGGGTTGGCTCCATTTGTAACATATTATGGCATGAAAATAATTAGAGGGATGACCTTCGATCCCTGTTCACCATGGTGATCAACAAAAATGAAAAGGAGAGCTATTTGGTTGTGGCTACCCTCTCTATGAGCCTTTTCCTTCTGAATAGGAGGTTTGAATTTATTTTGTTTCAACTAAATTCAACTCTACAAATCAATTATGCACCCAATCGGTCTCATTGAATTTTCCCATTGTTCCCTAGTTGACAAGAACCTCGTTGACTAATTTTTCACTTCATCATAATAGCCTTAGCGTATGGTACTTCAATTCAATATATGGTTCTTTTTTTTAAAATACAAAGAAACAAAACACACAAAGTAAACTTAAACAAGATCTCCCACAACAAATTGACACACAGTAAATTACCAAAGGCACGAAAAAAAACAATTCATTCCTTCCTTCCAACCTTCATGCCCACAAAGCCTCTCGGTACATGTATATATACAATATTAAGGAAAAATATTGTTCAAAAAATTATAGGTATGTTGGCAAACCTAACCTTTCTAATTTCGACACTGGGCTTGGGTATAGAAGTGACTATTAACAAGAAAAACATTTGTCACATAAAGGAACATGTTTAATAACTATAAAGAAACAAACTAGCCTAGATGTCCCTCAAAAGGAACATAAAAAAAAACCAACTACGAGATACTTATAGAGTTTTTGATGTCGAAACAGGAAGTGAAGTGATGCTCCTGCACCAAATCAACCCTACACCTATGTATGGAATGAACTAATTATATGTAGATGGATGGGATATTGGATAAAAATTTGTAGTTCACATTATTAATCGAAATAAACACATCGTTAATTGAAATAAGCACATAATATTCTAAATGAACATATTATTAATTGAAATTTAAAAAATATGTAAACATCACTAAATACTTTAATTCTTCACATAATTAAAAATAAAATAAAAACAAAGAAAAACTTCATCTAATCAATACTCGATGGAGCACCATATGATCAATTCCCTATCTAATAAGTAAATTTATTAGGATTAATAGTATAAAAAGGAATTTGTTTATTTTTACATGAATTTTTTAAATTCTTACAATATTAAGTGAAGCACTCTGAAATATAAAAATATAATTTGTTGGTCAATGACTAAATTTCAGCAAGAGTTTCAACATGAAACTCATTTATATTTTTGTGTGTAAGGACAATTAGAGGCTTACCAATTATAGCGAAGTGTACCCCCCTCTTCTTGTTGGATTTGTTGTAGCAGATCCTTCCCAGTCATTATTAACACACCCAGTCCTGCATCCTCTCCAATTCCTTTCTCTTCCAATGGTAACAACATGTGCTTGTAGTTGTCCTTCTCGAAAGAGTAGATGTTCTTTCTCCCATCATGAATAAAACCTTTTTCATACTGCCATGACTTGCCTAATAACACATGTCAAACATCCATAGGCATGATATCACACAACCCCTCATCCTTGTAGCTACCAATTTTGAATTCCCCCTTGCTTTGTTCATTGACTAAAATATTATGTCCTTTTTGTAGCCATGTCACTCGATAAGCAGTAGGATGTGCCATCCTTTGGAGCCCTAATTTCACAACCATTTCCATAGAAACCAAATTTTCATTCTTTCAACTATAAATAATTACTTTGCAACACCTTCCTTTGAATTTAGAGATTGTTCTAAACATATTTATTCGTTTTTTTGGCTCTTGTTTCACATTTTATCCTTTAATTAAAATCCTCTTTATCATTAGAGAATCACCCAAATCATGGGTTTCCTCTTTTACTTATGTTGTTTCCACCTCATCCCTAGCTTCTACAACATGCACTCCTTTCTATCATGTTGATTTATTTTAAGGAAAGTTCCATGAAATATGGTTTTTATTTCCACATATGTAGCATCTAACTTCCATTTCTCTGCCTCTACCTCTTGGGAAATATCCCCTATCCCTTCATTCTCCTATGTTTGAATATCAAATTCTTGAACTCCCTACTCTTCTTTAGGAGTCTAGGTTCTTCCCATATTGGGAGACCCTTTCCCTCTAGCTAGACTTCTTACTTTGTTGTGTTGGCTCTAATTTCTACCCACCTTTTCTTCAACTCCCAGTGTTGCCTGATATGAATCGAGTCGCAGTCTTCAAGGGTAAGAGGCTAATTTCATCTTGAGTTTCAAACCTTGGGTCATTTATGTAATTTTCCACCTTATCCACATCTTCTTCGATGTGACCTACTCTTATATTTAACCTGTAAAATTCCTTTGCATATTATTTTGTTGTCATGAACTTCTGCTTCAGGCTTTGTAACTGCCTAAACCAATTTAACTGGTAATCCTTGGGCATAAATGTTATCTTAACTTTAGCCACCATATTATCCCAATTTTTAATATTTTCCTTTTCCTTTTTCCTTTGGTCTACTTGCAACTCATCCCACCACAATTCTAAATGTCCTCTTAACTTGGTCACAAGATACTTAACCTTATGGTCCTCCTCGACATCCTCATAGTCAAAATATTTTTCTAGAGTGTTCATCCAATCCAGTTTCTCTTCGACATTCAAATTTCCTTCATATACCATCACTTCCATCTTCGGTTTGGATCTAACCTTCGTGACCAGTTTAATAAATTTCTCATTTGGTTCCTCTCTTCCTTGAGTTATTTCCACCTATTCCTTAGAATTGGTATCCTCACTCTCGATGATGTCTCTTGCATATAGATATCATCTCTAGGAATTTTCCACAACCTTCGTCCTTCCCTGTATATGCCTCAAATCCAACCTCTATTCATCTTCCATCCCATGCCCTTCTCGGCTTCCTATCATTGGAAAAATGTTAGCAGTACTTTTTTAGCAACTTATCTAAATTCTCTTGTAGTTACAGAGTTTTTTTTAGTGCTTCAAGCACACTTTGATACCACAAATAACGTAGTGGTAGCGTGTTATTTTTTTCTTAAAAATTTTAAGCACAAAAAATAGACTCAAAATAATAACATCGATGTTATTGGATCCCTACATGTTCTTTCTTTACAATATTTTGAGGAGGTACAACCCTTTAAGTTTAATTTTGTTTCATTTTAAGAGAAATTAAATCGAATATTCAAGGACCAAACCTTGCATAATTCCAAACTCATTCACACATACAAAAATAAGTTGGGGTCACGGAATTTCTTCAACTCACCTAAATAGTGTCACTCCCGACTATAATCAGACCCAACTTGAAATCGAGCTCACTTCTTCTCTTATTCTTCCAACTCTACGTTGTAGGCCCATTTTCTGACTGTACGATATGACCCCACACAAAGACGGGTGGATCTATTTGCAACTTGTTATGGAAAGAAAAGAATTTGGAGGGCCGACCTCCGACCCCTGTTCAAAATATTGATCCATTAAATTCAAAGGAGAGGAATTTGGTTGTGGCTACCCTCTCTATGAGCCTTTTCCTTCTGAAATTGAGGTTGGACTTCATTTTTTTTGAATGAATATTTAAGTCTAAAAATCAGTTATGCACCCAATTGGCCTTGTTCAATCTTCCCAATGTTCCTTAGTTGATAAGAACCTCATCGGCTAAGCATTCACTTTATTGCAACAACCTTAGTGTATAATTCTTTAACTCAGGATATGGTTTTATTTTTTTAACAATACAAAGAAAAAAACACACAAAACTAAACTTCAATGAGATTTTGACAACAAATCGACACACAGTAAATTACCCACGACAAAAAAAAATAAAAAATCATTCATTCCTTTCATCCTTCACATCCACTAAGCCTCTTAGTACATGTATATATACAATATTTAGGAAAAATACCATTTAACAAATTATAGGTATGCTCACAAAACTAGCCTCTCTAATTTTGACACTAAGCCTAGTTCTAGAAGTCACTATTAACAAGAAAAACATTTGTCCCATAAAAGAACACATTTACTAACTATAAAGAAACAAAATGACCTATTTGTCCCTCCGGGGACACATAAGAAAAACCAAATACAAGGTATTTATGGAGTTTTGATGTCAGAACAGGAAGTGGAGTGATGCTCTTTCATCAACTCAACCCTACACTAATGTATGAAATGAACTAATAATATGTATATGGATGAGATATAGGATAGAAATCTGTAGTTCAAATTATTGATTGAAATAAACACATTTTAATTGAAATAAGCATATTGTATTTCTAAATTAATATATTATTAATTGAAATATAAAATAAATATAAACATCACTAAATAATTTAAATCTTCACATAATAAAAATAAATAAATAAATGAAACAAAACTTCATCCAATCAATACTCTATCATAGAACACCATATAATCAATGCTCTATCTAATAAATAAATTTATTAGGATTAATATTATAAAATGGAAAAAAAAAATATTTATACATGGAGTTTTTGAATTCTTACAATATTAAGTGAATCAATGTGAAATATGAAAGCTTGGAAATAATGCTTACATTAGTAAATTGATAGATTAGGTTTCTTGGTTGTCATAGTTTTGTTGAGATATTTTATCAACAATATTCTCCTTGTTTGGAATTTGTTGGATCTCATGAACACTATTTATGTGGCTTATATTTTGGTTTTGTGTGAGTAATATACGAATTGTTTTGAGTGAATTTGTGCACCATGTTTTCTCCTCTAATTTATAATTTGGTATCAGAGAGTATCTGGGCCTGACTCCTCAAGGGAGGGTCTAGAAATATGTCAAAATTTGATGCTTGAATCATTGAAAATAATTATATTAGCATTATCTTAGCCTAATTTAGTGTGTGAGATCGGATTTATTTATTTGTATATGTGTGCCTGTGTTTTGCGTGAATCTGTGTATCCAAGTAGAGCGATGTTCGAATCATAATGCTTGTATATCTGCTACATCGAGGGATCTGCTACTATATCTCAAGCTCATATCGTTGCCTCCATTTCTTCTAGTATTCACGGGACGAGTGGAAGAAGTCGATCACAAATGGAACCAACAAGGCCTGGGAGGGAATAACTACGAAGGTCGTTGCACAGACCTTCATCCAACACTTTCCAAGATGAGTGAGCCAATATTGGTGACATGTGTGAAGAGACTGGTTGCGAATTTTATGTGGTGTGAAGCCCGTTGATTTGTTCAATTTATAGCTACAATCTATGAAGAAGAGAGATTTAGAAGGGCACAATTGATGTTGTGGAGCATGTGCCTATTGTGATATGCCATATCAACATGGGATATGTTTTAACTACAACTCTATAATGCATGGCTTTGCTACCATGACAACTATGTCATATAAATCTTCTTAATCTAAATAAATCCCAAGGATACATGTGGGAAAAATCATTTCAACTCTTGAAAACAAGAAATAAGGGACAATTCATCATTTATTTTGCTGGAAATATATCTGGGAATGAAAACATATCTGCATAGAAATGCAGAAAACCTAGAATTTCCCATTCAGATCCATGTGGTCAATGAAAAAAAATTAATAATTTGTGCTCAATATTTTCTTTGTTACCTCTAGCGTAGCCTGCGGGGGAAAAAATCCCCAAAATACAATGTGTTAGATATAATTTGAAACTGTGGCTCGCCAAGATATGCCCCTAATATTCCCCCATAATTTCTTAGCCTCTCACCTCTTCAACGAAGCTAATCCACAATTCATTTTTCTTCAGACACATGGAGATCAAATCACTCAAGAGACAAGTGGTAGGGCAAGGAAAGTGCTCAAGCGTTGAACCTCTATCAACATTTTAGTGGTGTCTACGTTTTATCTCACATAGTAGGAAATTGAGGGGAAACGTTGTGAGCTCGTATGGAGAATTTTTTTTATGTTTCATGAATCCTGCAAATATTTTTTTTTCATTTACTTCGAAAATGGGGTTTTCAGTTATGTTTTAGGTATTCACATCATTTGCATGTTTTTTTATCTCTTTAGGGGAAAAAATGTGAGATCAAACATATGGAAAAGTTGATGGAGGAGCAGTTATGAGATTATAAAATTATTGGTGTAGATTTGAGTAATTGTTTGGTTTGTAGTAAAATTATAATTATTTTTCATTTGTAAAATGAAAGTGCGGAACCAATTATTGAACATAGGAATATAATTAAATTAGTGATTGTATACGTTATTCGATGTCAAGAGAACTTATCGCTAATTTAATTATGTGAATCTGTTATATGTTGATGGATCTTGTTGTGCTTTGAGCTTAAAGAGCATCAATTGTAGGCTATGTTATGAGATCCATGTGTGTAGAAAATTTAGTTTCATAATTGATTGTGGGATACACTCAACACCCATAAAACTCACCCATACAACTATCAAAAGTGTAGTTCATTGCATTTTATAGATGGAATTTTGTCCATAGGGTGGTCTAGTATCGATATTATCCTTCGGTAGATTGAGAAGCATCAATTATACAAAAAATTTCAATGATATTCAAAGGCGTTTATGCTTTAAATGGAGTTAAAGTGACAACTCGAAGATGAGGTGGCGAAGAAAGAGCTATGTTTGCGAGATTCCAGAGTGGATATGAGTGCTAATGAATACTAGCCATACAAATGTGACTATATATAATTTATGATTCTTGTAATAATATTTATAATGATGTACTATAAGCATTAAAAGGGGGACATGAAAATAATGCTTACATTAGTAAATGGATAGATTAGTTTTGTTGGTTGTTAGAGTTTTGTTGAGAGATTTTCTCAACAATATTCTTGTAACAGACCTGGTGAAAATTCCATGTAATAAAAGTTAATAAAAGGAAAAATAATAACCACGGTCGATGGAACACTTATTCTGAGATGAATGTTAGGAAAAATATCCTAGTGGGTGTTCATTTCAGTTAATATGGGTAAGGAAATTGGCAGAGGCATTTGGAAAGGAAAAATGGAATTTTTGGCACATTTATTTATGAAAATAATGGAAATTAAGAGAAAAGGGAGGTGAAAGGTCAGAGGTTGCATTTAAGTAGGAAAATGAAGGAAAATAATGGAAAATGAAGAAAATAGAGGCATCATTAATAAAAAGGCTTCTGAGGATCAGTTGGTACATTTTGTCAGTTCAGTTTTGGACCTCTCTCATTTTTCTTTCCCTCTCTCTCTCACTCTTCGACACTTAGATATTTCTTGGAGCACTTTGGAATTGGATCAAGAAAGATATATAAGGCAAGAGGAAGGAAGGAGAAATATAAGAAGATCGAGATCAAGAAACTACAACAGGATTATTTGCAGGTATCGATTTTCATGTTTGATTTCCTTTCTAGATTTGGCATGCATGGTATTACATGTGGTTTTTTTTTTTCACGGCATGGGCTTTTCTAGGTGTGACAGTGTTCTTAGCCTAGCATTACCATTTTTGGATATCCATGGTGTGATGGGGTTCTCATGTTTTGGTTGAGACCGATTTCCAGATGTATTCGAAGCTTATTGAGGTGGATCTCCAAATTGATAGGCCACATGGCCTAGTAATCCCTGAACCAGACTATAGGTTGTTGTAAATATGGAGAGTGTGTTTCCTAATTGGGCTTAGGAATCCTAGATCGGTGAATTTCTAGATACAAGGTAAAGCCTAGAGGTGGTTTTCTCTCTATTAGACCTAGGAATCCCAGGTTGGGATATACGGTAAATCCTGGAGAGTGTGTCTCAGTTTAGGGCCTAGTAATGCCTGGATTAGACTATGGATTGTGGTAAAGCCTGGGAGACTAGGAGACAAGAAAATTACTCACAATGTAGGAGGAGAAATCTGGTGGCATCCATAATTGTTTTGGCCTAGTGATCGGGTGGAGATCATGGTAAATCCTGTTATGACATGTTTATTGTTTTGGCCTATTGATTAGGTGTGGATTACGGTAAAGCCCGATGTCTACTTATGAGGGTGAGTTTGTTTAACCTCGGGATGCCCTGGTTGGTTGTTTTTTTTTTAGTCCCACATTCATGCTTGGAATATGGCACGAAGTTGATTGGATGAAGAGAGATTTGGCTAAACTAATCTATGGTTGAGTGGAATGTGGAAGTCCTATCCCGGGTTGGCTTTTGAATTCATTAATAAGAGGTTCTCTCGTAGACATTTTATGTGTAAATGTATTGGCTTATATGTGCATTCTATGGCTGATGTATCCTTGACATTTATGTTGTTATTATGCTAGTTATAAGCATTTATTATAACAATGATGATGTATGGTTATCATCATGTTTTAATTTGTAAATGAATGAAAAATGTATCTATGACCTAATAGATGATAATGCAACTAATGATGTAAGGGAACAATGATTCTTAGCGATTCTGACATAAGTATGAGACCACTATGCTTAGATTTGTTGTTTACACCTGTAGATTACATATTTGTGACATGTTTAAGGAAATTCCTGTCATGGATAGGAGAGTTCAAGTCTAGGTCTTTTCATGGGTTTTGCAAATACATCAATATTTCGCTATTTTATTTCATTTCTAAACTTTTCATTAAGTTTTGGGTAGTTTGTGCGTGAAAAAAGTGGCTCAAATCCTGGGGGCACTGGAATAGGTCTGTTGGAAAATTTCCCTGGACACATGCTTGCATATGTCGTAGGAGCATCCAGAGCCTCCCGGACGCATGCATGCCTATACTGTGGGAATGTTTGGGGGTTTAAAGGCCTAAAAACTCAATGAGACCCAGGGTTTAGATCCCTAAGTGGTTGGGCTGGCCTCTAGGAGTCTTTTCCATGATGTGGGAGATATGTGTGATGTGTTTATGTTGATTCCACTTCCTTAACATCACCTAGGAGGTTTAATTTGGTCATAATAACTCTTCATCACATGTTTATCCTGATTTACCAATTATTTGGGTAGATGTGGGATGAGGGTGTTACATAGGAATATCATAGCATGGTTCACCACTTGTACTGGATGGGTGGTGTGTGTGTTGTTCATGCATTCATGTCGGTTTCACGTGTGTTAATCATCCTCATGGTTTATGTGTTGGTTTCATATGCATGGTTTCGGTTATGGTTGAAGTTATGTTTCCATGTGAAAGAGGTTTTTATTGTTGGGAAATGTGTTGTCATGAGTGTATGCTTGGTTACATGTTGTTGTATGTTTTTACATGTATTTTCCTTGTATTCTAGGTTACATGTTGTTACATTTTGTCACGGGTATTGTATGTTTATGCTTGGTCACATGTGTTTATGCATGTGTACTTTCTCTATTATGCTTGTTTATTGCTCGTGTTTACTCTTGTGTATTGTCCATGTTTATGCTTGTGTACTATCCGTGTACATTGGTATGGTTGATGTTGTCATGCATGAGGTCATAGTATGTGTAGTGATATGGCCATGCAATGATGACTGGTCCACTCTATCTAGAATTATGTTTATGTGTTGGTACACTTAGTTGTTATATGTCTATATGTTGTTATGATTATGTTTGTACATGTAATACGATGATTTGTATGATCTTTCAAATGAGGTATCCTCCTCAAATTATACTAATGTACGTTGGTTTATTATGATTTGGTTTAGCTGAAATATTATTCCTTACAAGAAAGAGATCAAAACAAATAGCAATATGGTAGACTACAAAGACTCTCCATATGAATTAGATGAGCAGCGTGGTGGGCACTCTTCTAATTTGGCAAACACATTGAGAATATTGAAGCAATAAATAAGGATTTGTAAGGAATACAATGACAAAATCATAGAGGCACAAGAGAAAAATGCAATACTCCTTCAGATTTTGTTAGAATTGCATTGGAAATGGTACATGTACTTTTGAATGAACAACTAGGTATGAATTTTGGAATCTTCAATTGTAGAGTGTGTCAAGGCTCTTCCACCAAAGGGAGACAAAAGTGGGAATTTAAGAGAAGATTAATAGTACTAATATAATAAAGACACACGAGCATATACCTAAAATAACCATTAGTCAACTAGTGAAATAGTTTAAATAAAAGTAACTATTGTTAAAACAAGTACAACACACCTTCAACAAGATAGGCACGAAAGCTAGCTAAATAGTTTAATTTCTTTAGTATGAATGAAAACAAAATATATGTGATGGCTCAGTGAGCTTCAAGTATTAAGAGAAATTTCCAAGATACATCGATACAATGAACACCACTAGCTCCAAAAATGGAGTGTTAGAGCTACCACTTGCTCCTCAAGAGAACTATATTTCCCTCTAATGCCTAGCTAGAGGATCCAAGGTGAAAATTAATTTGCTTGAGCTATGAGTGTGTATATATAAAAAATGAGGTGACTCTCCACCTCCCTTGTGACTCTTTGACTCCTCTCATGACTCTTAAGCTTCCATCTAACTTTTTAAATTTCCATGAGACTCTTTAACTTCTACATGACTTTTCAAATTCTATAAGTGAATCTTAGACTTCCACTTTACATTTAATTTCTCCTATTGTTGAAAATTACATAATTACATCCACAAATGATGTGGAAAATGATGACTTATATGACACCTTGACAAGACATGACATGACATTGATGGCATGAACTTGATGATGATGTGGTAATGTAAAACCTTTCTTTCTGTTGTTATTTTTGTGTCTTCTTGAGAGATGATACATGTTCTTCCTCTTCCTCCTCCATAAGGCTTAAATATAGAGAGTCTTCAATATGATCATGATCTTCAATTTTTTTCACAATTTAGTGTCCCATCATCTTCTTGTTCAATGACCAACTTGTCTTTAAAGCTTCATAAGTATCATCTAGTATATTCTCCTTATTGTTCTCCTTTATCATCACCCTATCATGTGAAGATGTAGTACCTGCAACTGAAAATCACTCATGACAATATGACGTCACCTCGAAAAACCCATAGTATAACATGCTTCATTAAAATAACTTATTGAATTGGATCTAGGTACGGGACTAGGAGGAAGGCTCATGAATTGTGCATTTTACAGTTCTAGAGGCTAGGAGTGAGGTGTTGAGGCTTGTGACTACGCAATGCACAACACTAGAGGCCTGTGTAAGTAGACTATGCAGTTGATGGTCAGTGAGGTGGGATTTCCTACTATGACTTCACAATGCATAGCTCAGGAGAGATGGAATCCAGTATATGGTGTATTTTCACAGTTCAAGGAGTCAGGGATGTAAAATGCAGAATGGGATTGTGTAATGCGCAGAAGGAGACTGAGAGGGAGGCTTGATTTCCCAATTCTAGGGTTCAAGGGCCTAGGATGGAGCATTTTTAATGCACAATGTGAGGTCCTTGGAGGCAGGAATGATACATTGCATAGTTCTAGGAGGCAAGGATGCATGCTTTATGATTGACACTACACAATGCGCAATATAGGAGGATAGAGTGAGCTTAAGTTGTTTGGCTAAAAAATATTCCATAATTTAGCTAAGTGCGGGATTAGTGAAGCATATATGAAATAAAGGTTGGAATTGAGCATGATCGCCCACTCAGAACAATAAACGACGCAACATTAGACACTCAAAACTTATAAAAAAACATGGTTCCCTTAATGTGATGGCAAAACAACATACTCCTCCAAGTGCAACACTTAAGGTACACTTTGCGACAATAATGACGACACTTGTGTGAAAGTGCATGAAACTTGGGGAATGGATCTAATACATGTTTATATGATAAATAGGACCCATTGACACCAAATTTTCCCTTTAAAATGAACAATAACTCTATTTTTTGCGATGTGTGACACTTCCCATGCCAAATGACAACACTTAAATTTTCTTTGCAAAGGCACTAAAAAAATTAGAGAATATACATGGGATGAATCTTACTACTAGAAATGACAGCTTACATGGTCATAGTAGACTCTGAAATTTGAATGTAGTCCAAAATTTTGGAGGGTTTTGTATCAACGACAACACTTGGCGACACACAAGTAGAACTCCACCTTCTCTGCCTTGGTCTAATCTTCTGTTCGGGATCTATTTTTTTAGAGATTATTGATTTGTGGTGTGGATTACTCTATTTCCCCCACTTAGTGTGGTTATAGTCATAGTCCCCTCCATTCCTTTCTTGATTAAAACACATTCACAAATCTAGCTATATCACAATTGTTTTGATGTAGGATAAGGGTAATGTAGATTGCGATTTTAAGATAATCATAGTATAAGTTTTTATCTCTGGTGTTGCTCTGTTGCGAGCAGGCCTATTCAGTACCTTGATAGAGTTACTATAAGAACACAAGCATTGCTTCAATTTTAGCCAACCTAGTCAGTATCCCAACGAAGTTTCTTTCTTCGCCTCTTTGCACATATATCATTTCTCTTCTTTCAACCTTTATTTATTTTATTTATAGAATTGTGCTTCAGCACTTATTATTTCATGGACGTGGAAGAGGGATCCTAACTCATTAAGAGAAAAGGATGGTTTTCCTTCAGATAAACGTATACATTACCTATGATATAAGTTCTCTTGTTATATATTTTCGACTTTTCCTTCTCTACTTGATTGGATTAGCATGAAAAACACCAAAACATAAAGAACGAAGCCTAGGAATGAGGTTCCTAGAATAGATACATCTATCATGGTTCTGCACAAAGCTCTCCCTACACAAGGATCACATTTTCCATCAAAACATCATCAACCAAAAGGTGTAGACCAAGACAAGGAAGAATGACTAAAGGTTAGCCAAATTTTGTAGAGTCACAAGGCTACTTTCCATTTTTCCACACGCATTGGATTTGAACACAACACTTTCACACAAGGCTTATTCGCAAGAATTAAAATACAATGGGAAAGATTTAACTCGAAAATAAAACAAGAAAAGACAAAGAATATGTGCATAGGTTAGGGCACATCCCTAGACTACTAATTAAAATATTATTTCAAATCTTGGCCATTGAGAGGGAGAGAATTCATCTTCCCATCCAAATATTAGAGATGATAAGAGTAGTTTCCAACCTTTTCATGAACAACAAATTTTCCAATCCACAAGGATTTGAATTTTAGTATGCATCCCTTTCACTTCATAATATTTATCCCACATCAATACTAATTCTCCTAGACTAAACTCATTTTTCCTGATATACTTTTTATTAAACCATCGCTTGATATGATTATGATGAATGGGATTTTTTTTCTTTTTCTTTCCTCCTTTCTTCTTGTAACTTAAAGAGAGTGTTTATCCTATTATGAACCACAAGACAAGTCTTACCCTGTAACTCTTGAGAAATTTTAAGGGATAGGAGATATATGTTCGTAGGTAGGATGGATTCTTCCCCATACACCAAAAAGTAAGGTGAAGTTTTTGAAGAGGGTTTGAGTGTAACACGGTCAACCCATGGAGCATTCACCAAAGAATTATGGAATTCATTTGTTCATAGTAAACAATTTTCTTGATAATACAGATTAGATTTGTATTGGTTGACTCAGCAAGACCATTAACCTGTGGATAATAGTTATATTAATGTTTCAAAACAATTTCATTTTCTAATGCAAAATCATACAATTTAAGCGATGAGAAATAGGTTTCATTATCAAATATAATGATGTAGGAACGTTGAATCTAGTACTAATATTTTTCCTAAGGAAATTGATGACTTTCTGATCATTCTCTTGTTCAGAGGAATTGTTTCTGTCCTGCGTGAAGTAATCTGTAGCAATGAGAATATAGTGGTGTTTCTTCAATGAGTGTGGAAATATTTTACCAATGAATTCCAATCCCCATTGTTTGAAAATTTCTTCTACAAAAATAAGCTATAATGGGGCAACTGACTTTCTATCTTGGCCACGCATCTCTGACAAATTGGACATTTGCGAGCATAAGCATGGGAATCCTTGAAAAGTGTGGGATAATAGTAATCAACCCACATGAATTTTTGCATAGTAGTGTCACCCACATAGTGTCCACCATCATGTCCATTGTGAAGATCATGCAATACCCTTTCTGAATCAGATGCTTTGAGATATCTGAGCAGTGATGAACCATTAGCTAAACTGAGAGGGGGGGGCATGAATCAGTTTAGTACATTCATGGACATTTAAAACTTGTTTCTTTAAAATTATTTACACCTCCATTTCATAAGCAACTTAATATATAATGAATCAACAAACTTAATGCGTGGGAAGCAAGTAATAATCAGATTAAACACAATACATCAACACATAATCACCATGCACATAGACATCAGATATAAGTGGAAACACATAAGGGATAAAACCACATCTTATTAGTGTTTTTATGTAAAGGCAAGCTCGAACTCCTTCTCACAACTAATTTTATGTAGGCTCCAACCTACATGAGGCTACTACCTCAATTTTTGCAAGCTACAACTTGCAAGGAAGCTCCAAATCCCATCTATTTTCTACTGGCTACAACCCATAGGAGGTGTTATAGGTCAATTTGGGCACCATTACCTATGACCTGGTTAAATTGGACATCATCCCCAAGGGAGTCGCCAATTTTTTATGCAGAATTAAGAATTATGGATAAAACACATTCCCTAAATGTGGTACTATGCATTGAGAACCAAAAATCAAATACTTTGCAGACACTTTTCCTAAGAGTAAATAGACACACAGAAAGATGGAGAAACTTACTTGAAGTCCAAGTGATTCCTATTCTCCTTCTGTCACTCTTGTTGTAGCTTCCAATCCAACTTTGGTCGCCAGACTAGTTCCTGCAATTATAAACACTAAAAAACAAAGATATTGGAATATAGATATGCCTATTCACCTTAATCAGTTAAATCAATGAAACATGAAACATATACATCAGCTAAGAATCCATGATATGAAATATAGAAGCATAAACAAATACATATGTGGGGAAATGATCATCAATATTTATTAATGGATAGAAGGAGGAGGTTACAACCATCGATTGATTTGATGTCACCAACTCGAGCATCATCCCAGCCTCATCACAATGAACATCTCTCCAATAACATATCACTCTAATAAAACACTCAATTGAGAAACCAACAACATTTCTTTACCTAATTTCTTCCTTCTCAAGCATTAGAATCTTTGCTTAATTTATAGAGCAGCTGAGGGTATTTTCTCAAGCAATCAATTTCTAATAATAAGCAAGACATGTTACCAAGCTCAGAGGTGTTAGATGGACACATGGCTTGGAAATTTGAAACATATGGACTCTTCTAGATGGCATTGGCCATGTGGATATTCTGGAACAATGAGAATTTCGCTCCCATTTGACCAACACACTCTTGAATGTAGGGAATTGCTTTGCAAAGCACCCTTGAATGGAGTTAACTACATATGAAAAGTATTTAGTCCCTTGAGAGGCTGCGCTGGTGAGCTCACAGGTGATATAACATATACTTCAAATCTTGGAAACCTTGCAATGGAAGTCATGGATGATTTGTTCTTTTTCTTTGTCTTAGGGCATGTAACAACTGAAATGGTAGGGGATGATAAACCCTATTTCATTGGTTCTGGGGATGATTTCCATTTTAACCAGGTCATTGGGAATGGTGCCCAAATTGACCTATAACAATTTCCCCCTAAAGAATGAAGTCATAATAAAAATAACAATATTTTTTGAATGAGATGCTTTACACTGTGATGGGCTAGAACTAAAGCAGAGTGTCGACCTACATCAATATTAGAATACATTACATCATGATATATCCTCTTGATCATAAATTGATAAGGGAAGGAATTCCCATGCTTAGTATATAAACTATATAATAACATGTACATAGTGCATAAAGTCGTCTACACTGGAATGTTGCCCAATACAAACATGCCTACAGATATAGGCCCATGTTCGAATGACGATCTGTATGCAAGTTCACCGTATAGATGATGTGTACAAAAATCTTGAAATTGCAGCCTGGATGGCTGAAACTAGATGCGAGGCCTTCTTATCTCCTTCACTCGATTTTTCAGGTACAATTCTATCCATGCAAATATATGATTTGTAGTCAAACATGGTAAGACATCATTTGATTACCAGCTAATGATGTGATTTGTTAACAAATGCAAGAGAACCACCATTGATGTCAATGGCCTTCAAGGTACTGCAAAACATTTCGTAAGGCATGAATAGATGATTTGATGTCGAACGCCAAACAAAATCTTTCGGTAAAAATTCCGAAAGCGAGGATTTTGTTGTAACGAGCCTCATGGTATTGAAGAAGATGTTTCTAAGTAAACTTCTTGGATGATGATTTGAGGTAAACAAGAAGTCACTTTATTTCGAAACGGGAGTTACTGATTTCGGAGATAAAATGTGACTTGATATAGCAATGTTCAGGGATTGTTGTCATGAGAATTAAGGTTTATGAGTATTGCAGAAGGATGAGTATTCTCTGGATGACTTCTCTTGAACGACGACACTGAGATGAGTTACCAGCATTTACCCAAAACCGTAATGAAGGTATGATGAACCATAGGTATGAAGTAACCGTCAAGAAGATTACCCAACCCAAACAGTCACGATGATGGAGTGAAGTGTCATGTTCAAGAGCGACCTGCTACCGTAAAAAGTTTTTTTCACTTTCCCAAATTTTCCCCTTTCATTTGTTGACCAGTACCTCTTTATTTTTTAACAATATTGAAGAGGATAACATATGTTTGATCTATAATTCAACCCTTCAAGCAAATAATGTATCTCTATTTAATAATTTAATGATTCTAGAGATGAATGAAACTCGATTATTTCCAAGATCGACAAGCCCGTCGCTATTTTATTTTAACGAACCTAACGACAATAAGAGCTCGGTCCTTTTTCATATTTAGAGAGTTTGACAAAGAGGACGAAAGAAAAATCCATAAGTACTTTTTCATAAAGTTGTCGCTCATATTTGAAAAAGTGTAAAATAATATTTGAGAGAACCTCCTAGCCTCAATTTCAACTAAGGCATTCCTTTTTCATAAAAAATCTATCTTAGTCCGGAAAAGTGTTAAACTTATACTGAGTAGTTCACATTATCAGAGTATGAAAAGAGCTAAAAGAAGACTCCAGGGGTTCCTTTTTTGCTATTATCGAACCTCGAAAAAGAGATAAAAGTGTGCTTCTAGTCCTTTTTCATTTTTTATCAAAGCTTTAAAAATAAGGATAAAAGTATGCTTTGTGGTCAAATTATTCTTGAAATAAATCTGCATGACTAATCTATTCATCAGTTGCAAAACCTGTTCAGAACAACATCAAATGGATTAAAAATGCCTCTTTCGTGATAAAAATAGAATAAAACCATAGTCATAACAATAAATATGATTTTCAAGTAATCAAATGACTAATTAAAAGAGTTTTACTATTCATTTTTACCATTTGAAAGTTACCATTTTCATTTTGGAGCTTTGAACCTGTTTTTGCCCCCGAACTTTAGCCGTTGATTGCGATCGAATCTGTGGATGGTTTTCATCACTGTTTGATCTAGGTTGGTGCCATAAACCCTCTCTTTCTTTCAGTAGTCAATTCATTTCATTTTATTGCAAATTTTTATGGATTTGGGCCCCTTATGGTAAATTATTTTTCAAAAGAGGGCAACACACCCTTGACATTGAAAACTGTGTTGTGGAGCACCTAAATTGAAGCCTAGGTGTGCTGCAACACACTGTCTCTTGTTCAATATTGTGTTGTTCACATTCTTGATTCTTGCATTGTACCCAAAATTTGCCTAATTTTTTGTATGAAAAGGAGTCTAATGAGTCTTATGGTTATGTTTCAAGGATTCATCGAACTAGAATGACGATTACTTGGAGAGAAAGAGAGCATGAAGAAAAAAATATGATTTACCTTAATGATCCAGGTACTGTAAGGGCCCTAAGAGATTGTGGGTTATTAAATTACTTTCGCTTGTTAAGTATGAGGCAACAAATATAAATTTTGGAGTTCCTAGTTAGTGCATGGGATCCGACAATTAAGGCATTTCACATTAAGAAAAAAGTGGTTCCTATTACAGTGGAGGATGTATATTTTCTGACAAGCTTGTCGAGGAGAGGCTTGCTCATTTCTCTCCCAGGGTCTGCTCTTGGAGGAGAGACGGTAAGAGACTATTTTTTTCAATATTTCTATCCAAGGGCAGAGCCAAGCAAGGATGGGAAAATAAACATCTGTGACATTCGTGACTTGAACATGACACTGCTATTGTAAAAATTTCTGTTCACTTTCCCAAATTTTCCCCACTCCCTTTATCAATCAGATTATTGACGATTGTGCGGGATGAGAAATATTTTCGTTCATGGATGGATTTTCTAGCTACAATCAAATCAATATCTGCCTAGAGGATCAATATAAGACAACATTCATCTGTCCCTGGGGCACATTCGCTTATAGGAAACTACCTTTTGGTTTAAATAACGTCGAGGCAACCTTTCAGAGCGCAATGGACTGTGATTTCAATGACATCAAGCACATTGTTCAACATTATCTAGACGATTTACCCGCGCATTCATGAAATCGGACTAATCACTTGATGCATTTGAGAGCTATATTTTTACGCTGTCGTCACTAAAAATTACGCCTCAATCCACATAAATGTTTGTTTTGGTTTGGTTTTTGTCATTTGCTAGGATTCGTTGTCTCAAAAGAAGGAATTCGAATAGATCCATTGAAGGTCCAGGCCATTCTTTATTTTCCTAAACCATCAAATTTTCTTCTATTACAGAAACTTCAGGGAAAGGTAAATTCCTAAGGAGGTTCATACCCAACTATGCCAAAATGGCTAAATTATTTACTCGGCTCTTGAAAAAGGGGATTCCCTTCCATTGGGATCAAGTTGCGCAAGCTTCTTTTGATTTTGTCAAGGATACTCTTGTCCGGGTGTCATTAATGTATCCCCATAATTATCAGAGTGATTATTTCTTATATATAGTCATGGTTGATATGACTATTGCTATGGTATTGGTCCAAGTATAAAATGGGATAGAACATCTAATCTATTATTTGAGTCGTAATCTCAATGATACGAAAGTTAAGTATTTGTACGTAGAAAAGCTTGCCTTGGTGACTGTTCAAGATGTCCAAATATTTCACCACTATATCTTGTTCCAAAAGACCATTTTCATTTCAGATTGCAATCCCATGACTTATATCTTATCGCGTCAATTTCTAGGGGGAAAGTAATAAAAATGGATTGTCATTTTATAGGAATTTGATTTAGAGTTCATCAAATCCAAGCCAAAGAAGTCTTTAGTTTTGGCTGAGCTTATCTATGACCTTCCCTTTGATGGTACTACTACTACGTCAAAATCATATATTCTTGACGAGTCTCTATTAATGATCGGATCATCTGATCCTTAGTATGGGTATTTTATCATTTATCTCCAAACCCAGACTTTTCGGCCTGATACCTCTCACTCTGACCAGCGACGTATTCGATACCAAGCCAAAGATTATCTTATCGTCGATGATACACTTTATCATCATGGTGTCGATACAATTTTAATAAGGTGCCTCACTCATGAGGAGGGAGAAAATTTTTTAAATGATTGTCATGTTGGGGCTTCTGGTGGACATTTTTCTGGATACGCTACCACACAGATGATACTCCACACTGGTTACTTTTTGCCTACCATATTTTGCGATTACATCCTCGTGGTCAGAAGTAGTCATGCGTGCCAGATATTTGATCGTAAAATTCTCAAACTGCCAGTGACAATGCATCATTTTGTCTCTATGGGACCATTTTCAAAATGGGGTACTGACTTCATGACCTGTAACCCTCGTTCGTCCAGGGGGCATGGTTATATTATTGTCGCAGTAGACTACTTTACCAAATGGGCCGAAGCAATGCCTACATTCAACAACACAAGACAAACCACTGCATTTTTTTTCTTTAATCATGTCACTGCATGGTTCGGGGTCCCACAAGCTATAGTCATAGATCATGGGAAGCATTTTCGTAACCACATGATGGTTGAATTGACCGCCAGGTTAGGACTGTCACATGATAGTTCTACTCCTTATTATCCACAATCAAATGGAAAATTTGAGGTTATTAACAAATTTATTAAACGAATGTTTCAATGAATGATAGGATTTCATAAATGAAACTAGAATTTAATCATGTACTCGTCCTTGTGGGCATACCGAACCTCGATGAGAAATGCAATTGGATTTACCCCCTTTTCATTGGTGTATGGTCTCAAAGCTATATTACCAATCCAATGTGAAATACCGTCATTAAAACTCACAATCAACATGTTACCTGATACCTCAGATGAATAAGCGCATCTTTTTAACCTCATCCATCTTGATGAAATGCGTCATGAAGCTCGATTGGCCAAAAAAGTGCATAAGAGATGTATAAAGGTGTAATAAGACAAGCATGTCCAGCCTCACATTTTCTCAGAGGGTGTCTTGGTCCTTCTTTATGATTAGGAAACTGATGTAATAGGTACAGGGAAATTTGAGCCATTATGGCATGGCCCCTTTATTGTCAAAATATTTATTGCTAAGGGTGTCTATGAGTTGGTGGATTACGATGGAATTCTGTTGGCGCAACCCCGAAATGGGTTTTATTTCAAACGTTACTATGCTTAATCATGAGTGTAGTAATTTTCTGTATTATATTGTATATATATGTTGTTGATTGGCATTCACTGTCTTAGTTTGTTTTTTAGATTTGTGTTGACGTTAGTAATCCGCTTTACATTTCATCGCAGATGTCTGAATCTTTGGAACCATTTTTTGGATATGTTGATGGTGCTATTTGTAGCACGCAGAATCTATCCTCTGCACCATGGGCCATTTTCTCTACGAACAACAAGTTAGTGAGTTTTCAAGGGATTTGTATTGGTAGATCGAAAAACAATATCGTTGAGTATAGCGCATTGATCGAACTTCTCTATGATGCCATTTAATTTGGTATTAACCACATCATCATAAGGTTAGACTCACAACTTGTGTTATTACAACTTACTAGTGTTTATACTGTTTGAAATCCAACACTGCATCATTTGTTCCTAAGAGTTCGAATTTTGGAAAGACACTTTATTTTATTCAATATCAACACATTTCCAAAAACTTGAACACATTGATTGATTCTTTAGCTAATCATGTTATAAACATAAATTTGCAACACATGTAAAGATACATTCACATAATTGAATAGGATTACGCAATAAACATAGGAAAACATTGAAATCAAATCGATAGATAGTTATAGGTTTTTACAAAAAAAAATTCCCAAGACACAGTGGTCATCTGACCTCAAAATGTATGCAACATGTCAAAAGTAAACTAGTGATGCTCATGGTAACATGCTATAGATCTAGCTATCCTACGCAGTAACCGAATCCAGTGGTTTGGAATGCCTATAGTGAGGCGTTCTAGTCGCATGGGTATTTTTTCAATCCGACAATTCAGAATCCCGAAGGTCAACCCCTCTATGTGTTTTTGAAGCTCAGATAGAGTCTCATCCATGTCTAAATCCTGAAGGACTTCTCTCCCGACAACCCTCTCTACCGGCGCATCTGCTCCATGCTCTGGTTCCTCTATCGGTTGAACTCGACCAACATCTGCATTACATTAAAAATTTAGTTTAGTCTTGGGAAAACATAAAAATACAAAAACATTGTATAAACCTTATAAAAATCAAAAAACATGGTCAAAAAATTCTTACTGATTGCACCCCATTGAGCACCTTCTGGTAAAGCTAAGTCTGGATCTCCTCGGAAATCGACGCCTGCGTATGTATACTCATCAATGGCGATAGCCTGTCGATTGAACCAGGCAAAAAATGGATTCGAGAACACAATGGATGATTGGCATGCATTCCTAGCCATTAGTTCTACCCATCTCTGCATCCTCGGATCTCTAGGGTTAGGCACACCCAGTGTCACATCCTAAGGCTGCATCAGTGGAATCCGCTCTAAGGAAAAATAAATGAGGATCAAACCATAACTAAAGTTTTTATTCCTTCCTCCCTTTGCCTTGTTCAGTTTTTCTTTTATTTGACAAAGTACAACTTTAGATCAGTTGAATAATGTTGGCTCCATGCACTCTAATGCATACTGGATATAAGATATATTCGGTACATGTAGTGTAATGGTGCCTGCAAGCTTTTTGATCGTGAATAGAATGGTTCTCAAAGGAAAATCACGAAGGTCACAAAAATTTATTTTCCCATCCTTGCTTGGCTCTACCCCTTGATAGAAATATTGCAAAACATAATCTCTTACCATCTCCCCTCCAAGAGCAAACCCTGAGAGAGAAATGGGCAAGCCTCTCCTCGACAAGCCTATCAGAAAATATATATCCTCCACTGTAATATGAACTTCTTTGTTCCTAATGTGAAATTCCTTAATTTCCAGATCCCATGCATGAACTAGAAACTCGAAAATTTCTAGTTGTTGCTTCATACCTGATAAGCAGAAGTACTTTAATAACCCACAATCTCTTAGGGCTCTTACAGTACCCAGATCATTAAGGGAAATCATATTTTGTTCTTCATGCTCTCTTTCTCTCCAATTAATCATCATTCTAGTTCGATGAATCCCTGAAAGATATCCATAAGACTCATTAGACTCCTTTTCATGAAAAAAATTAGGCAAATTTTGGGTACAATGCAAGAATCAAGAATGTGAATTTCACCCAACACAGTCTTGAACAAGAGACAGTGCATTTCATATGCACCTAGGCTTCAATTTAGGTGCTCCAAAATGTAGTTTTCAATGCTCAAGGGTGTGTTTCCCTCTTTTGTAAAATAATTTACCCTAAGGGGCCCAAATCCCTAAAACTTTTCACTGAAATGAAATGAATTGACTACTGAAAGAAAGAGAGGGCTTATGGCACCAAACTAGATCAAACAATGATGAAAACCGTCCACAGATTCGATTGCAATCAATGGCTGAAGTTCGGGGGCAAAAACAGGTTCAGAGCTCCAAAATTCAAATGGTAACTTTCAAATGATAAAATGAATAGTAAAAATATTTTAATTTGTCATTTGATTATTTGAAAATCATATTTATTGCTATGACTATGTTTTTATTCTATTTTTATCATGAAACAGGTATTTTTAATCCATTTGATGTTGTTCTGAACATGATTTGCAACTGACAAGCAGATTAGTCGTGGAGATTTATTTCAAGAATAATTTGACCAAAAAGCATGCTTTTATCCTTATTTTTCATGCTTTAAGAAAAATTAAAAATGACTTGAAGCGCACTTTTATCTCTTTTTTGAGCTTCGATAACAGCGAAAAAGGAACCCCTAGAGTCTTCTTTTAGCTCTTTTCAGACTCCAATAATGTGAAAATATTTTCGAGCACTTGTCTTTTCGAGCTCACAAAAGTAAATGAATTGATATCTACTCAGTATAAGTTTAACCCTTTTCCGAACTGACATAGATTATTTATGAAAAAGGAATGCCTTAGTCGAACATGGCTAGGAGCTTCTCTCAGATATTATTTTACACTTTTCAGATCTGAGTGATAACTTTACGAAAAATTACTTATGTAGTTTTCTTTCATCCTCTTTTTCAAACTCTCTAAATACGAAAAATGATCGCGTTGCCACTGTCATTAGGCTTGTTAAAACATAAAATAGACGGGCTTATCGATCATGGAAAGAATCAAGTTTCATTCATCGGTAGACATGTTAAATTATTAAATATCTATACATTACTCACCCGAAGGGTTGAATTATAGATCAAGCATATGTTATCCTCCTCAAGCTTGTTAAAAAATAAAGAGGTGTTGGTGAACAAATGACTGGGGAATATTTGGGAAAGTGAACAAAAATTTTTACAGTACTAGGTCGCTCTTGAACATGACACTTCACTCAATCATCGTGACTATTTGGGTCGGGTAATCTTCTTTACGGTTCATTCATACCTATGGTTTATCATACCTTCACTTCGACTTTGGGTCAATGCTGCCAACTCATCTCAATCTCGCCGATATGTTCAAGAGAAGTCATCCTGTGAATATTCATCCTTCTGCAATACTCATAAACCTTCATTCTCATGACAGTCATCCCTGAACATTTCTATATCAAGTCACATTTTGTCTCTGAAATAAGTAACTCTCGTTTCGCAATAAAGTGAATTCCTATCGATGTCAAATCATCATCCAGGAAGTTTACTAAAAAACATCATCTTCCAGTACCATGAGGCTTGTTACAACATCGAAACGATCCTCGCTTTCGGACTTTTGACCAAAAGATTTTGTTTGGCGTTCAACATCAAATCATCTATTCACGCCTTACGAAATGTACTGCAATACCTTGAGGGCCATTGACATCAATGGTGGTTCTCTTTTGTTTTTTAACAGCTTACATCATTGGTGGGTAATCAAATGATGTATTACCATGGTCAACTACAAATCATATATTCGCATGGCTAGACTTGTACCCGAATGATCAAGTGAATGAGATAAGAAGACCTTGGATCTAGTTTCAGCCATCTGGGTTGCCCTTTCATGATTTTTGTACACATCATCTGTACGGTGACCTTACATATGGATCGTCATCTGAACATGGTCCTATATCTATAGGCATTTCTGTATTGGACAACATTCCAATGTAGAGAACTTTCTACACTATGTACATCTTATTATATAGTATATGTGTTGAGCATGGGCATGATTTCCCTCAATAATTTATGATCAAGAGGATATATCCTGATGTAATGTATTGTAAGATTGATGTAGGTCACCACTCCACTTCAGTTACAGCCCATCACAATGTAAAGAATCTCATTCAAAAAATATTGTTATTATTATTCTGACTTCATGCTTTAGGGGGAAATTTTTATAGTCAATTTGGGCACCATTCCCAATGACCTAGTTAAATTGGAAATCATCCCCAGAACCAATGAAATAGGGTCTATAATCCCCTATAATTTTAGTTTCTACATGCCCTAAGATAAATAACAAAAGCCTATCATTTCAGTTTCTACATTCCCTAAGACAAAGAACAAGAACAAAACATCCATGACTTCCATTGCAAGGTTTCCAAGATTTGAAGTACATGTTATATCACCTGCGAGCTCACCAATGTATCCTCTTAAGAGACTAACTGTTTTGAATATGTTGTTACTTCCATTCAAGGGTGCTCTACAAAGCACATCCTGACATTCAAGAGTGCGTTGGTCAAATGGGAGAAAAATTCTCATTGTTCTGGAATGTCCACATGACTAGTGCCTTCTAGAAGAGTCCATATGTGTCAAAATTCAAATCCATGTGTTCATATAACACCTCTGAGCTTGGGAAAATGTATTGCCTATTATTAGAAATTCATTGATTGATCAAATACCCTCAGCTAATCTATAAATCGAGCACAGATCCTAGTGCTTGAGAAGGAAGATATTAGGTAAAGAAATGTTATTGGTTTCTCAATTGAGTGTTTGATTAGAGTGATATGCTGTTGGAGAGATGTCCATTTTGATGAGGCTGGGATGACGCTGGAGTTGATGACATCAAATCAATCACTGGTTGTAACCTCCCTCTTCTATCCATTAATAAATATTTCTTCTCATTTTCCCACATATGTATATGTTTATGCTTCTATCTTTCATATCATGGATTCTTAGTTGATGTATATGTTTAATGTTTCATTGATTTAACTGATTAAGGTGAATACACATCTATATATTGCAATCTCTTTGTTGTTTAGCATTTATATTTACAGGAACTAGTCTTTCGATCAAAGTTGGATTGGACGCTACAACAAGAGCGACAAAATGAGAATATGAAGCACTTGGACTTCAAGTAAGTTTCTTTATCTTTCTATGTGTTTATTTACTCTTAGGAAAAGCGTCTGCAAAGAATTTGATCTGTTGTTCTGTTAGGTCCCTATATTACTAGTATAGTCCCTTATTGTTGTTAGTGTAACCCCCTTATTGTTATTATTGTACCCTTGTAACCCCCATATTGTTATTATTGTGCCCTTAAATTATTATTGTTAGGTCAGCTAGGATTACATTGTGGCCCCACTAGGACTCCTATATATAGAAAAGGAAGGTTTTGTAATTTGAATCATCCAAGAATTTTCATTCATGTAATGTATTGGAGGTTTCCCCCTTGAAGTGGCTTATTTCTTAAGGCGTTGATAGCACATTATGAGGATAAAAACTGACACCTTGTTGTGATTGATAAATCTCAAACAAAATGGTTTAATGGGGGGGCACATTGAGGACTTCCAAAAATTGAATATAAGGGTAACTGATATTCCAGAGGAACACAGGATTGATCTCTTCATAGGTACTTTAAAGGATAACATCCAACATGAAGTTCACGTTTTGGAACCCGATTCATTGGAGAAGGCATTCAGGTTGGCAAGAAAAATTGAATGTAAAATTATGGCGACAAGGAAGCCTACCACTCACTTCTATAAAGAGGGAAGTGTTGCTACTCCTAGATTTACACAACCTACAAGGTTGACACCACAACAATTGGAAGAAAAAAGAGCAAAAGGGCTTTGCTATAGTTGTGATAGCAAATACACTAAAGGTCATAAGTGTGCTGAGAAGAAATTATTTTACATAGATTGTGAAGAGGAAGATGAAAATGAACAAGAAGAGGATATACACCAGGAACCAACCCTAGAAGAGGAAGAAATGAATCTGACCATATCGTGTAATGCACTGGAAAGAATTACCACTCCTCAAACTCTCAAGATAGAAGGAAAAATCAAGAAGAAAAAGGTAATAGTGTTGATTGATTCAGGTAGCACCCATAATTTTATTCATTGTAAGGTAGCCAAGGAATTAAATTGTTTCCTATACCCAGCACCGGAATGTCAAGTGATGGTTGCAAATGGAGGAACTATAAATTGCTCTGGAAAATGCCATAATATCAAGCTAACCATGGGGGAATATGTATTGATTAGTCCAATGCTTTCCATTTCTATGGGAGGTGTTGATGTTGTACTAGGAGTACAATGGTTACAATCTTTGGGGACGGTAGCTTTTAATTTTCAAGAACTTTTCTTGAAATTTTTTTCAGAAGGAAAGGAAGTCGAATTACGGGGTATTGAAGGGAAGCCAGGAAGGATAATAAGCTCTAATGTCATGACAAAGCTTCTAAATAAATAACAACGAGGCATAATTGCACAATTATGCTCACTAGAAGTTCCGACATCAAAATCATCTATTTCTGCAGATCTCCAACAAGTCTTGGACAATCATTCCAAGGTGTTTGAAACTCCCAAAGGACTCCCACCTATTCATGATCATGATCCTGCTATTCATTTGATTCCAGGAAGTGTTCCTCCAAACATCAGGCCTTATAGATATCCTTACTTCCAAAAGAGCGAAATTGAACGTATGATTGCAGAAATGTTAGAGGCGGATATAATTCAACCTAGTCAAAGTTCTTTCTCTGCTCCTGTAGTATTGGTACACAAGAAGGATGGATCATGGCGAATGTGTCCGGATTATAGGGAGATCAATAAGATCACCATTAAAGATAAATTTCCCATTCCTGTGATTGATGAATTATTGGATGAATTACATGGAGCAATTTATTTTACCAAGTTGGATCTTCGTTCAGGATATCATCAAATTAGAATGAATACTGAAGATATTCCAAAAATAGCATTTCGAACTCATGAGGGTCATTATGAATTTTGGTCATGCCTTTTGGCCTTACCAATGCACCTTCTACATTTCAAGGGTTGATGAATTCCATTTTCAAACCCTTCCTTAGAAAATTTGTGCTAGTATTTTTTGATGATATACTAATCTACAATAGGTCTTGGAAGGATCATGTTCTACATGTTGACAGGGTGCTCAAACTATTGGAGGAGAAACAATTATATGCAAAAACATCCAAATGTTTCTTTGGAGTACAAGAGGTGGAATATCTGGGTCATATTGTATCTCACGAAGGTGTTAAGGTAGACCCTAACAAAATTAAAGCCATTAAGGAATGGAAAGTCCCCACAACCATAAAGCAGTTGTGAGGATTTCTCGGGTTAACAGGGTATTATCGAAATTTTTTTAAGAATTATGGGAGAATAGCAGCACCTCTAAAAACATTATTCACTAGTACATTTGGGAGAAATTCCGACACTTGGTTTCGACGCTTTTGACCAAATGTCAGAAATTTCCCCAAATTTTTTCAATCCCGCCCAAAACCGTCACTATACCGACGTTTATAGAAAAGTGTCACAATAACGACACTTAGACAAAGTGTCGCAATTGCGACGTTTGGAGGAAGACATCGCAATTGTGACACTATGCCCCAAAGCGTCGATATTGCGACAGCTGCCTCCAAATGTCGCAAGTGCAACACAATGTCTAAGTGTCGCAATTGTGATGTTTGGAGGCATCCGTCGCAATAGCGATGCTTTGTCTGACATCGGTATAATGACACTTATATGCACGCTACATAAAAATACGACACTTATATGCGCGCTACATAAAAATGATTTTAGTAAAAACTACATTAACGTATGATATCATGCACGCATTCGCCCTCGGCATTCACCCTCGGCTCTTCTGAGACATCATTTCCCTCGGCATTCGCCCTCGCTCTTGCGGGAAACGGCATTTTCCCTCAACTCTTACGAGAATAGCATTCACCCTCAACATTCGCCACTGAGCTCTTGTGAAACGGCATTCGCCCTCGGCATTCACCACGAGCTCTTGCAGAACACCATTCGCCCTCAGCATTCGCCCTCAGCTCTTGCAGAACAGCATTCGCCTTCAGCATTCGCCCTGAGCTCTTGCAGAACAGCATTCGCCCTCAGCATTCGCCCTAAGCTCTTGCAGAACAGCATTCGCCCTGGATTCGCCCTCAGCTCTTTCAGAACAGCATTCGCCCTGCATTCGCCCTCAGCTCTTGCAGAACAGCCTTTGCCCTCAGCATTCGCCCTCAGCGTTCGCCCTCAGCTCTTGCAGAACAACATTCGCCCTCAGCTCTTGCAGAACAACATTCGCCCTCAGCTCTTGCAAAATGGTAAGTTCTTACTGCAGGCCCTTCCTCCTATAGTAGGGTTGACTCTATTTGGGGTTTTTGGGTCAATTCCATTGGATTGTGTTAGGTTGTAGGGTTCTCTCTAGATGTCAAGAATCAAGATTCAATACCCTCTATTATCTTCATCACCCAATACAAGATTTAAATTTTTCCCAAAGAAACGCTTATTAATTTGGCAACCATTATTTCTCCCTGCTTTAAAAACCCTACATTTAAATAAAAACAAGCATTGCATTTCAACTACAAAAATCTATTAGTGTTCAAATGTACATGTGTGCATCACTTGTGTAGGGTATTCCTTTTCCACTTTCACATTATCCAAGAATGTGTGCGGTATAGTTCATATTTTTTGTGATTTAGATTATCTTGAAAAAGGAAAGGTAAATTATTTCCCATGGAAAAAGAAGGTTTTCCCTTTTTACTACTGGAAATGGTACAACAAAGTTCCATTTCTACCCGAAACTCCTATGAAACAGGAACCAAATAAAGGCCATGTCCTCAATTGACATCATTTGGCTTTGAAAATGGCCATTGCACTGTGTTGTTTCTTATATTACATCACGATAGTTTCTTAGGTCATTTCTTGTTTCTTGAGATGAAAAACAACCAAAGAAATCGTGAAGATCCTTTCAAGAAATAAATGACCATTTCTCAATCATATCTCAACTATTTTTTATTTTATTCGGTGGTTGCTTACTTTGAGAGAAATTTGACACTTTTATAAGGAATATAACATAAAAACACAAAATGGGAAGGAATTGATGAGGTAGATGACCTTTAGTTGTTGTCAATTAAGAATTGATAATACACGATGCATGTTTTGTACTACAAACTAGATTCCTTCATGGAGTTAGGACACTGAGTATTGAATCAAAGTTGTAGTTTCTAACTTCTTGTATTGGTTCATCGATCTTGAAATTCAGACATTGCATGTCTTCATTGCTTCATGTTTGAATAATTTGCATCATATCGTACAATAGGAAATTAGGAATTATGATTATTATTACTTTATGGATCTGTTAAGTTACTTTTAAGTTTGCATGGTTTAGTGTGAAATTATTTTAGTGTGCCCCTAGGCCCAGGTGAAGGAATGCCAAGGACTGAGAACCCTAGTTTTTAAATGGTATTGTTTCTTATACCCAAAAACCCTCAACATCACTTCTTATTAGTTCTTAACAATAGTGTTGTAAACAATTTGAGAATTGATATAGCAAAATATCGCACTTCTCAAGATAAATTCCTAAAGCTAAAGTGTGATACCATGTGTAATTCAATAGCCCCATTGTCACCTCACCAACCTCTTTTCACTTCGGGCTAGCTCTTCTCCAACTCAAGGGGGGTTCTCCCTAGTAGATGTTAGGGATCTAATGGCCCAACCAAACCAATTCAAGAGCCCCCTAACTCTCTATGTTTACTACTATCAATCAAAATATTGAACAATAGGGTCAGACATGCATCCTGAAGATAAAATTGCCGGGGTATTTTTGGGTAATTTCAAAGGGAAAGTCCCCAAACACATATAATCAAGGAATTATAACGTGATTTCAAACATTAAATATCAACAAAATTGTTTAAAGGATATTGAAAGGAAAAAGGTGATGGAAGATAGAAAGTGCCTTACTTAAATGCTCTAAGGATTTTTTCAATAGTTGCTCCAAAAGCTTCACTTCAAGGCCCTTCAAGATCGTCTCCAACAATGCTATACCATCGGCTTCAACAATGTTGCTCCAAAAATGTCCTCAAGGTCTTCACAACAAGTTTACTAGAAGTTGCTCCAACAATATATTCAATAAGGTCTTCATTGTCAACTCGTCTCTTGTTTGGGTGCCTTAATGTGCAATGACATGTTTCCAAGATTGAATTCAATGCAAGGCATATTTGAAACTCTAACTCTGTCTTCCGGTGTCTTATTAGAAATTATTTCAGTTTTCATTTTTTGTTTTCAAGTTAGATATTGTTTTCAAGTTCTTACATTTATAATTTTATTACAATGTGGCAGACTGATCAGAGCAGTGCAGGAACAACCCCGAGACGGGATGATCGCGGAAAGAGGCCAGCGGAAGAACATGTAAAGTGCCAGCATTGCTCTATCTTCAGGTATTTTAGTTATTTACATAATTGAATTAATATTAATTTTGTTCAAATATGCAGACACCTAGCCATGGTACGCCTGATGATTCCCTCTTTGAGGAAGAGCTTTCTTCATCCCTATCTCCAGTGTTCTTGTTGCGAAAAAAAGGCACGAGATGCAAGGTCGGAATTTAATACTTTGATAGACGCGCCTCAAACACCTGAAACAGAAGAGAAGATAAAACAACTTATGAGCCAGCTAGAAAGATATCGGGTAATAATAAAAAGTCAAAAGGATATTTTTTTTGTTCTGCATGAGATGAATTGTGATAGTTTGATTTTTAATTTTTACATTGACTAAACTAACAAAAAGTTATTTTGTATGTAGCGTTTTCTGGCATTTGCTGAACCCGGTGTTGGTGGTAGTGGGACACAAGGGAAAGAGATTGCCCAACAACCCTCTCGTACACCTTCTACTCCTTTAGGTGCCAGCCAAGAAACACACCCTGCCCAAGAAGACACCTAGCCAACCGTTGAACGTGTTGGCAATGATGAGGCTGATATGGCCAACTACATTATTGCATTTCCTGGAGCTACATGTGTCAGCTCCACAGGGACCATTAATGGCACATTGTTGGTGAACGATGAGGGTGTCCCTATAAAGCATGTACAACTCCCAGGTAAATTTTAATATTTTAACTATTTCATGTACTTTATCTAAAACATATTTATCATGATTTTTATTTTTAAATTAATGATAATATCTTCTTTTTCTTTTGGTTTTATTCTGTGTAGGAAACAATGAGTTCTACAGGATTCTGGAGAGCCATGCGTTGGTAATTTTGGCCCAACCATACGTACAGGGTGGAATTCCCAGAATTCCAACCTGAAAAAAGAACTTCTAGATTATCTAGAAGCCCTTTTTGGGGTCGGCACATTTGACAGAAAAGCGGTGGCTCAGGTAGCTGGAAAATATTTGAAATATACCAGGGACACCTATAGGACGCAATTGCAATTTAACCCTAGATATGAGCGTCCTCTCGCAGTTTCAGAGAGTGAGTGGAGAGCACTCATCCATGACGAAAAAGAGAAAAGGGCAAAGAAAGAAGGAAAAATGCCAACTGGACCCGCAAAGTAAATTACAACTTTAATTCAATAGCTTTAATTTTCTCTATGTCTAAAATAAAAGTGTGCTACGTCATATCTGACTTCAATCTTTTGATGCTAGGTTGCCTGACACCTCGAAGGCAACCAAAGCTAAGATTGAAAAAAAGGGCCATCACAAGCTAGGCCAGGGCGGCTACTTGAAATTAGCTGCAAGAATTGTAATTAAGTAGCTAAACATCTTATAATTAATTGTATCGCCTTCCAACGTTTTTTTAATCCTATCAAATATGATTAAAAATACACAATCATATGTAATGTAGGGTGATGAATTCGGAACAGAAACTACAGAGGAAGATAAAAATATCGCTTTCCGTTTTGGCTATCAAGCTGTAGTTGAACGTCGCAGAAGCTTGGGGCAGGTCCCAAGATCTAGAATGCCTGATAAGGTAAAACATTAACCTTTCAATATTTTTGTTTTCGTCCATAAATTTAATGTCTAGCAACTTTGTTTAAATCAGGGGAGCAGCACTACTGACGAGGCAAATAACCCAGTTTTAGAGCCAGATGTAGATGATCCTCTCGTGCAACCTGATCATTGTAGTGGGGACCAGGCCGACAATGCTGCTATCAGTGAGGGCCGTGACGGTAATTAATTTCCACTTATAATTTTTCTAATTATACCTTGATGGTTGTCCTTATAACGTTTTTTGTTTAAATGACAGAGAATGTTTCCCTTGAGGATCTTACCACCAGAGAGGAAGACAGGGCAACAGCCTCAACAACGACAACTAGTGCACCAGGTAAATAATCTCATTGCAATTTTTTTTATTAATATTACCGAACTAGTTCAATGATATTTAAAAGCTGACAATTAAAATTTAATATTATCTATTTTTGTAGGCGATGCCCCGTCACTGGATGAGACCAGACATCGTGACTACGCAACTAGGTCAGCGGCGACAACTGGTGCACGAGGTAAATAATCTCATTGCAATTTTTTTTATTAATATTACCGAACTAGTTCAATGATATTTAAAAACTGACAATTAAAATTTAATATTATCTGTTTTTGTAGGCGATGCCCCATCATTGGATGAGACCAGACATCATGACTACGCAACTTGGTTAGCAGTGTGGGTCGAAAGGCATGAAACAGGAGCAGAGCACGATGATATTGATGATGTAATTAGGAGCTTTAGAAATAGGAAGAAGAAAAAGAAAATTTGATAATTTAAAATATTGTATTATTATAAGACAAACATTACCATACTTGGAACGTTTTTTGCGTTATATAAAAAACTCATTTATCATACTATTTTTATGTCAAGCATTAATTTCAATGTTTCCTTGTGTACTTTTTGTTGAATTGTTTTTTTATTAGTTATTGAATATTTTTTTTATGCTCATGAAAGTAAAAAATGAAATATAGATTGGGTATTGGGGAATTGAGAGTGATGTGAGGGTTCATGCGACTCCAATAAATTGTTCTTGAAACAAAGAGGAGCTTATTCACGTATGTTTTGACATTTTCAACATATGTTCTAACATTTTCATAAGAATGCATCTTAGAGTAAAAAATACTACATCAATTACTTGTATTTATTGTATAGATAATGATGGATTTTGATTGACTTGGCAGTGCAGGTACAAATCCTCTTGCATCACGAGCAATACAACTTGTCAACCAGGGTCATGTCCAGGATATTTTTGCTTGTGCGCTTGACCAGGTTCGTAATGTCACATTTTGTAAGTTCCTTTACGGTTCATAATTCAATATTAAGCTTGTTCATGATTATTATCTAGGTTTTTTGTATGTGTTTTTTCATCTATTTGATTGTAAGCAACAATGCATGTTTCCTGTTGTTCACTATGATTTCTCCCATTACCACTCCTAGGATGAATCCGACTTTATTGTTACATAGGTTACTTTATTGTTACTATGATTTCTCCATTTACGATTTCATAGGTTACATCATGTAAAGTTATCAATCTCAGGTTGGTGATGAGCTTTAGTTCTCCAGATTTGGGGCTTTTCTGATATTTTCTCCCTCATGTCATTCCTGCATCACCTCGTTGTTTGAGCATGCCAATTTTCTACCACTTGTACCAATTGGCACATGTAAATCTCTGAGTGGTGCCACATTTCACCTATTTTCGGCCCACTTGACCACCTGAAAAACTCAAATCCACACACCATGTGTCTTTATCATGGAGTGCCACATGTCCTAGATATTTAGGCCGACTTATTGATCCGTTGTCTGACTCAAGAATCCTGTGAAAATTCTTTTGCATCAATTCCTTATACAGCTAGCCATACGAAATTTATCCAACAACACTTTATTCCAAAATAATCAATGTTACAGCAAAGTCTAAGAATCCACCCCTCAATACTCCAATTGAGGGAGTATTTATACAAAAAATTATAAGAAATATCTCATAACAAAGTGAGATATAATTTACGATGATTCATGAATATTTTACAATAAAATAGAGACAGATGGTCTCATGGATAAGAGAAAAGATAACCGATGTTGTGCTGTTCCCTTTTTTAATGAATGTGTTGGAGGCAAGCCCTATGATTTGGCTTGCTGCTGTCCTCTTTAGTAACTCTGTGCTGGGTGCTCTGTTTTACTGATACTCTTTACCTGTACTGATACACTTTGACCTGTTTAATCTCTGTTTATCCTTTTTATCATGACTTACTATAGTGAATAATCAAAATTCATGCAAGGATAATTTTTACAAAAAGTCTAACATCTCTTCCCACCATTGTGTTTCTGGTATTCTTGTTCTTTGAAGCTTCCTCAGAGTTTCATCAGTATCTGTATATCTGAAGAAAGTAGGCTGAATTGGGAATAAGTGTTTTACCTCATGTTCGAGATAAAACAAATTTTCCAAATTGTCATGAAGAATATTTCCTGTAGGAAATGCTTTTGTTACTGATGAACTGGTAGATGAACTGGCCTGGTTGTCAGCATATTTATTCAATTTCTCAACATAGTTTTCCAGGCTCATAAGTTTATCCTCTGAAACTAAAGGACTTGGCAATCCTTTATTCTGTAAAATATTGAATCTCTTTGTAAAGGCATTGATTTCTTCCTGCATATCAGAGCATCTTCTTTCTAGATTATGCATTAGAGTTCTTTTAGTAAAAACTCTTTTAATCTCCAAAATTGTTCCTGTTCTGTCTTGGATGCCTAGTTCTTCAAGTTGATATATGTTCTTGGTATTCAAAAATTGTATAAGCTCATTGGCTTCCTCAGGCATGTTTCCTAATTCTTCTCTTGCCTTTAGGATTTCTTCCAGAGCCAATTTAATTAAATCATTCTGCTCATACATTATTTGGATTGATGTCCAGACATCTTTTTTTGACTTAATGATGTTGGTCCAAAGAATTTCTTTGATTTCTCCCAAAGGTTTCTCCAATGTGAGATCCCTTTCTAATGCTCTCACCAATTTTTCTAATCTGTTGATCTCTCTTGTCTTTTCTGCAACACTCATCTTTGAGAGATCATATTTTTGTTCTAAGGTAATAAACTGTACCTTTGTTTTCTGGAGCTCTGTCACTTGGAGTTTCAATTCCTCCATTGATTTTATTAATTCTTCAGTGCTTAAATTGGAAGTGTTGACCTGTGATAATTCTGTTGGCTGACCTGTTGTTGTTGTTGTACCTGTAATTACTTCTGCTGTAGATGCTGGAATATTTGCTTGCTTGTCCTTTAATGCCTTTTCAAGTTCTTTTTCAGTCTCATTTAGTTTCAAGAGAAAATCCATCAATTCTTCTTTAGAGTTTTGCTTTATGATTTCTGCAGTTTGTGGATGCCTTGAAGATGGCAACTTCAGCTGTTTCCTTAAGGCTGCAATATCATCATCTTTCTTCTTGATCAAGGCTTCTATACCTTTGACATCTTTGGGATTATGACCCAATCCAATAATTATTTCTTCCAAAGTCTTTATTCTGTTATCCTTAGCCTGGGAAGAGGATTTTTTAAGATGCAATTGAGCAGTAGTATTCTCCAAGGAATTCTGCAATCTATGGGCTACCATTGATTTATCAGTCAAAGTTGAGTAAATCATTTCACCAGTTTGTTTGTGCAGCTCAATCTGATCCAAAGGATGAATATCCTTTGCTATGATTTCAAAATTGGTTCTGACATAATCTGCAACTGCTTGAGGCTGTTGTACTTTGGATTTAAAATGACTCATCAACATTTTACCCTGCTGGATTTCATAGGTTGACATCAATCTTTGTTGATTTTTAGGAGCCATCTTCAGATATTGATTATAAACTTGAAGTCTTAATGGATCATTTCTAGCCTTTATATTTATAAATGTCTTCTTAATATCCCAAGCATCTTTCACTGGTGGTTTGAAGGAAGATACTTCTGCACTTTGCTGCCTTTGTAGCTCTTTTCTCTGTGAATTAGTGGATGTCCCACTGATTGTGCATGTTTGCTGGCTATCTAATTATTCTCTCCTCTGACTATCAGGGATTTCTTGAACAAATTCTACTTCTGAAAGAGGATTTAATCTTTGTTTTTTGATATCAGGTTGTTCTGAAGATTCACAGATAGGGGTAGCTATTTCTACATTTCTTTTCTTACCCTTTTCTTCATTGAGAGGAGTTTGCAAAATTGAAATTTCTGCCACATTGATCTGAGTAGGAGAAGTCTGTATTTGGGCATGTTCCTTGGAAGTTTCAAGCTGCTCTGACATTGTGAATTTCTTTGAAACCTGTGTATCAGTCTCCTTTTCCTTCCCTTTGGATGCTACTGTGGCTAATGCACTGATTTCCTACAAATTTTGCTGAGAGGCTCCAGTAGAGGAAGGACCATTTCCTGGTCTTTGCACCTGTCCAAAAGAATCCAGGTCAAGTATTTTCTCAAGATCTTTCATAACATTTTCAACACTGACTTGTTCACTATCTTGTTCTATTAAGGTCCCTTCCATCCATTCATCCATATTGGCAAATTGTTCAATCTCTGGAATTCTATGGTGAAGGTATGGTGAAAATTTGTTTTTCATTCTCCTATCACAAATAAAGTTGTTTGGGTCATAAGGTACCCAGTAGAAACTTTTTTGCAATTTGAGATAATCTTCTAGGATTCTTTTAGCTTCTTTTCCCGCATCCTTAGAATTGCAGACAAAAGGACCTAATTGACTCTTAATTCTGAGCTGAGCTTTCTTCTTTGCATTGCAAAAATGGACTATGTCTGAATTTATCATCTATCTGAAATATTCTAAGGCAAAGAGCCTCATTGGAACATACTTTGGTAGCTTGAAAGGACATAGCTCACTACCATATATTCTAATTTCTGTATGATTCCTGTATAGGTACACCAATTTTTTTTGAGTCTCAAATTTGCATCTTTCTTATACACCTTTCTAGACCTTTTTCATTCACCTGGACCTTCTAAGTCATCAATATCATTGCATATTAATTGTAAAGAGCATCTAAAATGGTTTTTAACTATGTTTTGTGTCTGCTGTTTGATTAAGATTTTTGCTCATTAAGCTGCGGAATCTTGTCACTTTCCGCAGCCGCTTCAACTTTCCGCAGCTATTTTGTGAAAGTCTATGTTGCAGGTGTCTTCAGGAAAAACGAGCCACATGGGCAAGTTAGAAATGACGTGGACATGGATCGTTTCCTATTGGCTTGGTCGAATTCACCTAAGAAGGTTGTGGTCAAAGATGGCCAAGTGGTGGTCAACTGTAGAGTCCCACGGTGACGGACTGCATTTCCTCATCGGTGAATTTGTATGACCGTTTCTAATTTACGGGAGACACATCAACACACATGCCGGCTCCATAAGCCGAATCCAACATCCACTCTTCATATATTTACTCCTCACCGCGGCCATGATGCTGGATCTCTGGACGTGATGGTTCACGTGTCTCTATCGGCACAAACTTTAGGGAATTAGTTATATCACCTTTGTTATAAATAACACGTTTTCATACGCATAATAGTTAGCCTCCATATAGCTCTGTAATGTAATTGCATTGCCACTGTGCTGTAATATCATTTCTCTGTTATGACTGCATTTTAATATATAAGAAGACTCTGTTTCCAAGCGTAATTCGTATTTGAAGGCTGTTGCCCGAGGCTGGTGCAGAGGGCCCCTGCACACGCTGAGGTTTTGTGCATTATTGTATAGTTTCTTGTTTTATTTCTTTAAGTTCATTGTGCCATAAGTCATTCACGTGTTTATACATTGCATCTTTCATGGTATTTATGCTTCATCTCTGTTCATAATATTTCATTCTTTACATTTTACTTCTTTCCATAATCTTTCATGCTTTATGTTGTGGTTAACTGATCAGTGTTCTTGTTTCAGATTACAATAAGCAGCCCGGGCACTTGCACATCTTTTTATAATGACTAATGACATGGAATCAATATTGTCCTTCTGCTAATTTATTTTTCTTATTTTTTGTTTAATTCCAGCACTGTTTGTTTATTTCAGTCTTGCACATTTGCTTCAGTAGTTAGATTTAGATATATTAAATTGCTCATGTCATTTTCAGTTACCTTCGAAAACCATAGCTGGACTAATGGTGAGGGATTGAAGTATGAGTGTGTAGTTTGATATTAGTTTACTTTTTGCAAGTTAGATATATTAAATTGCTCATGTCATTTTTAGTTACCTCGGAAAACCATAGCCGGACTAATGGTGAGGGATTGAAGTATGAGTGTGTAGTTCTATATTAGTTTACTTTCTGCAAGTTAGATATATTAAATTTCTCATGTCATTTTCAGTTACCTCCGAAAACCATAGTTGGACTAATGGTGAGGGATTGAAGTATGAGTGTGTAGTTTGATATTAGTTTACTTTCTGCAAGTTACAAATATTAAATTTCTTATGTCATTTTCAGTTACCTCCGAAAGCCATAGCTGGACTAATGGTGAGGGATTGAAGTATGAGTGTGTGGTTTGATATTAGTTTCTTTTTCTGCAAATTAGATATCAGGTTGCTCAAGTTGTTTATGGTTACCTCCGAAAGCAATAGCTAGACTAATGGTGAGGGATCAGAATATAAGTTGATGTAATTTGATTTAGATTTACTTTGTTGCAACTCTTGGATTTCTTTAAGCATAGTTTCTTTTGTATTTGGACAGCAGCAAGGATAATGAGTTTCATGATCAATAGTTTACTGTTTGTTTGACTAGAATAGTGATGCAATTTCATTTTATTTGAAGAATTAATTTTGTCATTGTGTGTTTTAAAATTCTTTTGAAGTTTGGAAAATCATTAGAAGGACATCATTGTCTTGGATATTTGTCTCCATACTTGTCTTTTATAATTTCATAAAAATCCAAAAACGACAAAAAGTAAGAGATAGGTTATCTTGCACATATGGTGCGCCACACTGCATCAGCTTACAAATCCCGGATTGATAAATTAATGTAGCAATTTAGGACACACTAAATTGACCAAACGATACCAATCACCTATCTTGTATTTCTTGGAGAGTTGGAGAATTTTCTTAATGTCATTATTGACCCTAGGAGGAGAGACTCCTGTTAATAAAGTGGTTGCAGGGTGCACAAATAGGTCAATGAACTCATTGTAAGAATAAGGAGAATCAGAGGAATTATGGAAGATTGCAGACCAAAAAATGACAGACCTAGGATTTCCTTTGGCATCAAGTTTCATGACATGGAAAGGGAAACTCTCTGATTGATAGTAAAGCATGAGATGGTATATAACAGTGGAATATTTGAAAACTCTTTCATCTTCTAATCTCATGAACTGGTCATGAATTTTATCAGCAATATAGGAAGCAAAATCATATTTGACAGAAGGAGGCTGTCCAGGGGTAAAAATTGACAACAACACTAGGGTTAACTGGTCAACATATTCACTAGTGTTGAAACCCATTACAGAGGATATCATATTCAAAATGAGTCTGCCCATATTTGTGAAAAAAGTATATCCATAAGGAGGTGGGCCTTTGGGTTGATGTTCTGGCAACATGAAAGTTTGGCAGAGACGATTCAGCTCTTCTTGAGATAAATTAGTCGATTTTTCAAGTAAATCCCCATGGAAAGGGGAGTCAGGGCTTGACCAGGCTGAAACTGTAACATTTCGTTGATAGACTGAGCAGTTATTGGGAAAAGGAAAGTTTGACTCGGGGACATGACTGCTCGTTGATTGGGATCATAATTATCATGGCAGTGATAGATTATTTCAGGAAAAATGTGGACTGAGGGTAGAAGATACATCGGAAGATTGGATTCCCATATTCCAAAAATGTCAGAGCCATTTAGGTAGCTATCTCTGCATTGGCAAAAAATTCTGAGAGGATTTTCACTAAGGATGAGGTCTTTAATTTGAAAATCCCTATCTACTAGAGGTAGATAGTCCAAATCTCTGTGAGGGGCATTCAGAGGTGCGACATTCAAAGCTATCGGAATTTCCATTTCTGGTTCTTGTGGATTCAGAAAGGAATTCGGGTTTTGATGAAAAAATAGGGATAATTACGGGTTTGGGAATATAATTGCAAATATGGGAATTCTAGGAATGAAAATAGAGACCAACTTGAACTCTGTTTCAGTATTTTTCTATGGAATTAAAACAAAAACCAAGATTTTGCAGAGTTCAGCGGGAATTTGGGTAAATACCTGTTTTCCGGGAAATGAACAGTGACGAAAACAGGTGTAGGCAATGGCATATGAATTCTGGATTGTTCAACTGCAAATTTCTTAGCAAGGTGGCGGTTGACGGTCTTCACAGCTGGCTTTTGAATTTTTTTTGCATGGGACACTGGTCGCTGTGCAAAATAGTGAAAATGACGCGCGTTGGTGTGTTTTATTTGCAAAGTCAAAGGCTAGCGGGATTTTAATTTTTTAAGCGGATGACGCAAGCAAGTACGGTGGTTTTGTCATAGGAGGTAAGCGGTAAGTGGTATACATCGCACCTCTTTTGGGGACAGGCAGTTTTCAGCGGAGGGCGAGCGATTCCATACAATACACGACACATGGCGAGGTACTGTTCAGAAAACTGCTCAGCCATCGCGCGTTATTGTTCGGACATGGGGGTGCAACGATATGAATAACAATCGTTGATCGTGGATTGGTTGATCGAACGGCGATTGGGAAGGGGAGATGACAGAGAGATAAAAGAGCGGGCCCATAATTTAATTACATCGGGGGCGATTTGATTGGTGGAGTAGGTTATTAACTAACCATGAGGGTTAATTAACGTCTTTTAAATGCGGCGAGGAAGCAGGCTCATGATTGATTAGAGATTTGACTAATTAATAGAAATTAACACCATATTAAGGTTATATTTCAACCAAAGGGGCGGGATATATAATATTTGGGAATTTTATTAAAATAATACGGGAATAAGTGAATTTTCATAGGGATTTAAATAATAAAGTTAGAAATTAATATGAAAATGAAATGAAAGCGCTAAGTATAAAAACATTAGGTTTATGTAATTAACTTATGCTTGAATGAAAAGGGTTTGTGTAATTAACTTATGCTATCAGGTATTAAAAAATTTTGGTTCTTTTGTCAAAATTTATGAGCTTGTTAGGAAATACAAAACTGACAATGGTTGTATCTTAAATTTGTGGAAAATAATTTGAAATGAAACCTTTTTGTTTAGGTTGTTGCAGCAGGTGCAAACCCCATTCAAATTACTAGGGGCATTGACAAGACAATAAATGCCCTTGTTTCGGAACTCAAAATTTTGTCAAAGGAGGTAAACGCTTGCCTTTTGAGTAGGCTGGTTTTCCTTTTTGCTAATGGTTTGGTGTATCTAATTGAATTAGTTGCCTAAGGTATTTTTGGTTGCAAACTCCTTTTCATTTTTCATACGGTATTGGCCTTGTGGAATACATTTGATTGTGTGGTCTTGTTAGATCTACAACATTTGTAGTTGTTTAGTCTTATGGCCGAGGTGCACTTTTATTATGGAAATAGTTGATGCAATATTGTCATTTAATCCTTACTGCAGGGTAGCATGTTGAGAAGTTTCTTTTGAAACATTTGGTATTCAAAATGACATTTGATCCTATACAAAATCATGCACTTGACTTCAAAATTCATATTCAAAGTGTGCCAGACAATTCTTGCAAAATTTCAAATATTTATGTTGTTTTAAACCATTATCTTTTTCATGTATTGGATGCTGAAAATGAAAGAACTTCTACAGTATGAAACCAAGTTTGGTGAATAGGACGGAATCTTATCGGAGCGGGGGACGAAAGAGGTTGTTGGAAATGGCCTCCGCTAGGGTTTCGTTTTTCCCTGCTTCTGATGTTGTCACTGCAATTGCAGATTCAGGGATTTCCTCTCTTGGCACAACCGTCTCCATCACTGCAGATCAAGCTTTCCAGGAAGCTATCGACGCTTCAGCAGATCAAGACACCCCAAAGCTTGTTGCGGCTGCCACTCCCCTTGACTACCCGCACATGCTCCGAGCTCCATCTGGCTTCGCCGCCTCTGGTTGTGCTGAAGGCGAAGGTATTGAGGCATCTACAGCTATCGCCATAGATCTACACTCTGCAACTGTGGGGGCACTTGCTGCTGCCCCGATCTGCATCAAGAATGTGAATCAGAACCAGATAATCAACGTAGCTTACAGGAATAATGAATCCTACTCAGAAGAACGAAGGTTGAGTTTAGGGTTTGCGGTGATGGATTCACCCCGCCGCGGCGTCCAAGGGCAGGATCTATGCGGCTCTGATCAAGGGTTGGTTATGCAGCCCTGTGGATCCTCTGGAATAGATCCAGCCTTCACCAATAGCAGCTTGGATCCTCTTCAAATCCATTCCAACTTTTTCCAAATACAGGTTTCCCTTCCAACGGGCAGAACCCTGCTCCTTTGGGTACAATCTTCTTTCACGGGGCTTCTCCTCTCTGAAGCCCTCGAACAGAAATTGAGGATCCTGTCTTCTTGGTTCAGGGTCCTCTATGCTGGTAAGCAGCTTGCAAATCATCTACCTCTGACTTTTTACAATCTAGAACGGAATGCCACAGTGGTTCTGTCTTATCGACTAAGGGGAGGCGCAGTAGGGCAGTCCTCTGCTCCCAAGGGTTTTTCCTACAAGGAGGCTGTCAAGGCACCCACTTCTTCTCCCTCAACCCCTACCACAGAGGCTCCCAAGCCTTTCGTGGTAGATAAATTGGAAGAAGTTCCTTCAGCAGAGATAACCCACCCAAATTTGGCTGGGGTGCGCCAACTCTATGAGGAAAAGGCTCTCATCTGCAGATTCAATGGTCTATGGCCACGATCCGAAGATCTTTACAGCTGGGTTCATTCCACTTGGACCAAGCACTGCAAGATCATTTTGTGCTCCAAGGGTTTTTTCATTGTCATTCTAGCTGACAGCAAGGATTATCAAACTTCCCTCACCGGTGGTCCTTGGTTCTGGGGTAAGGCAGGGCTTTTCTTAACCCCCTGGTTTCCAGACTTCGATCCCTCCACGGCAGTCATCACCAAACTCCCGATCTGGGTTCGGCTTCCCAACCTGCCTGCTCACCTTTGGCATGCTGTAGTTTTCGAAGCTATTGGGAACACTCTAGGGCGTTTCCTTGCCACAGATCCGTCAAGAGGCCTAAAGGGTATCTACACCTACGGCAGAATCTATGCAGAAATTGATATCAGCGAAGGACTTCCGGACCATATCATTCTCAAATTTGGGGATTTCTCTTGGCCTCAGCCTCTTGACTATGAGAACACAGCTTTCCGTTGTTAGCACTGTCATCAGACCGGGCATCTTCAGAACTCATGTGCTCAATTTCTAGCCAGTCAGAAATCTGGTAATCGCAAACCAAGGAATAAAAGCTGGAGACCTTTTGAACCCCCCCCCTTGGAGGACCTTGATTCTAGCAGCTCTGAAGAAGAAGAAAGTGATTCATATGAAGAGATTGCAGCTCAGCAACAACCTTCTCCCTCTGATGTCCCCAAGAAGCCCCTTGTCTCCTCGGTTGTTCAGAAACGCCCGCACATCTCCAGTTCCTCCGATTCGGACAAAGACGCTCCTCCTGGGAGCCGAAGTGATCTGCAAGTGGTCTCCGTACCCCAAGGCCCCGATGGTTGGGTCAAAGTGGTCAACAAGAAAGGGAAGAAATTTCGCATTATGCACTCAACCCCTTCTGGCTAGGCTTTTAGTCTTTTCTCATGATCAATCTTGTTTATCTTTTCTGCTTCGTGTAGCCTGTTCTGCTATTGTTGTGAGTCTACGGGCAGATAGCATGTTTACGTCTGTCTATGTTGGCTGGCTGCCTTCAGCTATCAGCAGCTCTTCTTGCTATATAGCTTGGCTCTGTGTCGCTCAGTCTGTCTAAGTTGGTCGCTCTTGTTATGTCTGGGGATCACGGTTCTCAGGTCGTCCTCTACCAGCGTAACCCTTTGTAATTCATGTACATTTGATGCTTTTAATACATTTACTGACTTACAAAAAAAAAAATAAGCGAGTGAATAATTTCCGGCAAAACAACCACTTCCAAGACATGATTTAGAAGTAGAACATATGTACTTATGAAGCATAGAAATATATCCTTGATGCATTGTCAATGTTTGGCTAGGGTTATTTTTGGAGAAAATAACTCCTTATTCCTAGAATAGTGATCTTCAATACAAGTAAATTCCAGAGAAGAGAGATCATCATGTGACATAAACCTATTAACAAAAGTGAATAGGGAATGATTATTAATTATGGCATACTAAGTTTTCAGTGATTTTGACTATTTGTCTTTAACATGTAAAAATGTTAAATTCCAAACTTACATCATCATGGTTTGGCATCATGAGCTTGAATAATTGTCCACCATGCTCATAATTTCATTGTTGTCTTCATATCTATAAACAACATTTCAAATAATAATAAAAAATTTCTATAAGAAAAATCCAGACCTCCATGTTGCTGCTCCTTGTGAGACAAAGTCAAAATTGCATTACACAATCGACACATAAGAATCTCCTATATCCCAGTGGTATGTATCCAAATTCTTATAATAGTGTCTTCAAGACTTATGTTGACATTTCCAATGAGATATTTAAGCAATGAAAGATGGAGCCTTCTTCATTGTTGTATATGTAACAGTCTTTTATTAATATAAATATTGATGGTTTTGTCTTTCTGAAAATGAAATGTAAAAATAATTTATTGTGGTCAATTGAAAAGTTTTTTTTTTAAGCTTTTCATTATGGAAGGGCGACATATATATATGCCCTTCTAATTGAAATTCGGACCTGCCCTTCAAATTTGATCACTGTGTGGGACCTTAACAAACAATAAAACTATTCCGCCACGCGTTATATAAAACATATAACAAAACCTTTGTCAAAACTTCAAACGAACCCTTTAGCCATGGGTATTTCATCACGAATTGATCATTTTACCATGTACCTTCTTCTAGAGGAATATTCTTCCACTTGATTAGGTACTTCATAATGGTTATATGTCAAAGAGATACAGAATGTTTATCTATAACTTTTTGTGGTTCAAGAATCAACTTTCATTCTTCATCTAATTTTGGAAGTTCTATTTACATTGGCATATTTTTTCCCAAAGCCTTTTTTAGGCAAGATACATGAAAAACCTTATGAATGCAAGAAGAAGGAAAATATAACTTCTATACCACTTGTGCAATCCTATGAATAATTATTTAGGACCATAACATTTTTGAGCTAATTCTTTATTCTTCTTTTTCTTGAATGAAGATTTCTTATAATGCTATAATCTAAAAAATACCCAATTACCCTCCTCAAATTATCTTTCACTTCAATGTTGTTCCCCTTGTTGTTTTATCATGTTTCATGTCATTTTAAGGTTTTCCATAATAATTTTCAAATTTTCTTTAGTATTTTCCATATGTGACTCTGTTTCCTATACTTTGGACTTATCTTGCAAAAAGTATGAGATACTAAGAGTTGGATATCCATAAAGGGCCTTAAATGGGGAAATTTTAGTAGATGTGTGATAGGTAGTATGATAGTATCATATTACCATTCTTCCTTGAGGAACCCACTTCATCCATTAAGATTGCTTTTCTAAAGAGTAACATTGTAGAGAACCTTAAAAACATTTGTTAACTATTTTTGTTTGACCATTTGATTGTGTTTGATATGTAGAACTCATGGCAGCTAGTGTTTCTCCACTCATATTAAATAATTATTTCCAAAAGTTTCTTGTTACTATTACTTTAGGAAAACTATGAAGACTATGAATTTCTTTCACGGACACTTTTGCCACTTGGTTTGTTGTTTATGTACTTTGAGCTCTACAAAAAAAATCTACAAAATTTTTCTATATAAATGACCACAAAATGTAATACTTACCTTTATATTTCAGTAACCCCGTAATAAATTCTATTGATATATATTCTAGTCTTTGAATATGTATGTGTAATGGTTGAAGTAACCCTAGATATTTTACTATCTCTCTTTTATTTATTATGCAAACCTGACCTTCTCTTACAAAATTTTGAATATCTTTCTTCATTCCTTCCAAAAATATATTTTTTGATCCTTTGAGATGTTTTAAGGAACCCTGCGTCCTACCATCAGAGAGACATGGGACTCCCTTAATATTTGTTTATTCAAATATGCTTACGTGCATAAAAATATTCTACATTTGCACCAAATTATATCTCTCTTTCACTCCCAATGCTCCATAGAGTTCATCCCATCCTTTATAAATTTTAGTTTTTGTTTAGTACTATTGTCATTTTTCCATTATGGCAAGCTTCTTCTAGCCACCTAGGAATATAAAATGTAATTGGATATAAATTTGAGGACTCTTCTATTTTAAAAAGAGCATCATGTGCTAAATTTTCCTTACCCTTTTTGCAGATTATCTCAAAATTAAAACTTTGCATTTTTTCTCCTCATTTTTGTTAATCTTCTAATGAAAATCATAGCTTCAAAAAATACTTTATGCTATCATGGTATATCTTGAATTTAAAGTACCTCCCAATGATATACTATCCCCATTTTTATTGCATGTAATATTGCTTCCATTTATTTTTCATACGTAGATTTCACCAAATATTTTCTTTGAATTCCTTGCTTTTAAAAGCCAATGATATCCCTTATTTTGTTAATGTTACGTAAATTCCTTGTCCTAGTGCCTCATACTCTACTATGAATGTTTTACCAAAAGTAGGTGCAACCGATGTTGGTGTAGAAGACATGGCATCCATTAAAAGAGAGAATGCCAAAGTAGCCTCATCATTCCATATAAATGATATTTTATTCAAGAGATATGTGAGTGGACTTGAAATGCATGCGTAATTCTTAACAAATTATCAATAATATCATGTAAGTCTAAAAATTCTTCTAAGAACCTTGATTTTCTTAGGAATAGGTCATTTTGTAATAGCTTGCATCTTTTGAGGCTCCAACTTCACTCCTTCCTTTAAAACAATATGAACCAAATACTCGAATTCTTATTTCCCAAAAGTACATTTGGATATTTTTACATAAAAATGATTGTTCTCAATAATTTATATAACTTTTCCACATGTTTAGTGTGGTATTCCCATGATTTATTATAAATATGTGTATTATCAAAGAAAACCAACACAAATTTTATAAGATGGGATCAAACAAAATTGTTCTTAAGTTGAGCCCGCAGGACTTCAAACGGTGATAAACCATAATTCAAACCAAATTCGCGTTCCAAAATAGCCTGCTGACGTCGGCCAATTTTGTGACGCGAAAACCAAATGAATTCCGCCCTAATCTTTTTCGGGTCCGAAGTTGGGCTGGCGTACGGAGGGAGAGTTGTGACACGAATTTCTTATCAAATTCGCCCTAATATTTTTCGGGTCTGGATTTCCACTGCGCGAGCGGCCCAAACAAAGATCCGATCCAATCAATTTCTGCCATGTGTCCTCAATCAAAAGTTGCCCTGTTCCCGGATGCGGGTGCATTCGGTTTAAGGCGATGGGACATGGATGTGGCGATTTCATATCAATCGCATTAAGTTTTAACGCTGTTCAATTAAGTTCCAAGGTTTTCACATCAAATCTGCATTAATTAAGTTTTAACATTGTTCAAGATCGGACCTCCACTCCTGTTAGCGATTCCGCATGCTCCAATATGATCCGGCCTTCGGCTCTCATTAATGATCAGATATTAATTATGACGGGCGTCCTTCGATTGCATTGCAGTCGAGTCGATAAAAGGGCATTTCGCTATGGTTTTTCAGACGATTCGGTTGCTGGGTTACACTGTCTGCTCACTGTGACGAGAAGGAAAAGTGGCCAGCTGAACTACTTCTTAGACCTTGTTGCATATCTGCATTTCTCTCAGTCTGGTCTGTGTCTGTCTTCCTCTATTTCTTGGAATTCTACATCTCCGTCTCGTCTTGTGCCCACTGCTGAGACTGCACCCATGCCTCACCTGCGTCAAAGGATGCGTTACCGCAGGGGGAGCACTAGAGGTCAACCCCTGCGTGCTCCCTCCAGCCCCTCAACCGAGTTGTCTTCCCAGTCCAGTGATTATCACGTAGGTTGTTATCCAGATACTAGAAGTGGGTGGGGTCGGGTTCTAGGATCTAGCCACCGTATGGGCTCCCTTGCTCCTCATTTCCCCACCGCTTCACCTTCTCCCACGATGCACACTGTGCTTTTTTCCTTTAATTTCTCTCTGAACCACCCACGAATCACAACTTCAATTACTATGGTTTTCCGTGAGGAGGCCCAAATGGAAGAACAATGCACCCGTCTGGCAAGTCTGAGCTCAGAAAAAGCCAGCCAGCATTCGGGCCTTCAGGAGGGGAGCGGTGGCATGAATGTGGAGATAGCACCTGGCGATCCTGGACCTTCCGAAGGATGGTGCCAAATCGTCGAGGAACCACCGGAGGAGTAGTTTGGTTAATTTGTTTTTCTTGCTTCGCGACCCACTTAATTGGGCTGCTTTTAGATTATATTACTGTGCTGGACCTCTGTAATATTTTTGAATTCTGTAAACGTTCAAGACTGGTTTCCCCGTATGAGGGCAGTCTTCTTTTTTGATTTTTTGATGACAAATTTTCCATGAGTCTGGGCAATGTTTTTGACTTCGGTGTAATTTTATTCCCACTGTTAATAGATTAACTTTACTTAGAAAAAAAATGTTGCCCTGTTTCTATTTTAAACCTGTTTTTTGAAATACAGAGCCATGTTTATATGATTGTTTATAGTCGAAGCGTTGTGGGGTGGTTTATTATATTAATATTTCATGGTCGAATTATGTTCATAACAATTGGAAAAAAAAAATGTTGCCTTGCTTCTATTTTAAACCTGTTTTTTGAAATACAGAGCCATGTTTATATGGTCTACGTATTATACTCCTTCTCTGTATATCTACAGGAACCTTTTTGCTATGAACAGGGTGGATGATGTAGTGGGCTACTAATGGAAACAAGTGAGCCTGAACCTTACATCTCGGATGCAACAGATGGTTACCAATTTTGGAATCAAGCGAGCCTGATCTTACAAGCAAGCCTGGGTTTCTACAGATGGTTTTTATTTCCGGGAACAAGCGAGCCAGAACATACAATCGACCCTGGGTTTATACATATTTTTTCTCTATCATGGATGCTTTTTGTGTGAGGTGTATATCAACAGTACATGTCTCTGCACATTTCCTATATCCGCTTTATGATACTATTTTATGTGTTGACAGGTTATCACTCTGCCTTCAAAACTAGCGATGCTGGTTTATTGATATGGTCTGATGGTCTTTTTATACTTTGGACATATCACACTCCTCACATGATTAGCGTTTTTCTCTGTTCAAGGATTTTGGGTACTTTAATTTGTATTTGGAACAATGGACGTCGGTACTCTATCTGTTGCTTTACTATTCTACATACTGCTATTTCACTTTCTTATAGATGCATCGGCATATTTGGATACTTTCTCAGATTGTCGATAATATCCATGTGGACCGTTACTGGGTTTTATATCATGTCTCTATATGTGACATGGGGTATTTTTCTATCATTGTCTGGGGTGGGACTTCCACTTTTCTGGATGGATATTTGGGTTCCAATCTTCAGATGTGAAAATGTAATGACTTCATGGACTGTTTTACTTCATATAATATATTCAAAACAATGTTTTTTCTCTTGTGAAAAAAAATGATTGTTTATAGTCGAAGCGCTGCGGGGTGGTTTATTATATTAATATTTCACGGTCGAATTATGTTCATAACAATTGGAAAAAAAAATGTTGCCCTGTTTCTATTTTAAACCTGTTTTTTGAAATATAGAGCCATGTTTATATGATTGTTTATAGTCGAAGCACTGCGGGGTGGTTTATTATATTAATATTTCACGGTCATTGGAATGCCCACAATTCATAACAAATATTGGAGATTTACTGTCCTGTTTTAAAGTTTCATTTTTTTTTTTTAAATTGAACCCATCGTCGGAATACCGACGCTTTGTAAGCGTTTCGACCGGACACGAAACGTTCGAAGAGTGACAAAAGATAAAAACGTCGAACAAGCGACGTTTTTTAAAACGTCGACCACACCTCGTCGAATTGCAATATTTTACAAACATCGGTGAGCAACGTTCAAAACGCGACCACATTTCATCGGAATTATGACAGCTTACAAACGCTTCTGAAGAGCGACGTCCAAATTTAAGCCACCACATTTACCTGAATTGCGACAGTTTACAAACATCGGAAGAGCGAAGTCCAAAACGTCGGACCACATTGCGTCGAAATTGCGACCGTTTACAAACGTCGGAAGAGCGATGTTCAAAACGTCGGACCACATTTCGTCGAAAGTGCGACATTTTACAAATGTCGGAAGCGCGACGACTCGAGAAACGTCGGAAGAGCGACGCTTGCATGGAAGCGATGGAAAAAGTGTCAGTAGTGCAACACTTTGTAAGTGCGTCAGAATTGCGACGGAATGGCAAACCACATTTTTCCCGTCCTCGAACTCTCACTCTTGCGATGATTATGTGTCAGAATAGTGACGAATTGGCCGTCGGAAATTGGGCCAAATTTTCTAGTGTGGGTTTCCATGTAGCTTTTGAATTGTTTCCATAAATGCAGTAGCAACTTTAGTTGCTTTAAATGGATGAGATAATGCACAAAAGTATTCATACTTGGTAAGTCTATCAACTACCACCATGATGACACTCTTTCCTTCGGACTTAGGTAAACCTATGATAAAATCCATTGAAACCTCCTCCCAATTTTGACTTGGAATGGGTAAAGGTTGTAGCAGACCCGGGGTCTTAATTTTCTAAACTTTATTTTGATGGAAAACCAAACATTCTGCCACAAAATTTTGAATATCAGATTTAAGGTCATCCCAAAAAAATTATTTCTTCACCCTGTGGTAAGTTTTTAAAAATCCCAAGTGTCCTCATATGGGAGAGGTGTGCAATTCCAAAATAATATTTTGTTTTAATTGGATATTATTACAAAGATATAAGTGATATTTGTACCATAAGGAATCATTTTCCAACTAAATGTATCAGATGTTCTGGGATCTTACTACAAATTTTGAATGAGTGTCCACACTACTTCGTCATTATTTCCTTGCTTTGGTTATCCAATCTGGTTGGATAATAGAAATGGCACAAATCAATGCTTCCACCTTCTCATCCTTTCTTGAAATTGCATCGGCAACACCATTTGGCTTCCATTTTTTGTAGATGATTTCAAAGTCATAACCCAACATCTTTGTGACCCATTTTTACTGCTCTTCTGAAGATAGTCTTTGTTCTGAAAAGTATTTAAGACTATCATGATCAGTTTTTACCTTGAAGTGTCTTCCCATTAGGTAAGGTTGCCATTGCTTTAGTGCATGTAGTATTTCCAACATTTCCTTCTCATAAATAGCTTTCTATAAATACTTTTCTTTGATTGGACGACTTTCAAAAGTAATGGGTCTTCCTTCTTGCATTAAACAACACTAGTTCCATTTCCTGAGGCATCACATTCCACAATAACTTTTTTTGTGAAGTTTGGTGTAGCTAAGACCTTTGCTAGGCACATTTCCTCTTTAAGATGTTCAAAGGCCTTAGTTGCTTCAAAAGTCCATGAAAATTCATCTTTCTTCAATAATGTTGTTAGAGGTGCTTCTATTCTCCCATAATTCTTAAAAAAATTGTGATAATACCCTGTTAATTCGAGAAATCCTCACAACTGCTTTATGGTTGTGGGGACTTTCCATTCCTTAATGGCTATGATTTTTTTAGGGTCTACCTTAACACCCTCTTGAGATACAATATGACCCAGATATTCCACCTCTTGTACTCCAAAGAAACATTTGGAGGTTTTTTCATATAATTGTTTCTCCTCCAATAGTTTGAGCACCCTATCAACATGGTGAACAGGATCCTTCCAAGACCTGATGTAGGTTAGTATATCATCAAAAATACTAACACAAATTTTCTAAGGAAGGGTTTAAAAATGGAATCCATCAACCCTTGAAGTGTAGAAGGTGCATTGTTAAGGCCAAAAGACATGACCAAAAATTCATAATGACCCTCATGAGTTCGAAATGATGTTTTCAAAATATCTTCAGTCTTCATTCTAATTTGATGATATCCTAATCTAAGATCCAACTTGGTAAAATAAATGCCTCCATGCAATTCATCAATCATGGGAATGGAAAATTTATCTTTAATAGTGAGCTTATTGAGCTCCCTATAATACGGACACATGTGCCATGATCCATCCTTCTTGTGCATTAATACTACTGGAGCAGAGAAAGAACTTTGACTAGGTTGAATTTGATCTGAAAGAAGTGTTTTAGTTCTATTTTGATAAGTGTCCTTTCATTAATATAAACATGTACAATTTGTCTTTGTAAGTTTGCTTAAGGAATGAGTGTTTTAACCATGAAACATAGATGAATTAGTGAACTTTAAGCATGAAATTAAGCCTTAAAAACACTGAAAAAAAGTTTATAACTGAGAAAAATAGTCACACGTAAGTTTTACATAGTAGGCATGATGAATTAGTTCACCCCTCCTGGGCTACATTTGTTGGTCCAGCTTCTAATGGCATGTCCCTCTTTGTCATTATGCTAAAAATTGTAAATTACATGTGTTTATAGTCCTCTAATAGTTTTTTTATCTGCACCAATGGCTCCATAATGCTCAAATTAGTCTAGGTATACTCTTGTTTCACCAAAATTGGTCGAAAATTGACCTCCCAATGCATTTTTCCCAATGACAGCTAGAAAAGCTCCACTAAAAGTGGAGATAGGCACTTAACTACAATTTAATTTAGTGAAAACCCTAAAAATACCGGCGCACTCCAATTTTGACGGACTGTTAACACTGGCATTAAATTGTTAGGAAGCGTGGTGGTCACATACCGACCCCCGCCATTAACTATGCAGTCTTAATAGTTGAACTCCGCATATTGGCTTGGAACCCAGAGTTATGGTTCCACAAACCATCGCACTAAATGTCATAACTCTCGCCATGTGACATACATTATTATCACCATCGGATAAACCACCCCCACTAACCGTGCTGCAACATTAAAAAGCACCGAGACATGTGAACGGATCTCTCGCTGGTAGTTAAGGTTAAAGTTGAGGGTTAAGTTTAATGCAAACGTTATGGCATGGTGACATTTGAACAGAATTTTTGGGGCCGCCAATGGGTTGGGACCGCTAGCGGTCCCCTCCCCCAACCTCCAAATTATAACACCATAAATTAAACCAGGAGACATAAGGGTTAAGAAACACGTTGTAGGTGGACTGGTCGGAGGTGTTTGCGGTGGGCAGGAGGTTGCGGGGTCAACCCCCCCCCCCCCCCCAACTCCATAAAATTTTATAAAAACCTCTTGAGGACATGTGGCGGCCTCCGGGCTTGCCATGTGTCGCTCATCCTTCGGCCCAATTACAAATCCATCAACGGTCCAAAACCATCTCGTACCACCAATAATCAACGGCCCACAACAAGCCATGTGGCATGATCTGGTTGATTTGGAAAAATGGAATATTCCCATAATATACCTACTGACTGTACCTGCATGCTGACTGGGCATCCAATCAAAAAAAAAATTGTTGTTTGGGAAAACGAATAGAACGCAATATCTTCCTCATATGACATCGATTTTTCGAACCATTCATGGCACCGGAATCGCAACGACGAGACGTTTCTGATTGATCATGTTTGGACCTGTTTCGAGCACTTTCAATTTTGAGCATAACACATGATCTCCTGATCACACCTCCCAATTGGGAAGATTTTGGACCCGAAAATACTTTAATCACCTGTTCAGAAGATGACGGTACAACTCCCTCACCTTTTCCACTTCCATCCATCTTGCCTTACTTGGTTTGCTGCCCTTGAGCCCAATTCAAAGATAATTGACACTTCCCCTTTTAGAAGTGCATGTCCTCCTGTCAAGGATGGAATCCTCCTTGAGCTCATCCAGAAATTCTAGTGAAAAATATTATATTCATGGCAGTTGAATATCACTCCCTTGATCATCAATCAAAAGAGGCTCATACAAACGTAAATTCTCCACATTGACAATGGAATACATTTGCATATATGAAGGCAATTCAAGTTGAAATGCATTATTACCAACTTGTTTAATAATCTTGAATGGACCATAATGAATAGGCTTGAGCTTTTTACCTTCTCCTTGCATCCTTTCTTTGCTTATGTGTAACCATACTTCATATCCTTCTTTAAACTTGTGATCAACTCTATGTTTGTCATGCCTCTCCTTGTACTTGTTGTGACTCTTCTCAAGCTGTTCTTGAACTTGTTGATGCATAATCTGAATTTTCTCAATGAACTTTCGAGCCTTTTCAATATCACTATGCCCATCAATTGCAACATCCTTCTCAAAGATGAAGTCTAATGGCGATTTCGGCAAATACCCAAAGTAGGCTTCAAAAGGTGAAGTATTTGTAGTAGAGTGCTTGGCTAGGTTGTAAGCATGTTGAATGTAATGCAGTTGTTCACCCCACAACTTGGGATGTTTGTTGCAATATCCTCTCAATAGATGCACAACGGTTCTGTTCACCACCTCGGTTTGGCCATCAGTTTGCAGATGAAAAGCAGTACTCTTTTTCAACTGTGTGTCCATCATCTTCCAAATATTGGACCAAAAATTCCCAACGAACCTAGAATCCCTGTCACTAACAATAGAAGTTGGAAAACCAAAAATGAACCCATAAATGTTGAAAATAAAGTCCAGCAGTAATGGTTTTCTTGCATGGCATAAGTATACACATTTTACTGAATCCATCCACAACTACATAAAGATAATAATTTTGTTTTCTTCACATAGGTAGACCTCCAACAAATTCCATGGAGACACTCTCCCATGGCCTTGATGGTACCGGTAGTGGTGTGTACAACCCAAGCTTCCTATTGCTATGCTTTCTTGTTTCACACATAGAACATCCTATTATAAAACATGACACACTATCTATCATGCGAGGCCAATAGCAATACATTTGTAGATGCGCCACTATTTTTCTTACCCCAAAGTGTCCAGCAATAAGAGACGAATGAGCCTCTCTCATGACACTAAGTCTCTCTCCTTGTGGTATACACAAATTTCCAAAATGAAACAAAAAATTTGTATGCATGTGATAATCATTTTCCTCAACTTGATTCCCTTCACTCAAACTAGCATACACATCTTTAAAATCAGCATCAGATGCATATTGTTCTATGTAACTCTCATGTACAATAGAATCATTTTTAAGCAAAGTACAAGCACTTATAATTGGCCTTGAAAGCATATCAACAAATTTATTGAAAATACCTTTCTTGTACCTTATAACCAAGTGAAACTATTGAAGAAATCCCATCCACCTAAAATGTCGTGATTGCTGCAATTTTGTTTGCGACTGCAAGTACTGTAATGGTTGATGATCGGTATGTATAATCGTTTCTTTACCCATCAAGTAGACTTTCCACTTCTTGACGCTTTGTACCAACACATACAGCTCTTTGTCATATGTTGGATAATTGGTTACAACACCATTTAATGTTTCAGAATGAAAAACAATAGGCTTACCATGTTTCAAAAGTATTGCGCCCATGGCATAATCACTAGCATCAGTTTGTATCTCGAATGGCTGTCTCAAATCCGGTAATGCAAGGATCGGAGCTCAACTGATCTTGTCTTTTAAAGCTTCAAAAGCTTGTTGTTGTTTCCCTCCCCATTGGAAGCCTTTCTTCACACTTTTCATTGCATGCATAGGAGCTTCTATGGCAGAAAAGTTAGCAATAAACTTCTTACCTCGGTTACTGATTTGGGAGTGGGACAATTCACAATGGCTTCCACTTTAGAAGGATCAGTTCTCAATGTGCCTCCTCCTACAATGTGTCCCAAATAAACCAAATAATTCTTTCCAAATTCGCACTTAGACATCTTAAGAAATAATTTCTCTTTCTTCAAAAGATCAAGTACCCTCTTTACATGCAAGACATGCTCTTCTCTTGTTTTGATAAAAATTAGTATATCATCTAAATACACAATCACAAAGTCATCAAGAAATGGACACAAAACATTATCCATAACACCCATGAAATTCACCAGTGCATTACACAAACCAAACAGCATAACCAACCACTCAAAGAGTCCTTGTTTGGTTTTGAATGCAGTCTTCCATATGTCACTTTCTGCAATTCTTACTTGATGATATCCACTTCATAAATCTAACTTAGTGAAAAACTTTTATTCTTTCAGCTGATCTAGCAAATCCTCTATCCTTGGGAGTGGGTATCGATTCTTACCGTTATCTTGTTCAAAGCTCTGAAATCGAAACACATGTGCCAAGTCCCATCTTTCTTCGGAATCAAGACTATGGGTGAACCGCATGGCGAAGTGCTTGGCCTTATGAGTCCCTTGTCCAACAATTATTTGATTTTCCTCTTTATTTCATCATTCTCCATTATCAACATGAGACACATGTCGATGTTTGGAAGAGGACAATCTTGTTGAAACTGAATCTCATGTTGAATCTCCCTTTTATGAGGAAATCTTGTTGGCTCCTGAAACATCTCATGATGTGCATCAACTACATCATATAAATCTGATTTCAACTTAGGATCACAATCTTCAAATGACTCATGATTAACATCAGCTTTAGGCTTAATCATTAGAAGAACAAAATTCTTACTTGAATTCACAAGCCTTTTTACCTGTCTAGCATTTACCATTGCAATATTTGTCTTCTTGCGATGTGCTCTAACAATGTACTCCTTGCCATCTTTGAATAAATGGTATTTGTTCTCATGGAAATGGAAGATTGCTTTCCTGTCATATAAGTAAGGAATTCCCAACACAACACCTATAATATCAAGTGGAACCACATCTAATTCAACTGTGTCAACAAAATGTGTAGTTATTGCAAAGCACAATATGCACTTCTTTGAAACTTGTAAATCTTCATCCTTACAAATCCACCCAAGTGGATATGGTTTTGGATGTGGAATGGTCTCAAGATTTAGTTTCTTGACCAAGTCTTCATAGATTAAGTTTTCTTGTGACCCACTTTCAAAAAGTGTATCAATCTTGTTATGTTTGGATATGACCCTCACATGAAACAGTTCAATTCTCTCTTCTTCATTTGGAGCTTCTATGTGACAGTTTGAAGTACTAGTACTAGGTTTTGTTTCAATTTCTTTCCCCTTCATGTTCTTCAATCCCATGGCTATAATTTTATTTTCATCACCTGAATCCTCTCCTAAGTCATGTTGAGTTGTAGCTACAGTTTTCTGCTTCCCTTTGTTATTGTTAAACTTGGGTCTCTTTTCAGGATGTAATTTCCAACAATTTTTCTCTTCGTGGCCTTCTCTTGAACAATGTTTACAAACCACTTTATCTCCCTCTTTCTTGACATATGAATTATTTTTTCCTTTTTCTTTTGAGGTCTTCTCTTTTTTTTCCCCTTAAAAGTTTTGTTTCTACCCTCTTCAAAACTATTTTTCCCTCTTGCTTCTAGATGTGTGGCTTGAACACATACCTCATCTAGATTTGTAGGATTAAACATGAGGATAGTATGTCTAAGGTAGCTATGTAATCCCCCTATGTACTTGAGAAAATTATCTTGACTCTGCAAATATATCCCTAATAAGAGAGCTCTTCTCCTAAATTCTTGGGTGTAGTCTTGTACATTTTTTCCTTTCAATTCTCTAAAACTTTTCCAGTTCATTATGGCTTTCTGCATGTGAGCTAATGAATAAAACTATTTTTTTATTTCAGTAATGAAATCGGTCCATGATATAATAATCTTACCATGCTTTTTGATCTCCTCCTTTGTCTTGGCTTCCCACCAAACAAGAGTTGCACCTTCCACCCTCAATGAAACTAGTTGGATTTTGGTGTCATCATCATGAAGGTTTTGAAATCTCAAATAAACCTCCAATTTCCCAATCCAATTATCAAGCTTTTCTACATTGACGTCACCATTAAACATTGGAAATTAAAACTTAACATCAAGTTTTAGAAAAGGAATTTTACTAGTGTTCTTTGACTTGTGTGATTGGTGTATTGAAGATGAAGTAGAGGATGATGATGATGAGGGTGAGGATGGTGACTTTCCACTGCCTCCATTTCCTCCATTGCCCTTCTTTGATTTATCTTCATCATTGTGGCTTCCTAATGATCCTTGACCTTCCTTATGAAGTTTGGATCCTTCTCCTTCTAGTCTTTCATTCATTTCTTGATAAAGGACTCTCACCATTTTAGTCATGTCAAGGAATGCTTTCCTGAACACTCTTTCTTCTTCTTTGGCATCCACCTCTTCATGGGTTTCTTCTTCTCCTGGAGTAATTCTTATTGCTTATTTTGCTTCTCTTATAGGTGAACTAGGTAGTGGAGAATGTGGAAATATTGCCCTCCTTTGTTGTGGCTCACTTTGAGAACCTTTTGCTTCCACCAATTTTCCTTCTCCTCTCTTAAGCTTGAGCCTAGTAAGCATGAAAACCCTTGCAGACAGTTAAAAAATATTTTCACATAAAAACACAAGAGATTAAACTCTATCTCTAATACCAACTTGATCTAAAAGAAGTGTATTAGTTCTGTTGTGCTAAGTTTCCTTTCAGTAATATAAACATGTACAATTTGTCCCCATAAGTTTGCTTAAGGAATGAGTGTTTTAACCTTGAAACATAGATGAATTAGTGAACTTTAAGCATGAAAATGAGCCTTAAAAACACTAAACAAAAGTTTATAATAGAGAAAAACAATCACACATAAGTTTTACACAATAGGCATGATGAAGTCGTTCACCCCTCCTGGGTTACATCTGTTGGTCTAGCTCCCAATGGCATGTCCCTCTTTGTCATTATGCTCAAAATTGTAAATTACATGTGTTTAAAAGCCTCTAATGGTTGTTTTCTCTACACCAATGGCTCTAGAATGCTCAAATTAGTGTAGGTAGACTCTTGTTTCACCAAAATTGTTCGAAAATCGACCTCCCAATGCATTTTTCCCAATGACAGCTAGAAAAGCTCCACTAAAAGTGGGGACAGGCACTTAACTACAGTTTAATTTAGTGAAAACCCTAAAAATAGGGGCATGCTCCAAGTTTGACGGACCGTTAACATTGGCATTAAATTGTTAGGAGGCGGGGTGGTCACATATCGACCCCCATTGTTAACTCCGTGGCCTTAACTGTTGAACTCTGCATATTGGCTTCGAACCCGGAGTTACGGTTCCGCAAACAATCGCACTAAATGTCATAACCCCCGCCATGTGACATATGTTAATATCACCGCCAGATAAACCGCCCCCACTAATCATCCTGCAACATTAAATAGTACCATGACATGTGAACAGATCTCTCGTTGGTAGTTAAGGTTAAAGATAAGGGTTAAGTTTAACATAATTATGGCATGGTGGCATGTGAACGGATCTCTCGTTGGCAGTTAAGATTAAAGCTAAGGGTTAAGTTTAACATAATTATGGCACAGTGACATGTGAACAGAATTTTTGGGGCCGCTAGCGAGTTGGGACTGCTAGTGATCCCCTCCCCCAACCTCCAAATTATAACACCATAAATTAAATCGGGAGACATAAGGGTTAAGAAACACATTGTAGGTGGACTGGTCAGAGGTCTTTTTAGCAGGCAGGAGGTCGCAGGGTCGACACCCCCCCACCCGACTCCATAAAATTTTATAACAACCTCCTGAGGACATGTGGTGGCCTATGGGATTGCCACGTGTTGCTCATCCATTGGCCCAATTAAAAAACCATCTTGTACCACCAATAATCAACAACCCACAACATGACATGTGGCGTGATCTGCTTGATTTGGAAAAATGGAATATTCCTAGAATATACCTACATGCTGACTGGGCATCCAGTACAAAATTTTTGATGTTTGGGAAAATGGACGGAACGCGATATCTTCCTCTTACGACATCAGTTTTTTGAACTATTCATGGTGCCAGAATCACAATGACGAGACCTTTCCAGTTTCTCAAGTTCAGACTTATTTCGAGCACTTTAAATTTTGAGCATAACACATGATCTCCTGATCAGAATTATACTAGTCTCTAACATTTATGCAATCATACGTTCAATTTCTCTCTTTCGGACATAAGGATATCTGTAAGGCCTGATGTTTGGAGTAAAAATTCCTAAAATCAAATGAATATCATGATCATGATCACAAATAGGTGGGAGTCCTTTGGGAGTTTCAAACACCTTGGAATGATTGTCCAAGACTTATTGGAGATCTGGAAAAATAGATGATTTTGATGTTGGAACTTATAGTGAGCATAATTGTGAAATTACGCCTCGTTTTTATTTCTTTAGAAGCTTTTTCATGACATTAGAGCTTATTTTCTTTCCAAGATTCCCTGTGAAACCCCATAATTCAACTTCCTTTCCTTCCAAAAAAAAATTCAAGAAAAGTTCTTGAAAATTAAAAGATATCATCCCCAAATATTGTAACCATTGTACTCCTTGTACAACATCAGCACCTTCCAATGGAATGGAAATCATTGGACTATTCAATACATATTCCCCCATGGTTAGCTTGATATTATGGCATTTTACAGAGTAATTTATAGTCCCTCCATTTGCAACCATCACTTTACACTCTGGTGCTGGGTATAGGAAGCAATTCAATTTCTTGGCTACCTTACAATGAATAAAAATATGTGTAATACCTGAATCAATAAACACTCTTACATCTTTCTTCTTGATATTTCCTTCTATCATGAGACTTTGAGGAGTGGTAATTCCTAGCAATGCATTACAGGATATGGTTAGACTCATTTCTTATTTCTCTAGGGTTGGTTCCTAGTGTATATCCTCTTCTTTTAAAGTTTCTTGTTCATTTTCTTCCTTCTCTTCACAATCTATGTAAAATAATTTCTTCTCAACACACTTATGACATTTAGTGTATTTTCTATCACAACTATATCAAATCCCTTTTTATCTTTTTCTTCCAATTGTTGTGGTGTCAACCTTGTAGGTTTTGGAAGTCTAAGAGTAGAAACACTTCCATCTTTATAGATGTGAGTGATAGGCTTCCTTGTTTCCATAAATTTACTTTAAATTTTTCTTACCAACCTGAATGTCTTTTCTAATGAATCAAGTTCCCAAAGGCAAACCTCATGTTGGATGTTATCCTTTAAATTCCCTATGGAGACATCAATCTTGTGTTCCTATGGAATATTAGTTACCCTTATATTCAATTTTTGGAGGTCCTCAATGTGCTCGACCATTGAACCTTTTTTTTTAGATTTATCAATTGGATAAAGAAGGTGTTCCTCTTTGTATCCTCATAATGTGCTATCATTTCCTCTGTAAAAATTGACCAAGTGAAAAAAAAATTACGAGAGCAAAGCCATCAATACCATACAAATGTATTTTGTTCTAAATGTAAAGTTTCAATGTGTACCTTTTGTGTGTTTTGCACATTATGGAGATCAAAATATTGCTCCATATGTAGTATCCATATTATGGCATCCTTTCCATCAAACTTCGTCATATCAATCTTTGGAATATTTTGAGTCTTCAATCCAACATTAGAGTTTATGAAATCACGATTAACATTTATTATGTTCTCATCATGAGTTTCCTGTACTACCTTTTCTCCATTACGAATCATTTCTTGTATGAACTTTGTCAAACCTTCTGTCAAACCTTCCATGACTACTTTTAGATCATTCTTCATGTCTTCCATGTTGTCTTTCATTTTTTCATCTATCTTAGCTTCCATGTCATCCATCTTAGCTTCCATGCCATCCATCTTAGCTTCCATGCCATCCATGTCATTCTTCAAACCATCCATCTTATCTTCCATGCCTTTCTTAAAACCATCCATCTTAGCTTCCACACCTTTCTTCAAAAATTCAATTTCATTTTTTGGTTCTCTTTGCAAGAGCGAAATTTGGTGCACTTGGTATTGTAATTTTGATATATCATGTTGCACTTATTCCTCTTCATGAGTCATAGTAGAGCCTTATGAGGGCTTAATGGGTGTTGAATTATTTTTAGGGACCATTTTAGAACCCAATACTGATATGTATGCTTCAATATGCCCTTGGAATCACTTCAAACTGATTTTTCAAACAAGACGTATGCAATTTGAAAAATAAATACACACATTTTTCTTGCTTCTGAGGAGCTATATATTGAAAATGATGTATCTATGGAATTCTGGATCCCCAAGATTTTATCTTCGGTCATTTAGTATCCCTCTGAATCTTCTTTCCAATTCCACAGGTCTGACCTGATTTGGATTCTTCAAGGAAAAGTTATGCCTAATCTCTCGTAATGACCTAATCATGGATTGGTTCAGTAGAGTGAACTTGTATGGTGCTCCATGTGTCACTGTTTCCTCCTTTGGCTCTGAAATTTATACACATAAACTACATTATGTGTACTTTCAACCACTTTTTACAGAATTCCAATATGATGCTTAGAGCGAGAGTTATGACAATTTTCCCAAGGTCACCTCTTTGAGATTCGAGATCCTTCAAAAACCCTAACTTCCGCAGATCATATCTCCGAAAATATTGGGAACCAAGATCTGAAATTTTTACATGAAGTTCATCGGGATTTCTCTGTAAATAGGATTTTCTTATCTTTTAAACCTTTGTAGAAAAAAATTGATATCGAAAATGCCATGATGACGTGTTTGAAGCAACGAAACCCTACAATCCAAAGCTATGATACCAAATGTTATGAAACCAACTCCAAAAATATAATAAAAGAGAGATCAACACCTTATAAATCAGTCAATTCAAGGGGTAAACCTCCTTTACATTACATAAATGAACAATTCTTGGATGATTCAAATGACAAAACCTCCCTTCTATATATATGAGTCCATGGGGTCACAATATAATCCTAGCAAACCTAACAATAATAATGTAAGGGCACAACAATAACAATAGTGGGGTTTTATAGGGCACAATAATAACAATATGGGGACTACAGGGGTATAACAATAACAATAAGGGGGCTAGACTAAAAAAAATAAGGGACTAAACTAGTAATATAGGGACATAACATGAATCTACCAAAGGAATAAACTATCAATTTGAAATCATTCTGAACTCATGGAATCTACCAGAAGGAATTCAAATTTCCAATTTAAATAGAATTCATTGATATGCAAAATAAGATTGAGCTTATATTGTTGAAAAAATGTCTACTAACACAAATAAATTTTAACAATATGCAAGTTGTTGTAGCCACGCCAAGAGTTTCAATTGCATATCATACAAGGAACAGGAGAAGGTGAGGGACCTGTTGGAAAATCAAAAAGGAAGAAAGGTTTTCTTATGTTGATAATTACTTGTGATGTTCTTATTTTCTAATTATTAAATTTCTTGTGTTCTTCCTTTATCTTTTATTCATCAAGAAATTATCAAGACCAAAACATAAATATCAAGAACACCAGATGTAGGCGGCCATCCAGGGGAAAACCCCTATATAGGGGGGAATTCAATCAAGAACTCTTCCCTCAGTAATTCAACTTTGAAATGGACCAAGACCCTAGACCAACAGGCTTTCCTCCTCCACCAAGTCAACCTTCTAATGTGATGCAAAAATATTCAATATTCTCTTCTTGTTTAGCAACTCCAGCTTAGAAATATCTTAGAAATTTCGATCCCATTTACTAAAACTACTGCAAAAATTTTGGCCACCTGGATTACTACAGATTTTCAACCCCTAGCTTCAGAACTTCGATCATGCAATAGAGACAAAATTTTGGCCCCAAATTCAGCTCAATATCTTTATATGTGTGAGAGAAATGTAGCCCAAAAACTCAATCTTCTTATTCCCATCTTCTCCCCCTCTTCTCCTACAACTTCGGACTCTTTTCCAACTACTGCAACTGGATATCTAATTTTTTGTGAGTGTGTGACAAATGACGTCGAGTTTCTCCAATATAGAGGCTTCTTGTGAGATCTAATTACCCGGTTTGTCTTGGGTTTTTGTTATATTCTTTCCACGACTAGTCACATGTGGTGTACGTAGCGTCGAGTGTAGCAGAAGGGTAATAAGGGGGGTGATAGCCCCCCCTGTCAGGGGGTTTGCAAGGGGGCAGTATTGTTGAAGAATGTAACTAGGTCTAGTCCTCATAATTGTAACTGAGTCACAATGAAATGTACTTATGAAAAAAAAATTATTTGTTATTATTGTTGACTTATTAAAGCATGGGTTTGATGCTTGGGTCAATAGTCAATAGGTCAAAGTACCCATTGTGTGTTCTAGGATTTTTTTGTTGAGTCAAAGACAAAATTATTTTTGTAAGAAACCCTTCTTGGGCTCCTTAAAGTCAAGAAAATTATTTATTACTCCTTCCTCATCAAGTCATCCTCCTCATCTATTTAATACTTATCCTAAAATTCAGCCTAGGTTTATATAAAGACGACTTCTCTTCAACTGATCATGTCGAATATTTTTGGAGGCTTCAACAACTATATATAGCAAGCTAAATCATCCTATTTTGGAGAGGATACAGGATAATTCGGTTCTGAAATCCACATAAAAGGAAGACATTTGAAGTCTAAAGCATGACAGTGAAGAAAGAGGGTCGAAGTTTGAAGTATGAAGCATTACAGTGAAGGAAGATGGCCAAAGTTCTGAAGAATCATATTAAAGGAAGAGGGTCAAAATTCTGAATAATCACAGTAAGGACAGAGAGTCAAGATTCTTAAGCATCATATATGAAGAAAGATTCTTGGAGGCAGAAAACAAAAGCTAATTATCATCTTTCCTAGACTTCTCTCTAGTGAATGAAAGAGGCAGTAACTTTGCACTTAAATATGGTACATTTGTGGATAATGTGAATTTCTCGATGGCACGAGGTTATATAACTAATCTGAAGTTCTGAGGTTCCTATGTTCGTAATAATGCGGTACAATCTTTTGAAGAGGATATGAATTTTGAGGCATATAATTCTATGATGATAACTGAGTTAAAGAAGTTGGCTTGATGGAGGAAAGGAGGTAATTGTCTTGGTCTTGGTTGTCTCATTTTCCTGTGAATCTATTGAAGATTTTGTGACTGTTTTTCCACTAGAGAGGGGATTTTCCCTGGGTGTGTGCCTACATCTCGTGTCCTTTTTCTATTTTTTTGGCATTAGTCTTGATGAAATGAAAAGATAAATTGTAAGAAGGAAAAATAATAATGAAACATCACAATATAATGTCATAATAAGAGAAATCAATTAACTTTCCACCTTATTAGATTTCTCAACGTGGTATCGGAACTATGGTGAAAGAAGGTTGAAAATCACCTTGTTGGTTGAGAGACCTTGGATAGATTGCCCTAGTCAGGAATATAGTATCTGGCATTATGGTGCCTAAACTGTTAAGATACCTTGGATATATTTTCCTGGTCAGGAATCTAGTCCATGGAATTGCAGTGCCTAAACTCTTCATAGTTCATGTGTTTTGAGATATTGCATGTACTTGTATATGTAAGTATGAATACCTCCCTAGTTAAGAGGGAGTGTTGAAGAATGTAACTAGGTTTGGTCTTTGTAATTTTAATTGAGTCACAATGAAATGTAATTACGAATATATATATTAAAGCATGGGTTTCATTCTTGGTTCAATATTCAATAGGTCAAATCACCCATTGTGTTCTATAGGATTTTTTTATTGAGTCAAAGACAAAATTATTTTTGGAATAAACCCTTCTTGGGCTCCTTAAATTCAAAAAATTATTTATTACTCCTTCCTCATCAAGTCAATATTCTCATATACTTACTAGTCGGCCTACAAGTCGGCACAGATTTATATAAAGACGGCTTCTCTTCAATTGACTATGTATGCTCATTTTGGAGGCTTCAACAACTATATATACCAAGTTATATCGTCCTATTTTGGAGAGGATATATGATGATTTGGTTCTGAAATCCACAAAAAAGGATGACATCTGAAGTCTGAATCATGACATTGAAGAAAGAGGGTTGAAGTTCAAAGTCTGAAGCATGACAATGAAGGAAGAGGGTGGAAGTTATGAAGAATCACAGTAAATAAAGAGGGCCAAAGTTCTGAAGAATCACAGTAAGGAAAGAGAGTCAGGATTCTGAAGCATCACAAATGAAGAAATATTCCATGAGGCTGAAAACATAAGCTAATTATCATCTTTCCTAGCCTTCTCTCTAGTGAACAAAAGAAGCAGGCATTAGGGGAATTTTAAGGTCAAAAATGGGCCTCCTAAGGAAAATGTAGAATCAAAATTCACTTTATAAGAACCAATCACATTTTAGGGGATGACATCATCCCCCATGGTTGAGGTGGCATTGCTTGAGTTAAATGTACTTACTTGTCACATTCTCAATAGTGGATAAAACTCATGGTTAACCATGGTAGTATTCTAAGTATTTTTAAAGTCACAAAGTAAAGTACTCATAATAAATGTGATTTCACACTTTTTGAATAAAATATTATTATTTTCATTTCATTTTTTTTAAAGAAACAATGCATATCCCTATACAATCTTCATGTCTTTACACACTTTTCATATATCATATTAATTTTTATATTATATATTATTTCTTTTTATGTTATACATAAAATAATATATTACATTTATTTTATTATATTATTTGATTTTTATATAGTATATTAATTACATGTTATTATATAATTTAATTTTATAATTCAAATAATATAAATTTTAATTAATGGCATGTTGTACAACTAAGAATTTATGAATTTATATTTATAATTTATTTAAATTTATTTAAGTACAAAGTACAAATGCATTATTTGTTCAATGATAATGAAATTTTCTTGAAATTTTCATTTTTATTTATGGCCACATCAATACAATTTCTTATATTTATTTTATTTTGGTACAACTTTTCAATTGAATTTAACCATGGTTACATGGATTTTGGTGCAAAAAGTGAATTATAAATTCATAAATATTATTTTATTGGTTTCGCTATTATTTTATTCTTTCCTTAGGAGGCCCATTATAGACCTCAAAATTCCCCTAATGAACTCTTCACTTCAATATGGTATCTTTGTGGCTAATGTGAATTTCTCGGTGGCATGAAGTTCTATAACTAATTCAAAGTTCTGAGGTTCCTCTTTTCGTAACATTGTGGCACATAATTCTATGATGATAACCAATTTAAAGAGACTGGGTTGATGGATTAAAGGAGGTCATTGTCTTGGTCTTGGTTGTCTCACTGTCCTATGAATCTATTGAAGAGTTTGTGACTGGGTTTTCCCCTAGAGAGGGGTTTTTCCCTTGATGCGTATCTACATATTGTGTCATTTTTCTATTTGTTTGGAATTATTCTTGATGATAAGAAAAGATAAATTTAAAGAAGGAAAAATAATAATGAAACATCACAAGATAATGTCATAATAATATAAATCAATTAACTTGCCAGCCTATTTGATTTCTCTACAGGATTCCCCCCTACACAGGGTTCGGAGTAGCGCCTCGGGAAAAACTAATTGATGCAAACCCAATAATATTTGGGTGGACTCAATGATGGGGGACGAAGCCAAATATGGTGGACAAACCTACCAATGGTTTTGTGCATGGGTTTTGCACATGGTTTTGGGCATGATGGTTTTCTTCCCATGGTATTTTGTAGATCCCATCAAGGGAACTATGGTTATGTTCTAATCTATGGTTAATGGATTAGGGTTTATGAATGCTTCAGCATGTATATATATGTATTTTAACATTGAAACAAAAATAATCAAAAATATATCTGGTAGTCTCGATTTTTGGATCTAGGGGAAAATATATGTGTATATTTGTTTTATGTTCTCGCCATTGTTTAGTTTTTCTATTTTAAGAATTCGTTTACTGGTAATTTTTGTACAGGGCTAAAACCTACATTTAGTATCAGATTTGTTTTGGCTTCAAGGGGACGTCTTTGTTGTTGAGGGGTTTTTCTCAAGCATGTGGTAGACCCTGTTCAGTGGGAGATCTACGAGATCGATTCTTGCGGTGAAAGAAGATAAAAAACGATGGAAAGGTAGAGATGGAAAAAATTAAAGTTCAAAGTTTTGAGCTGTGGAATCTCAAGATGGAGGATCTTTTGGTGGCTCGAGATCATTTATTGTTGTAGATACAAGAATTCTGGCAATAAGAATGTCAATATAAAACTGGGTGAAGTTAGATCGAAAGGTGAATAGCATAATACGATTGTGTCTCTTAGATTCAGTATTGTTGAATGTATCAGGGGTAGCTATGGCGAAGGCTTTGTGGAACAAGTTAGGGACTTTGTACCAATCTAAGTCTCTGCTGAACAAATTGTTCCTGCGGAAAAAATTGTATAAACTGAGGATAAGGATGGAAACTCAATGAAAGAGAATCCAAACGCATTTAATATTGTTGTAAGCAGTTGTTATCTATTGATATAAAACTTTCTGATGAAGATAAGTGCATCAGTTTTTTGTGTTCTCTACCAAATTCATGGGATAGTGTGGTTGTTTCTATAAGTAGAAATACAACTACCTTGAAGTTTGATGAAATACTCTCATCCTTATTTTTGAAGGAGATGAGATGGGAAAATATGGAGAGCCAGAATGGAGATGCCTTGTCTATATGAGGAGAATCCGTGAACAGAAACAAAAAAAAAATTCCTTGAGTGGGGGCATTGAATAGGTTTACGTCAAAATGAGGGAAGGAGCATTGGACAGTAGTGAAGCGGTTTTTTCAAGTATTTGTGTGGCACTAGTGATTATGGTTTGTACTACCAAGGAAGACCAGGATTGGATAGAGTTTTGGACATTTATGGATTTGTTGATGCAGACTGGGTTGTAGATCTAGATCGGAGAATATCTACAAGTGGGTATGTTTTTAACCTATGTAGAGTTGAAGTTAGTTGGATAACAAAAATACAACCTGTAGTGGCTCTTTCAACTATATAGGATGAATAGATGGAAACCACTCATGCAAGAAAGGAAGAAGTTTGGTTGTAGATATGTTTTTCAAGTATGGGGTTCGTAAAACGAGCAATAAGGATAGATTGTGACAGCCAAAGTGCAATTTTCTTAGAAAAAATCCCTGCTTATCAATCAAGGGCAAAGCACATTGATGTTCAATATCACTTTTTGATGGATATGGTTGAGGAAAAAAGCTGATGTTGGTAAAGGTGGAAACTTTGAAGAATGTTGCATATGCATTGATGAATTATGTGAGCACTGAGAAGTTTTCTTGGTGTAGATAAACGATGGCCATTGCAAGGCTAGACCAATGACTAAGCTCCCATGTGACCCCGTGTGTGGAAATAAAACAAGAAGTGGGAGAATTTTGGGTGTGTGTTCTATTATTTTCAGGACTATGCATACGAGTTGTACGTTGTGTCGAGGGTAGTAGGGGGTTTGGGGGGTTTGTAGGGGGGCGATATCCCCCTACACGAGATACGGGTCAGCGGCCCAGGAAAAAAAAATATGCGGACCTAATAATAGTTGGACGGACTCAAGGGGGGGTGGACCCAAAGATGGTGGGCGGACCTACCCATGGTTTTGTGCATGGGTTTTGCACATGGTTTTGGGTGTGATGGTTTTCTGCCCATGGTATTTTGTAGATTTGGTTAAGGGAACTATGGTTATGTTCTAATCCAGGGTTAATGGATTGGGGTTTATCAATGCTTCAGCTTTTATATATATGTATTATAACATTTAAAGGAAAATAATGAAAAATATATTTGGTAGTATTTGTTTTGGGTTTTATTTTCTCGCCATTTTTTAGTTTTTCTATTTTTAAAATTCATTTGTAGGTAATTTTTTTGCAGGGTTAAAACCTACAGTTTGAGACCGACTTGGTGGAGGAGGTCATTTTGATCTAATTTACATTAAATTCTTTCTTGACAAATAATTCCCAAGAAGAGTTCTTTACAATACGACATGGATAAGAACACTTGACATAAACCCTAGAGGTATTCAATGTAGACCTTGACCTAAAAAAAATTGATCCAAGCATGAAACCCATGCTTTAATAAGTCAATTTCTTTATTTTACTTTTTATTTCTTTTGATAAATATATTTCATTGTGACTCAAATACAATTATGAAGACTGAACCTAGTTACATTCTTCAACGCTCCCTCATAAATAGCCACAAGGTTCTTCTTCAAATCAGGTACATACAATACATCTTGCAAACGGAGGACTTGACCTTGAGATTAATGGAGGTTCACAGTCCCTGTCCCTTTCATGGGATAGGTGGCATTATCTCCAAGGATAATTTTCATATTAGTATCCTCCTCAATCAAATCATAGAGGACTTCTTTAAAACCAGTGAGGTGACTTGAAGCACCACTATCAATCAACCAGACATCCAAGGTGTCGAGTGGAGATGCAGCAGAGAGGGCAGATACAAGAATGAATTCATTTCTTTCATTAACAAAATTAGATTCTTCATACCTAAATTTCTAGACCTTTTGAAAGGTTGTCCATTTCCATTATGACCAAAGGGAGCCTTCCTCTTTCCTTTGAACCTTTTGTTCCTTTGATTTCCATTTCCCCTGTTGTTGTTGTCATCTTCCCCAGGAGAATCCCTTCTATTAGGGAATTCTCTAGCATATTGGCCAAACTTGTTACATGTGTAACATCTTCCTTTCTTTCCTTTAGCCCCTGATCTTCCATGGTTCCTCGGACCACCATTTTTCTTCTTCTTAGCACGATCGGTGAAGGAAACATTACCTTCATTTTCATATTCCATCATTCTTGTCTCTTCGTGAGTGCATCTCGATAATACTTCATCAAAATCAGGAATCACATTATTATGAGAATGGTAGTAATGAATACATGTCATTCAGAGCAGAGACCTCCAAGTGCAATGAGAACAATTTTCCGATCAGGTATCGTTTCCCCAATGGTGAAAATATTATTCTTGATTTCGGTCAACTTCAGAAAATAGGATTGAATGGATTCATCCTTGCATTTCTTGAGATTCTTCAATTAGTTCTTAAAGAAAAGAACTTGATTTCCATTGCTAGCCCTGAACATATTGACCAACTTATCATACAACTCCTTAGATGTGCCCAGCTCAAAGACGTAAGAAACTAGACTTTTGTGGATGGAATTCTGGATAATCATATTAACCTTGATTTCCCCTTTTATATACTTTGATTTTGTTGCAGCAGGTGCAAATGATGGATTCTCTTGAATTTTTCCCTACACATAGTCCATGACCTCTTGATCTTCCAAGACCAAGTCCAAAGACATCTTCCAAGAATGATAGTTATGTATAAATTATACAATATGCATGTATATTACTAGATTCTCCTAATCTAACAATTTAATCCTTATGTTAAATACAAAATCATTCTACTTAATTCTTTGCAAAAATTAAATCGCCAATTGCAAACGCATTGAAGAAAAATCAATCACACATAGCAATATGTTTTACCGGGAAAGCTTAAAGCTAAAAACCCCAACTATCATATATTGTGTATATCATGGAATCATGTAAAAATATCATACAAAGCTCAGCTCATAGAGATCTCAGTACAATATACAATCTTCACACACTGTCTTGTAGAAATTTTCACCTCCATGCACCAATTTCTTGCCTCTTGACAGTCTGCCTCCACTGCACAATCCCTGCTGAAGAAGAACCCTAAATGAATTCGACCTTACCTTGTCTTTACTGCGCAATACTCATAGGCATCTCCAATGTGTGTGTGGATACATTGAATGCTCCACTATAGTCACAACAGATATTCCATATCACCCTTTCACCTATCTCTCCATGGGGTCTCCACTAGATCTAACATGCAAGTAGTTAACTATTGTATTTCTTCAGTTGCAAGTAAGACACTATTTGCGAATCAATTAACTAATTAATTCACTCATTTTTCACTAGTGTATGTTCAGTTACAACTAGCACAACTGAGTTTAACTCACTAAATTGAGTTAAACTAAATAACAACTCCCATAACTACTCTTCCAACTCAATTACAACTTTCCACTATCAGTTATAAATAAGTCCTCCACGCATGAGTCACCAACCAACTTTAGAATTCAAAATTCCTTCAATCAACTAGTTTTCCACATCATTTAACTGAAATAAAGTGCTCCAAGATAATAAGTTACTATTTATTGTCTGATTATTATTAAGGGATAATAATAATCGACATGCATTCTATTTTTAGATTAGCATTATATAAATATACTTCGCCCATCTTCTAAAAATAGAAATTCATCCAAAGATAGAATTTTCTCAACCATATAGAATCAGCATCTTGCTAATTTTAGAATAAGCTCACCATTCTAAAAATAGACATACACCTAAAAATAGCCTGTGTGGGCCCCACCTAGTTTAGGTGCTTATTTTTCACTAGGATCAAGGATGATGTTTCTGAATGTCTCTTTCATTGTTTCTTGTTGAAATATTCAAAAATTTAGACTTTCCATTCAAATCATCATCATCGTTGAAGCCATTATAATTTTAGGTACCCATGGGTCCTTGAAAAATGTTATTTCTTCGGTGATTGCTCTCAACACAAGCTTGGGCCTTGTCTTCACCTTAGGTCTAATACCATGACAATTTTTGAAGATTTTCTATGCTTAATGCAACTTTACTTCAAACCCGATACCAAATAGCAATCACATAAACATGAAAGTAAAATTTTGATAGAAAATACCAATAGATCAACAGAAGACAAGCCAAAAATACACTTATCTTGATTAGCAAAATATATGTGTTGTGGTGCGTTATGGTGGTCAACAGGATGTTTCAACTAGCAAAGTCTCATCATGGTCAGCCAAACAGAAGTGTCACACAACCCTCAAGACAAATCCACAAAATTCAAACCAAAGTCAATGAAAGTCAATGTTGTCCAGTCAATGGTCAACGCAGAACAACAGCAGCAAAAAGTCAACACAGAAGGTCAAAGGTCAACGTCTAGCCTCATTTTTTGTGCCAATGAATGTGGCCTTCATAAATCAGAATTTTGGTGAAGGTTTGAGGTCAAGTGGATCAAGTGTTGACCAAAGTCAACGTTGGTCAAACCTTCGCTGAAACCCTAAACAGATCCAAACAGAAACCCTAGCTGTTGTTCCACACGTGTGAGAAGAAAGGCCTCCAAAAGATTATCGAACCAATTAGACACAAGAGAGAAGTGTGTGATGAGTCGATGATGAAATGAACTTCAAGACTGTCTAATTTATATCCATCTTGTGGGGGTGTGTGACACATTTGTTGGGGCTCCAAGCGTACATTACAATTCTGGCTGACCTTGCACATAAGTGGAATAAATTCAAAATAAATGTTCTTCTCATCCGATCAAGATGATATTTAGATCATTATTGCACCTCTTTGAAAGAGGAATCCAATAAAAATATTGGCATGATCATCTGAGCAGTACAACATGGATTTTGGACCTAGTTGCCCAAAAGTAACATCCAACCGTTATATGTACCATCAGGCTTACTTACTAACCATCAACTCAGGGATCTATGTGTGTATCCAAGGTCAAGTCTCTACGACCAACACCACCCTCCCTCTTCGGGATCTAGACATAAGACACATGTAGATGTCCTCCCAAGAATCAGACACATGTATATGCTTCAACACATCCTAATAAAATATATATATCCATTTGTCCAAGCATGCTTTTAACCTGTTTGTGGAGATAAAAACACAAAATCCAATAAGCAATAAACTTTCAAATATATATATAAGTAAAAACAAAACTTCGAGGTCTTCAATATTCCTAATACCACTTACATCAAGTCATTTGGAAGATTTTATTATTCTTATTTCATCAACAATACCAAGACATAGTAATCTCATTCATTCTCCAATTTCTTCTTCAAGGTGTCTACCATGACTATCATAATATGCCCTCCCTCTCAACTGGGGAGATATATCCTTATTCTATCCCTGCTCCCTCTCATGTTAGGGAGATAAAGTACTTCCTATAGCATCAAAGAGTCTTTCATGACTTCTTTCCTTCTTATCAAAACTCCTTAATCTTATATATTTCTTCATCATGCTTATACGAACATATATATATATTATCTTGAATATTGTGTGCCCGTAAAAATTCAATAGCAAGTACAACCAAATACATATGAAGTTAAATATATCAAAATCATACAATAATGGAAGCATTTCCTAAACTTAGTTAGGTTCATAATCAGCAAAATATGCATACTTCTATATTTCAACTTCTTGCTTGGGTTTTGTTATAAACCCTAGATCACACCATTAAAACATAAAGTAACTTATTCAAGATATCAGTCTCATTATATCTAGGGCCTCAATATTACTTTCAGAGATATGACAGACTCTACTATGATGTATTGCAAACCCTAGAATCAATCTTTCAGATACTAAGCCTTAGATGTCAACAATCAAAACCAATCATATAAAAATCTAAGGTTTCAACAATATGACCAACATCTACTAGGGTTTGTTGTAAACCCTATAATTTATCATCATATTGGAAACAATATCACCATATCCTAGAATATCAAAATTATACTAGGACTTTGTTACAAACCCTAGCATCAATAATTAGGTTAGAATATATACATACCTAGTATTTCATAATCATGCACAAGTGTATCGTATCTATTAGGTAAACCCAAGACACAAATATTAATACATTAAAGCTATATATATATTGATCAATTTTGATCATGTTAGGGTTTCTATCGGACAGCAAAATATACACCTAGGGTTTTATTAGGAGCTTACCATAAATATTATAATGGTTTTTCTCATAAATCCTAATTTACCAAAACCCTAAAGGTCTAAGATTTCAATACATAACACAGAAAACCCTAAAGGACTAGGATTTCTATAATAGTACTAAAACCCTAAACATCAAAAGAATAATATTTTCTAGATTTCATCAATAACCCTAAGTAGACTAGGGTTTCATAACCAATATTGACACACCCTTAGGTTAGGGTTTTACAGAGAACCTTTTAGGGTTCCCACAAAATGATGATTTTAATGAGGGTATATTCAACCTAATGATTAATCACCCTAAAAAGAATCTTTATGATTCAAAACCCTAGACATAACATTGTTAGTAATGTAAAGAAAAATTAAAATGAATGAATATACATTGATTATGAAGAGAACAAAGCTTATGGTCTAAGACATGCCTTTAAGTTGTTTCTTAGCAAACCTTGTAGGACATCAGTTCTTGAAGAGCTTCCTTTGCAACAGAAATTCTACCATGCTTTATTTTGTAAGATCTTCTCCATAACCCTTGAGTATTCAACAAGATTTCCTAAACAAGGAAAATATAAAAAGAAAGGTTATTAGCATATAATACAAAAAATTCTTGATAATATAAGGAAATCAAACATGAAAAGGTGAATCAAATAAAATAATAATTATCTTTTGGTAAATTGGTGGAGGCTCCCTCTAAATCCAATCTTGAGGGAAACCTACAACTTTATCAAAGTAATTCAAAAAATTTCTACCAAATCACGTTATACCTATAAGTATTAGAAATAAAAAATTAAAGGAAAAAAATTCAAAACTTAAAATAGAAGGATATGTAAGGGATATAGTCCTAAACAGTCCCTAGAAAAAAAGATTTTGACTTTGAATTATTCCATATTGTTCTTCTTTGGTGAACCCTCATTGACAATATTTTCTTGATCCCTCTCTCGTTTTAGTCCTTGGATTCTCAAGACAATGGCTTTCATAATGACCCATTTTATGACAATTGAAACATTCAATCTTAGATAGGTATATTTGCTTCCTTGCTCCTTTCAACTTCTTGAAGCTTCCCTTATTCTTGTGATGTCATTCTCCTTGTTGCTTACTAACGATATTTTGGCTTCTTCATGAATAGATGCATTCCCTAATTGTTTGAATGTAGGAGTATCCTTCAAACTATTGATTCCTAATGTAAAGGCACTCCAAGATGTTAGTAATCCTAGAAGGGTAGTAATCACAAGCTCCTTTTTAGGTACTATTTCATCTATTGCCTGGAGTTCATTTCTGATTATAGATATATTTTCAAAGAGGGATGCCACAATATCATTTTTTGTCATCTTCATAGTTCTTAGTTCATTCTTGAGGCTTTCAATTTGGTTTTCCTCCATCCAAGATAATGTTGCCAACAACTTTTCCTTTTCAGCTCTAAATATGTTAGTTCATCTAGAGCTCTAGTAATTTCTTCTGTAGGCTCTGAAGTTGTGGTCTTTCCTGAAGTTTCTTCTTCTGTACCTATGCCCGATGTAGATTTTCCTGATGCTTCCTATTGTTCCTTCTCCTTCAAAATTTTTTCCATGACCTGCTCCATATTTTTTATTTATGAATTTTTCTCAACCACTATGGTAAATAACTTTTCTTTCTCCATTTCTATACTAGAAACCTCCTTAGCTTGAGGATGCTTTGTGGAGTGTAACTTTAGTTGTTTCATTAATGCATAAATGTTTGCCTCTTTTATCTTTATTATTTCTTATGCTGCTTTGACATCCTTAGAGTCATGCCCTAGCTTTATTATCTTCCAGATATTTGATTTTGTTTTCCTTGGCAAAAGAAGACATTTTTTCGATCTTAAACTGAGAATTGATATTATCTAAAGATGATTGTAATATGGATACATTCACGGCTGAAGTGGTAAGTGATCAAAAGATCAATGGTCAGTTTTTCAGTTTGCTTGTGTGTCTGGTTTCGATCAATTTCATAATTAATCGGTATCAATTGAGAAAATGGGGGATTTGTAGTCTTCAACACTCCTGGGAGTTGGAACTAATGGTTCCATGAAGGCCATTTGGAACTGTCCTTTCTCTAAATCAAATGCAGAGAGTAATCTATGTTTTGTTTTAGTGGTCTGCTTCCAAAACTCAGAGTAAGTGGAAGCCTTCAAAGCCTCATTCTTCAAATTTATCTCCTTGTATCGTGAAAAGACACTCTTCTGAGTTGCAATTTTATAACTGGATGACACTAGAGATTGAATTGTTGCCCCTACAGTAGGTGATTGCATTGTTTCATCTATTTGAGTTTAAGGAGGAATTGTAGTTTCCGTAGTAGGTGACTATACTATATCTTCTATTCGAGTAGAAGGAGTAATTGGAGTCTCTAAGTGAGTCTCAATAGTTGGATGTTGAGTGTCCCCCTCTTCTCAAGACCCATCTCAAATTGTAATCACTTGAGGCTTAAACTGAGGATCAACTTGTGAATCTTTTTTTTTGAGCAGTAATTGATTCCCTTTTCTTCCTCTTGAAAAGAATAAATATGGATCTAGATTTTCTGAATCAGTAGGGGACATGGCTTGTCTTTCCCTTTTTAGTTTCATTTCTTTAGGAGTTGGCTTTGACAACGATGATTGGCTAATGATATGTTCTTCAACTTCTTGCAAAGTACCCTCTATCCACTCCTCCTCAATGGCATACTTTTAAATTTCAGGCCTCGATGTATGTGTGTAGGGGGTATTATTTTGTTCTGATCTAAGCTTTGAAATCATTCCCAGGGGATCATAGGACCAAGAAAAACTGATTTTGAGCTTCATTTGACTCAAAATGGCCTCAACTTCTCTTGTTGCAACTCTGGTATTGATGATGAATGGCATACTTTTAAATTTCAGGCCTTGGTTTATGTGTGTAGGGGTATTATTTTGTTCTGATCTGAGCTTTGAAATAATTCCCAGGGGATCATAGGACCAATAAAAATTGATTTTGAGCTTCATTTGACTCAAAATTCCCTCCACTTCTCTTGCTACAACTCTGGTATTGATGATGTAGGGCCCAATATGTGACTTCAGTTTGAACTTCTCTTTCTTCTTGTATGCCACAAAATGAAGCTCATCCATGTTGGGCATTTTCCTGGTGTATTCTAATGTGAACAATCTAATTGGGATAGCTTTGATTGACTGTAAGGAGGAAACCCTAATCCATATATCCTTATTTTTGTGTAATTATGGTATAAATACCAGTCTCTGACCTTGGATTACTCTGAAAAATGTAGGAAATTTTTAATCTTTGGTGAAATCCTTGGAATCTAGTCACTACTAAACAAACATAATGATGTATGTAAAAATTTATCAACAAAGTCAGTATAGGAGTACTCCTATGAGTTATTTCTAACCAGAGAAGTCCAGTGAATCACTCACTATGGATGGACCTCATGTATTTCTTCTGTAAATGGAAATCAAACTCATTTGACTGATAATATAACATGATAAAAATTAAAATTGGTTGATACTTGAAAGTGCCTTCTGCTTTGAAATTTACCAATTGATCGTGAATTGAGTCTCCAGGAAATTTTTTGAAGTTGAAAATAACTAAAGGTTGCTTTCCTAATACAAAAATTGATATAAAATTGAAAAAAGCTTCATCTACCCACTGATCATTATGGTACCCAATCAGTCGGGCGACCATAGAAACTACCTGATTTTCTATTTCAAAAATAATTGAAACTAGATAGGGGGATTAGATTAGGGTAATTGAACATTATATAAAAGGAAAGACTCAAAGATTTGAGTTCTTTGAGGGAAGGTTAAATTTTTATATATTTCAATCAAGAACTCGATAGAAAAAGGATGATGAGAGGCTTGATATTCAATCTGCAAGGCCTGGCAGTTGCTCTCAGGGGAAATGGAGAAAATGGTCTAGTTGTTATGGGAAATAACTGATCTTTGAATAGGAAAATACTTGAGATGACACCATGTAGTGAATTCAGGGAAAAAATGTGTCTGGGGGGAATTAATTTGGGGATATTGGACTCCTAGATGTTTATATCATCATTTTTTTCTATAAAATTTTGTTTGGCCCAATTATGGAGTTCATACAAGTCGAATTCTGACTATGTTTCAACGATTTTGTACTTAGTATCTATCAAGGGTAGTTTATCAAAATCTAGGACTGGGGGGTTCATGGGATTAGAATCAACAGTCTTCCCCTTTCCCTTTATTTTTGAAATTTTTGAAATAAGGCACATGAAAGAAAATTAACTAGGCAGATTACAGAGGACAAACAAATATTTTGACGTGAAAAAAAAGGTCTCAACAGGTTACCCGTTAAGAATTTGTTGTTTGGAAGAAACAAGTATTGGTGTAGATAATCGACAACAGATGATAACTCATTCTTAAATCTGCAGAACTGATGTCATTGTGAAAGGGACAAATTGAGTTTTTCACAGATTTTATAATTGTTGGATCAGTTGAGCAATGAGAAAAATTGAACGGGTATGTGTTGGAAATACTGAGAGGGGGGTGAATCAGTATTTCTTTTCAATTGTTAATTTTACCAGTTAGATCACTTATATTTAGAACACAAAATGAACAATGATGGAATATATACTTTTATTAATTTCTTCTTTACAATAAGTAAAGTACAATAATGATATAGGGCTCCAACCCTAGATGAAGACTCCAATCTTCCAGGCTCCAACCTGTATTGTGCCAAGCACTAACTTGGTCTTTCCAAGGCTCCAACCTTGTCAATTTGAGGCACCAACCATTAGGGCTCCAACCCTATCTCTGGTACAAGCTCTGACCTGATATCTTGAGGACTCCTATCCTCTAGGGCTCCAACCCTATCTTCCAAGGCACCAACCTTGTCTCTATGAGGCTCCAACCTCCTGCTTCAATTCGTTAAGATATATTTGGTTATACTTCACGACTCCCAATGTCTTCTTCAACGAGCCTTATCAATATTCACTTAGTCCTCATTGTAGTCTCCACATTATGTCATCAATGACAACCTTTTCTTCTTAGAAGGTGTCACCACTGCTCTTCATCGTACCCAAACAATTTCTCCAAGTTACCTCATGATGACATCAATGCATCAATAATATCTCCAACACCTTCAAGGTGTCTTCAATAGGCAGCCCAAGTTTTGCACCTACTTTAAGCCTCTTCAAGGGCTTCTTCAAGAACTCTCCAAGGGAATCTTCACAAGGTGCTCCAAGAGTGTCTTCACATGGTGCTCCAAATGGCCTGCTCCTTAAGGTTGACTTCACAAAATGTCTTCAATATGTTGCCCAAGTTTGCACTTATCAACAAGTCAAATATACACACTGGACTTCAAGAGACCTCAAACAATACTAGAGATTCTCCAAGAATCAATGCTCCTTCAATAGCTGCTTAAAGATGTCTTCAATAGGTCTCCATAAGTCTTCTAAAAGTGACTCCAAAATCTGTTACAATTCTGCCTCGGGACTGCTCCAGATATGATGCCCAAAACCATTGTTCAAGCCTTGACCAATGACTAGTATTAATGCTGGAACAAGCCACACCAGAAACTTCACACTTTCCTTAGACTGCTCCACAAATTCGAGCTATAATGGTGACTGTCCAAGCTTCTCCACGCAGTCACAGGGTTGTGTCTCTTATGTGACTAGTCAAAAATATTTACTTTGTTTTAGGACTGTTCTTGCTGCAATATAAGTCTGGTCCTGGTTAGGGCTTGTAACTAACTGATGAAACCCCTTCTCCTACCTTCCAGACCTCCTCCAAGGTTTTGGTCTTGTTTTCCCTTGCTTCTTGTGTTTAGGGCTACCTTCTAGGATGAATTTAGGCTTATATTAGGCATGTCAGCCTTTTTCAAACTACCCAAAACTCCCCTAGATTTCTGCGGTCTGCTACAGCAATCCTTAACACCCTTTTTCTATACCATAGATCCAAGTTTCTAAGTTTGACAGTGTAGTAGCAACAGGTCTGAATACAACAATTGCCCAAAATAGTTTGTCTTTTATCTTCCTCGGCCCCCTTCACACTTCTGCGTTTTCCTGATTTTCTGTGTTTTCCTGAAATTCTTGACCCAAAGGAGGGAGTACGAACCTATATATACAAATTTTCGAATGGAATGAGGGGACGTGACATTTTGGGGGAGGCCGACTTGAGAGAGAAAGTGTAGGTCGGCTCACTGCTAAATATAATTTCCTTAACTTAAAAAAATCATTATCTTTCAAACCGCTTGGAGTTTCGGGCTGAGTAATAGCTCGTTGGAAAGTAAAAATTATGCTCTTCAAGATGGTGTAGGTCCCATGTTGAAATATTGCCTCTAAGGTTGGAAAAAATATTTTTCTTTGTGACTGTCCTTAAATTATTTAGTGTAGAAAATGATCAGGACAGTATGGCTTCTTTCTTTGGCTTCTCCATTGTTTGTCTTCTCCATTATTTGGCTTCTCCATCATCATAGGAACATGTAAGACATCCTTGTCATCATGATAGTGTCCAGCAATTTGTATCATCCATGTCATCACATAATTGTGCAGTGAAATTTTATAGTGCAGCATCATTAGGAGAACTTCAAAATAGTCTTCCAACCTTCAAATGATATCTTCCACGTTATCATCTATTCTTTCAACCATCATCACGTGCCATCATCAATTGTGGTCATTCGTTTAGTGTATGACATCATCAATTGTATGACTCCATATGTCATCAAAGGTTAAGATCTAGATCATCAAGGCATATGCAACATTATAGCTAGTTCAAGGACTTCTTAGGACTTCTTCATTAGTGGTTTGACATCTTCATGGGTTGACCCTTTCATTGATGGCATCCTTAGCACTTAGGGATTGCATGAGGTTCATTGAAATCACAAGAATATTTTCCATCTCAGCTATTGACATCAATGACAACCTTGATTAACAGTATGGAGAGGAGTTTATTTTCTAACGAGAATTTCAGTGGGAAAATTTAATGCATGAAATGTTTGTAAATGGGTTTCGCGGAAAACATTGAACGTTGAACGGATTTTTGTGATGTGGCAGGAGTGATGTGGTGGGACAAGTGGCAGTAGTAGAGTGGAGGGAAGTAACATGTATGTAGTGGGTGATGTATGGTGGAGGAGCGGACTCGTGGCAAGAGGTGAGTGGCAAAGGGATGAAGTGTTGGCGGTGTTAGTTCCCAGTAATCAGCAAGATTTGCAAAGTCCGACCGCGGGGAGAAACATTGTTTCAACCACTTTGGGATTCTAGGATCTATCCCTCTTGAATCCAGAGAGGGATCTCTCCAATAAGTGTAAATATGGATTTATCTTTAAGGTTTTGGGTAATGATGTTAGGCTAGTTATGAGGTTCGAGGGTTTTTGTTTGTTTTGGATGGTTGAGCATGATTATGGCTTGAGTGGAAATTTATAAATGGAAAGAGTTCCAAAGGTGTGAAGTTGCAAGAAAATAGAACAAGCTTTGGCTAAAAATATGGATGTAATGCTGGTTTTAGTCCATTGGGCTATGGAGTCATAATATGATTTAGTTGAAACGGCAAGAGGCAAGAGTGGTCCATGGGGAAAGTCATCTATGTCTAAGGATCTCTTTGAAGTTGATTTTATGGAATTAAATGATACAACAAGAAGGGGAATTAAACAACTGAAGAACAAAGAGCACCCCAAGATCTGGTAAGTACTTTGAAACTAGCCAGCTTTTGACATACACGTAAGAAAAACATAAAAGTAACCTAGGATCTAGTAAGTACTTCGAAACTAGCCAGCCTTTGATACAATTTCAATAGAAAACATTTAAAACACAAGGGAAACACAAATGATAACAAAAATGGTCTAAGATCTCGTAAGTACTTCGAAACTAGCCAGCTTTCAACACATTCCTAGGGAAATTTTCAGACAGTCTTTTGGGATAAAACTAGGACCAGGGCTCACCATATCTTCCTTAGTTCATCTCTACTTAACATAAACTGAAAATAACATTTAAGAATAACAATTAACTAAGATAGTAGGACGAGGGAACGCCAGCATTCCTAACTGCTCAAACTGAATTAAATCATTCTTAAATAACACAATTTGGAAGAAAACATTTAGATAAAGCTTATCAGTCAGAGAAGGGTACTGATATACAGTAAATCCTAACTCTATGCTTGTTGTTCTTTATCAGAGAAGATGGACAAAGTGAAAACAGAAATGAAATAACAATTTACAATAAGGAAAACATCACCGTCGACATAGACCAGGATCCCATAAATCAGCTTGTATTGATGCTTCAAACTAGTTACAACTTTAATTCCAATGTTTCAGGTTAGCAATCATCTTCACTTCTCAGCCTAACTATTCTATCACAAGCAGAGCTTCAAGAGCCTTTTAACACTATTTACAATCAGAAGTTTCGAGCACAAGTATATTTCAAAGTTCTGCAACCAACATTTTCTCATCTTCTACAGAAGTATTTATAGAAGGAATGAGGAGGTGGGAGGGGATAAATGCTCTCCCAAGTCAATTAATACAAACTTTAATACTTCTCAGCCTTTGATGGGCTCGATGAAGAATCTTACAGATGTTCTGTTTGTATTAATTGTTTTACATTTAAGATTTAAGCTCGATGGGAGCTTTTGTTGACTTTTAGGCTCTGTTCAGGATGTAATAACTCTGCTGATATTTTTTTGCATTAGGTTCTTTGGAAAAATTAACTATTTAGCTGCGCTGAGGCAAATATCTTCTTTCTGATCAATAACTTCGGCCTCTGTTTTAATTCTTTGAGGCAACAGGTGGCTTTGTGGTAGCTGAGAGGAATCAATTGGCCTCTGTTGTGGCAGTGGAGGCCTTTCTGTCTGATATATCTTTTAATTTTCCTTTAATCACTGTTAATCTACTTCGAATCTATGTTTTATTAATGGATTAGGCTTTAATATTCCATTCTGCTCTGTTTTAGTCTTCAATACTGATACTCTTTTGATTTGATTTAATTCTGTGTGTCTTGTTGATGTGCAGGTGTGAAAAAGGGTTCATATGGCATCAATGCCCATGAAGCATCGATGAAACGTGGCGTGGAACCCTTTGAATGGCTTCCCTTTGATGAATCAAAGGCATGGGAATCGTCATTCCCAGCCTTTGGCTTTTCTTCAATATAATGGAAAAACCATCAAACACCTGCAAAAACAATAAAGATTAATAAAATTCTACGTTATTGGGTAAAATTGCTTCAAAGGTTGTGGGGAAGGAGCGTGGCCGTTCGATGGCAACATCCAACGGTGGAGATCTATTAGAGGAGGTCAAAAGGAGAGCAGAGGGAGCTTTTAAGTCGGATCCGTCGATCTACAAAGATTCGACGGTCAGGATTAATCGGGAGAAAATAAAGCGAACGAGTCACTTTATAGAGAAATGGAAAAAATATAAAGAAATAAGGTTAAAAACCTTAGGTGGAGGAAAAAATGAATTTAAACACCAAATGGGTTTCGGGAGGAATGTGAGCCATCGGATGAGATTGGCTCATAAAGATCAATGGTTGAGGAGGCGCGTGATGAATTACAAATGAAAAGACGGAAAGCGGTTTCAGGAGGTAAAACAGTTGTTTTCACGTGGTGAAAGGGCGGGGAGGCGGTTTTGCCTTTTTGAACGTGATATGCATTCCCCCCCAACACGTGGCTTCGAAAAACAGCTTATATCACGCAAATTTTGGGAATTTAACCTTTGTGCTAAAATTTACGCGATATGAGATACCAGCCATTAGATCTGGGGTCTCAGATCTAACGGCAGAGAGCGAGCGCGAATTTGGAAAGATGCGCGAGCGGAAAGAGAATGGGCGGTTTCAATCTGGGCCATTGGATTAAGGATTGGACGGTCGAGATCAAATCTTAAAGAAGGTAGGACCCACAGGAGGTAGGCCTGTCAGGATTAGTATGAGCCATTGGATGTAGAAGATCAACTGCCAAGATTGAATCTGGGGCTAAAACAAAATAATATACAGGCATAGAAAGGATTAATAGGGACTGTTGATCTACAGAGATCAACGGCTGCGATTGGCCGAGAAACATAATGAGCGAGGCTGCCTGTTTTTAACCAAAGTCGGGAGATGTGATCTGGACCATCCGATCTGGACATGTGGACAACCTAGATGCAATCGGGGCTTGGCGATTAGTGGGGGGAAGAACTGGTATAGCACCGATGCGATTGAGCGCTGACCGTCAATCTGCAGATCAGATCGACGGTGGAAAATAAATCGGAGGGGTTCAAAGGTGGGGGAAAGGTTAATAATCAGAGCAAATGTGGGCCGTTAGATCTGGGATGTAGCGGATAGATCCAACGGCGGAGGATCCATCGGGGAATGCCAATCGGGGAGAGGAAATAACATGCACGAAATGCGCCTTTTGAAAATTTCCGATGCGATGTTACGCAGGCCGTTTGATTGGCTCAATATCAACGGCGGATATTGTTTAAAAAGTTGCACCGACGGAAACCCTTTAATACTTATGAAAACCCAAAATTTTACGAAATACAAAGGTTTTATGTATCGAGCGGGTTATATATATGATATGGCTTGGCGCCCGACTGCGGGGCTTTTGGTCTATATGGAATGCAATAGGCCTAGGGCTTATAAATATAAGGACCAATCGCATCGGAAGGTCGGGCTCGGTCTTTCAATCTACCCATTTGGAATTTTGCGATACGATTGGCGCTTCGGGACTTAAACTCTTAGTCCCGGGTGTAAGTTTATATGGAGTAAAGCGGGAGGAGCGAAGTTTATACAATGGGGCTCTATCACATCAGAACTTTTTGATGCGGGGCTTTTCAATCTACCCATTTTACATTAAAAAAACATTGTTTAGGCACGTTTATACCAAACTTAGGAAAAATTGGGTTTTTTTATTTACAAAGAAAAATGAGCATCGGGAAAGGTTTATACAATGTTTTAGCGCCCGATTGTGGGCACAGGGTTTATATGGAGCGATAATAAGATCGGGGGTTATGTACAAAGGGCTTAATCGCATCGAAGGTTTTAACCATGAAAAATAAACTTGCGCGCTCTTTTTTCTCCGATGCGATAAACGTCGAAAGGGCTTAGCACCTAGTTCTAGGGCACGGACACATGGTGGGGAAGTGGTTAGGAATTAGCCCAAGGGGCTTAAACCCTTAGTGAAAAAACTTATTTTTTATGAAATTTTCAAAGTTTTCTGATGGATTTGGGGGTTTCAACAGAGTTTAAAAAAGGAGTTTTAAACTCTGCAATGTGGATTGTATGAAGGGGAAAACAGAAAAAAGGGAAAATAGAGGAAGTTTGTGAGGAAAAGAGGAGGCAAAATGAAGGTTAGTTTTGAGGTGGAGGGAAGGGAAAAATGGTGTTTTGCAGCAGTCTTTTCTCTATGGAATCAGCAGAATTTCTGAGTTTAAAATGGAAATAGCAGTGAAGATTTGGGCAGAGAGTATGATGTCTTTATGAGTCTTCAAGAGATAAAACTTTTAGCAATAAAACCTTTTTCTTGAAGGCTCCAAAAAAAATTTTAGCCACCATTTGATATGACAAATTTTATCGGTGGCTAACAGTGGCTCCACTTGGGGATGGTGCTTTCTTGAAGGCATCAAGAACTTCAGACTTGCATTCTCTGGGAGGCTAATCAGTGCCTCATCCATTGGGTTGCCTTTCTTTACTTGGATGATCTTCTTGTGCTCTGGAAAACATATTAGCAGCCATGGAAAACAATGAAACTTCATCAACACAAGCTTTCTACCTACCCAATCCTACTGATCTAACATTTTTTCTTCTTTAGAGTGCTCTTGGATTGGAAAATTATTTTCACAACATTTTATTCTTTTGAAAGCATAAAACTAATCTAATTCTACTCCTTATTTCTCCATGAACTCATATTAAACAGATGAGTCCATATGTTTCTCTACCTAATCTACCAATCTGTTAGGATTAAACAGTCTAACAGATTTTTATTCTCTAAATTCTACAACAGAAATTAAAAAGCATACAAGTCAGGATTGAATAGTCTAACTTGATGCTGATCTATGGCATAAAAACAAGCTACACATAGATCTTATTTTTCAGAAAATTAAATCAAAGTGGAAGGCTTAAGATCTGAAATTTCAAAGCACTTCCTTCATCTTTTTTACAACTCTGTTTTTACCTCTATTTGAGTTGTTTTTCCTTTGTTGACTGGTTCAGATTTTGAGCTGATTAGAACCAGTTTTTACCTCTGTTCTTTATTCAAGAAATAAACAGGTTTGAGTCATTCTTCTTTTGAAAACTTAGGTTCAGATTTTGAGCATGTTTGAACCTTTAATTTCTAGCCTAATCTACCTACTGATAAGCCAAGATTAAACAATTTGGTAAATCGAATTCACTATCCTATCAGGAGAAAATTTAAACCTAATTAGTCAAGATTAGGTTGTTTGACTAACTAGAAGTGTGTTTTTCAGGAGTGGAATTTAAGCTTGCACACTTTTAGATTTGTTTCTCTTTTTTGGTATGCGGTTGTACCTTTATTGTTTTTACAATCTGCCCTCTTTTATTTCTTTCACTGTTTTTGTATTTTGATTTTTCTAAATTTGAATGCAATGATGGGTGAAATATCTATAATGTGAAAAAAGATAAAAAGGCTTTCGAAACATGACATGGATCAAGAGAAGTAATGCTTTAGCATCCTGCCATTGACAGGACCCCCAAACAGCTCTGCTCCATTCAACTCCTGCAAGAAAAAGGCATTATTACCAGCAACTGAATGAATGAGATAAGGGCCAAGACATAAGTTATCAAATTTTTCGTGCTTGCCCTTGTCTTCCCTCCTTGAGTCCCACTTTAAAAATTTGTCCCCAACATTGAAATTGCTGGCCTTTATTCTTCTGTCAAAAAGCTTTTTAATGTTGTCCTGCTTCTGAAATGCTTTATTATAAACCTCCTCTCTGGTTTGTTGAAGATGAATAGTCTGATTTATCCTTCTGATCATGTCATTATCTTCAGACTGAACCTCTTGAATCAACTTCATAACCGGCACACCAAGGCTGGTAGGAAATATTGCATCAGTGCCATACACAAGTTGGTAGGGTGACATGCCAGTAGATTTATTCAATTTCAATCTGTCATCCCAAAGTGCATGCACAAGCTTTGTGTGCCAAGACTTTTTGTTTTCCTCCAACAACTTCTTGATTATGTTCACCAAACTCTTATTTGAGGATTCTGCAAATCCATTACCCTAAGGGTAATAGGTCATAGAATGCCCCAATGTTATCTGATATTTGTGACAGAACTCAACCATCTTTTTTGATCCAAATGTCGCTGCATTATCAGTGATGATCTTGGTAGGACAGCCAAATCTCAAGATAATATTAATCTCCATGAACTTTATAATGACAGAATCATTGGCTTGCCTACAAGGGATGGCTTCTATCCATTTAGTGAAGTAGTCTATGGCAGTGAGAATCCATCTATGGTGGGTAGAAGATGGTGGATGGATTTCTCGTATGAAGTCAAGTCCCCACTGTTGAAAAGGGGCTTCAACAGTGATTGGATGCAGAGGTAGAGGTAGCAGCTTCCTTTTTCCTTCAAAAATTTGACATTTATGACAGGAAATTATCATCTTTTGCACATCAAGAAAGAGAGTAGGCCAATAGTAACCAGCCCTCAAGATTTTGTTGGATGTTTTCTTCTAGTATAAATGGCCTCCACACTCTCCTTCATGGAGCCCGTGCTTAACCTTCTCTACATCATACTCAGGCAAAAATTTAAGCAATATACCACTTGCATTTTTCCAATAAAAACATCTATCTATAATGCAATATTTTACAGCTTTCAATTTCAAAAACCTTGCCTTTGTTTTTGTCAAACCAGGAGGTGTATTCAAATTAAGCAAAACATAAGGATATCAGCATACCAAGAGGAATTCATAAAATGGTCTTCAACAATGGGAGTTGAGGTTTCCTCTTGTTCATCCAAAGAATTTATCATATTAATATCAAGAACTTCAAAATTGGATTCAGCCATCAATCTAGCTAGACCTTGACCTTTGATGAGTTTATTGGGTTTTATCTCTAAATAATATTCAAGAATAACAGCAATCCACTTACCTCTCTTACCATCTGGGTCTTTTGTTATAATGTCTTTCACAACTGAATTTGGGACAAAGGAAATGATGTGTGAGTGCAAGATGTATACTCTGAAGTCTTTTAAAGCTTTAACCAAAGCAAAAACTTGCTTCTCCATAATGTTATACTTCAAAGGGGAATCCCTCAAAGCCTTGCTAAAGAATGTAATAGGCTGCTCTTGTCCTTGTGGATTTTTCTGTAAAAGGACAGCAGTTATTGTATGTTCTGATGCAAATGAGAAAATATAAAAATATTTTGAAAAATTAGGACTTATTAGAACCGATGTTTTGGTTAACGCTTGTTTCACCAGCTCAAAGGACTTATTTGCTTCCAAGGTCCACTTCACCCCTTGCTCCTTCTTTAGCATGTTGGTAATATTCCTAAGGAGCTCAGCCAAGTTGGGGATGAACCTTCTCAAAAAGTTAATCTTTCCAATGAAAGATTGCAACTCCTTGATATTTCGAGGATGGGAGATTTGCAGTATGGCTTCAATCCTCTTTGGATCTATCTTAATACCCTCTTCTGAAATAATGTGCCCAAGAAGCTTACCTTCTTGGAGACCGAAAAGTGTTTTCTTAGGTTTCAAAGATATATCAAACTTTCTGCATCTCTAGAAGACTGTTCTTAAATGTGCTAAGTGCTCTTCATCTGTCTTTGAAAAAACAGTAACATCATCAAGGTATATAATGATGAAGTATCCCAGTTCTTAGGAGAATGCTATGTCCATGGCTCGCTGAAAATTTGCTCCAGCATTCATTAGACCAAAGGGAATTTTCACATACATGAAAGTGCCCCATGGTGTAGTGAAAGTTGTCTTTAATTGATCATCAGGGTGAACTAAAATCTGATTATACCCTGAATAGCCATCAAGCAAAGAAATTCTTCTAGACCCTACCACCCTTTGTAAAATATGATCCATCTTAGGTAAAGGGTAGTTGTCTTTCAATGAAGCTTTTTTTAAGTCTCTAAAGTCTATACAAAGTCTGATCTCTCCTGTTTTCTTCCTAACAGACACCAGATTAGACACCCATTCAGAATATCTAATAGGGAAAATAATACCAGCTTCGTACATTTTCTTGATTTTCTTCTCAACCAAAGGCAACTGAACAGGGTTAATTCTGCGCAGCTTCTGTTTGAATGGTTTTTGGTTTTCTTTGAGAGGGATTTTTTGCTGTATTATTTCAGTGTCATAGGATTTAAGATCTTCGTAACTCCATGCAAAAACATCAGAAAATTATTTAAACAGCTCTATGTATTTGAGTTTAATGTGAGTTGGTAAAGTCTTAGATAGTTTAATCATCATTGGTTTAAGTTTACTGCCTATATTGCACTCTTCCACTTCAGTCTCTATAGGTTTCAGTTTTGGCTTCTGGGCCACATCGTTAAAATCAATCAACTCTTCTAAAGGGGCCAGACCCTTAGGCAAACTCTGATCCTTAGACTGAAAAGTTTATAACTCCTCTGTTTCTAACTCTACACTCATCTATGTTTTGCTTTCAAGTTTGCTAGAGAGTAGATTTATATTGGCAACCTCAGGAGACGGTTCTTCTTCACCAAGAAAATTTTATTCACTATTGCAGTCTGTTTCATAATCTGAATCCGAACTGTGTAGTTTGAATTCATTTCTGAATTGCATGAAGTCTTCTATTTGTTTGTCCCCGTCGAACACTTGCCAATATTTTTCGTTATCAGGAATGGTTGGTCTGAATTTTATCTGAGTTGTGCGGTCTTTGGTTTCATAAGGCGTTAAGCATGTTCTAGCTACAAAGGCTAAGTTGTGGGCCACAATATTTCTTTTTCTTGGGACAAAAATTATTTGGTACTCCTCAAAAGTTTTTAAAAAATCCACGACATCGTTTCGATAGGCCCTAAGTCTTGGGTGATTTGCATTGTATTCCTCGTTGACTTGCCTAATGATTAACTCAGAATCCCCATATACTTTGATTCTTTTGGCTCCTAACTTTATCAACAAATGTAAGCCTAAAAGTAGGGATTCATATTCCGCTATGTTGTTTGAACACTGAAAGTTTAATCTACAGGAAATGCTCTATGTGTGGTTGTTCTCAGTTTTGTGTATCCAGACACCTACACCAGCATTAGTTCTAGTGCATGACCCGTCAAAGTTCATACTCCACAGAGGACTAGACTCGGGTTCATCTTGGGTAATTTCCTCTTCAACTAACGTGCTTTCTGATTATTCATGAGTATCAGCACTTAGTCGAATTTGTTTCAACTCCTCAGGTTTTTCGCTATGTTGAGGGTGGCTTTCTTCACTATCAAGGTTTAAAAGCAAAGGACGCATGACTTGTAGCTCAAGACCTATGCTGGGTTTGCTAATTTTTTCAAATGTAGAAAACTGTTTTGACACTTTCGTTGTGTTTACCTCCTCCTCTCTATTGGCCATTAATTCATTTAAAGTGACTTGCTCACTAAATGTTTCATCGTTAAACAGGATAAAAGAATCGAGGCCTGTATTTACAGAGTATAGAGGAGAGTTTTGTGGTCTGTCTTGGCTTATAACTGTGTATTGCATATGGGACTCCCTGTAAAGTCTTCTTGTCTGGTTGAAAACAGGGATGTTCGCATAGGTCATGTCCATCTGCATAGTTCCTTGTAACTTAGCCCCCCAAGATCTTGATAATAGCATTCCATACTTTTGGGGCACATCAGCCACAACAATGTCCATGACTAAGCATTTGGCTGGAATTTGTGCTAAGTTAACATAGAGGTCTTTGATTAATCCTAAAAATTTTACTCTGCTCGAGTCAAAGGAGTAAAGGTCTTTATAAGGTCTGGTGATTTCTAGACCGAGGCTCTCCATCACAACTTTAGGCATTAAATTATGAGAAGCCCCGGAATCATGCATAGAGTCGTGAAAAATCTTGTCATGAACATTTAAACTCACATAAAAGGGAGGAACATGTCCCTCTTGATACTTACCTTCAATCTTAGGACCAAAAATAAGCTCTGGCTGGTCATCATTAAGATTGACTGTGTCATTATTATCTTCAATGTTTAAAGCCTTCAAAATTTGGGTCCTATATACATTCTGGGCAGCTAACTCAGTCAAGGGAACAGAGATTTTAATTTTGGAAATTTCCTACTCAAAAATAAAAGGAATTTGATTCTTTGAAGTGCTTGTCTTAGCCTTACTAGCTGCCACTCTATCAGCAACATCAGCTTGCTAATTTTTTCTATTTACATTTTACAAACTAGTTTTAACAAGAGTACCAGATGAAGTGTTAGTACTGCTAAGGTCTACACTCTGTTTTGTAACATTGTGAGTGCCTTTCTCTTTACCTTTATCAGAATTCACAGCTACTGTTTTGTTCTTCTGTTTGACTACTTTAGGCTTGTTTACAATGCTGTTTTGTGAAGATTTGTCAGATTTTTTGGTTTTGGGAGTCTCTTGATTGGTTTTACTTCTAAGGTCATATTCCCTTTGAGATTCTATGATGACATTCTCCATGTCTTGATAATAGCTTTCATCATCATCTCTTTTGTCATCATAAGGTGTGTATAGACCTTGTTTTCTATCATAATGAATCTCAAAATCATCATTATCTACTCCCAACATGTTGATATCATCTTCCTCTGTTATTTCATCTGTTTCCTCAACCTCACTCACGTAGTTTTGATGAAAGGGAGGAGTGATTTGTTGATCATCTTCCCTAGGTATGTTTGGAGGTTCATTCCTTTTGAAATTCTGATTCTGGTTCTGGTTTCTGTTTTGAGGAGCAATTTGGTTTTGCTTGCTTGTGCTCTCTCAAGGATGCTCATTTTCTTCATCAGCTCCTCAATCATTTTTTCCATCTTTGAGCTATAAGTGGAAGGGGTAGATTCTTCTCTGAAGGATACTCTCTTCTCGTTCTTCATTCTTGCTCTCTTCTCCATTAAGTTAACTTCAACAGCAAGAGCTCCCTTTTGCATATCCTCAAGAGTTGCAGGATCTCTCTCTCTCTCAGCTGATAGGTCATCTCAGGGTCAAACCCTTCAGGAAACTTGTTTAGAGCTGAGCCTTGTGGAGGTTTTACATCTGGGGAAAGTGCGTTATATACACTGTTAAATCTAGTGCAGTAAGCTTGAACACTTTCCCCAATGTTTCTATGGAGGTACTTGTAATCAGAAAGGACTTGGAGAGGATTCTTCCTCACTTCCCATTTGTTTAAGAATTTCTGATGGAAGGCTTGGAGATCATTGATACTATGGGGGGTTAAGCCTTTAAACCATTTTCTTACTTCTCCCCCTAGACTCTGAGCAAATAATATAAGCTTGATAGAATCATCATCAATTTCATTTCTGTCAAAGTAGTCATTCATCTTATCCACATGGAGTGATGCAGTAGTAACATTACTAGCATCATATAATGGAATTTTGGACTGATAGTCCTGTGGAAGATTGAGTAATGGTACAGGAAGGACTAAGGGAGCATACCATGCTTCCATGATATGTGGTGGGGGTGGATTTACAAGAGGTGGATTAACAAGAGAAAAAGTGGGCTGAAGTGGAGTGGTTTGGACAGTGGGTGCAGGGTGAGCAGATGTGGATGAACCAGGAATAGATTGTTGAGCTGACCTTGGATGAGACACACCTAAATTGGAAAGGAAATGTGAATCAGGTGGTGTTGTTTCTCTACTACCAAGATGTTCACTTGTTTCAGGAGATGAAAGTGAAGACTCAGAATCTAGCTGATCTAAATCACCAAGAGACCTAGTTCTAAATGGATTTCTTAGATCTACTTGTGATTGTTGTAGAGCTGCAAGATTTTCAGGAACTGAATTAGCTCTCAAGGGTGATCTGAAAACAATTGAAAATTTTATCTTATGAGACTTCCTAAGGATACTTTCTGGGTTATCAACTATCTCAAGTGGATCTGGGTCAGGACAGGCTCTAGTATGAATCTTTCTAGGAGCCACTATGTTGTGTTTTTAGACCCAAGTAAAGCAGAAAAGTTGAACTAGATATGACAATCTTTAAGAGGTTAACTAATTTGTTTCACTCAAACTTCAATCCTACAGTCCCCTAACTGAGTTTTAAAATATGTTATAATGACAAGGGTTCTTCCCAGTGTATTCTTAAGGTATGTGGAGGATTGTGGAGTCGCTAAGTGGAAGTTTTTAGCTCTTTTGGAGGTAAAAGGTTTTATGGTCCACCACCATGTTTATTGAATACCAATCTAAAATATTTTTTTGGTTTTCTGAGTTATTTTTCAGTCCTATTGGTTGTTAAGAGTGTCCTAAATCTGTTTCAAAACATAGCTACGGTTGTGAAACAAAGACAGTATACTCTTATGGCTAAGCTAGCTGATTTTTCAAGGTTAGATAAACTCTTATGAGAATCCTATGGTTTTCCTAGCTTGTCACTGATTCAAACAAGTTTCATCATGATTACCATCACTTGGTAGTGCTTGATAAGGTTTATTTTTACTCACTTGCACAATGTTCTTGAAATTATGATTTCTGAGGTCTTAGAAGTATTTATGATGAAAAACACTCACAAGTCCCCAGTTGGGTCACCAGAAATGTTAGTTCTAGTGGCTCAACTGGTTAATATACAAATTGTGCTTGATGCAGGGGTTTCTATTTATCTAATGATTATCTTACAATGAAAACAACTCAGAAGTCCCCAGTGGAGTCGCTAGAAATGTTAACTCCCTGTAATCAGCAAGATTGGCAAAGTCTGACTGCAGGGCAAACACCGTTTCAACCACTTTGGGATTCTAGGATCTAGCCCTCCTGAATCCAGAGATGGATCTCTCCAATAAGTGTAAAGATGGATTTATCTTTAAGGTTTCGGGTAATGATGTTAGGCTAGTTATGAGGTCCGAGGGTTTTTGTTTGTTTTGGATGGTTGAGCATGATTATGGCTTAAGTGGAAAGTTCTAAATGGAAAGAGTTCCAAAGGTGTGAAGTTGCAAGCAAATAGAACAAGATTTGGCTAAAAAGATGGATGTAATGCTGGTTTTAGTCCATTGGGCTATGGAGTCATAATAGGATTTAATTGAAACAGCAAGATGCAAGAGTGGTCCATGGGGAAAGTCATCTATGTCTAAGGATCTCTTTGAAGTTGATTTTATGGAATGAAATGATACAACAAGAAGGGGAATTAAACAAATGAAGAACAAAGAGCACCCCAAGATCTGGTAAGTACTTTGAAACTAGCCAGCTTTTGACATACACTTAAGAAAAACATAAAAGTAACCTAGGGTTTGGTAAGTACTTCGAAACTAGCCAGCCTTTGATACACTTTCAATATAAAACATTTAAAACACAAGGGAAACACAAATGATAACAAAAAATGGTCTAAGATCAGGTAAGTACTTCGAAACTAGCCAGCTTTCAACACATTCCTAGGGAAATTTTCAAACAGTCTTTTGGGATAAAACTAGGACCAGGGCTCACCATATCTTCCTTAGTTCATCTCTACTTAACATAAACTAAAAATAACATTTAAGAATAACAATTAGCTAAGACAGTAGGACGAGGGAACGCCAGCATTCCTAACTACTCAAACTGAATTAAATCATTCCTAAATAACACAATTTGGAAGAAAACATTTAGATAAAGCTTATCAGTCAGAGAAGGGTACTGATATACAATAAATTCTAACTCTATGCTTTCTCTTATTTATTATAGAATATGGAAAAAGTGAAAACAGAAATGAAATAACAATTTACAATAAGAAAAACATCACTATCGACATAGACCAGGATCCCATAAATCAGCTTGTATTGATGCTTCAAACTAGTTACAGCTTTAAGTCCAATGTTTCAGGTTAGCAATCATCTTCACTTCTCAGCCTAACTATTCTATCACAAGCAGAGCTTCAAGAGCCTTTGAACACTAATTACAATCAAAAGTTTCGAGCACAAGTATATTTCAAAGTGCTGCAACCAACATTTTCTCATCTTCTACAGAAGTATTTATAGAAGGAATGAGGAGGTGGGAGGGGATAAAATCTCTCCCAGGTCAATTAATACATACTTTAATACTTCTCGACCTTTGATGGGCTCGATGAAGAAGTTTACAGATATTTTTTCTGTATTAATTGTTTTACATTTAAGATTTAAGCTCGATGGGAGCTTTTGTTGACTTTTAGGCTCTTTTCAGGATGTAATAACTCTGCTGATATTTTTTTGCATTAGGTTCTTTGGCAGAATTAACTATTTGGCAGCGCTGAGGCAAATACCTTCTTTCTGATCAATAACTTTGGCCTCTGTTTGAATGCTTTGAGGAAACAGGTGGCTTTGTGGTAGATGAGAGGAATCAATTGGCCTCTGTTGTGGCAGTGGAGGCCTTTCTGTCTGATAGATCTTTTAATTTTCCTTTAATCACTGTTAATATACTTTGAATCTGTGTTTTATCAGTGGATTAGGCTTTAATCTTCCATTCTGCTCTGTTTTAGTCTTCAATACTGATACTCTTTTGATTTGATTTAATTATGTGTGTCTTGTTGATGTGCAGGTGCGACAAAGGTTTCATATGGCATCAATGCCCATGAAGCATCGATGAAACGTGACGTGGAACCCTTTGAATGGCTTCCCTTTGATGAATCAAAGGCATGGGAATCGTCATTCCCAGCCTTTGGATTTTCTTCAATATAATGGAAAAACCATCAAACACCTGCAAAAACAATGAAGATTAATAAAATCCTGCGTTAATGGGTAAAACTGCTTCAGAGGTTGTCGGGAAGGAGTGTGGCCGTTGGATGGCAACATCCAATGGTGGAGATCTGTTAGAGGAGGTCAAAAGGAGAGCAGAGGGAGATTTCAAGTCGGATTCATCGATCTACAGAGATTCGACGATCAGGATTAATCGGGAGAAAATAAAGCGAAGGAGTCACTTTATAGAGAAATGGAGAAAATATAGAGAAATAAGGTTAAAAACCTTAGGTGGAGGAAAAAATGAATTTAAACACCAAATGGGTTTCGGGAGGAATGTGAGCCGTTGGATGAGATTGGCTCATAAAGATCAACGTTTGAGGAGGCGAACAATGAATTACAAAGGAAAAGAGGGAAAGCGATTTCGGGAGGTAAAACAATTGTTTTCGCGTGGCGAAAGGGCGGGGAGGCGGTTTTGCCTTTTTGAACATGATATGTGTTCCCTCCCAACACGTGGCTTCGAAAAATAGCTTATATCGCATGACCTTTGGGAATTTAACCTTCGTGCTGAAAGTTACGCGATATGAGATACCGGTCGTTAAATCTGGGGTCTCAGATCTGACAGCAGAGAGCAAGCGCGAATTTGGAAAGATGCCCGGGTGGAAAGAGAATGGGCGGTTTCAACCTGGGTCGTTGGATCAAGGATTGGATGGCCGAGATCAAATCTTAAAGAAGGCAGGACCCACAGGAGGTAGGCTTGTCAGGATTAGTATGAGCCGTTGGATGTGGAAGATCAACGGCCAGGATTGAATCTGGGGCTAAAACGAAATAATATACATGCAGAGAAAGGATTAATAAGGACCGTTGATCTACAGAGATCAACGGTTGCGATTGGCCGAGAAACGTAATGAGCGAGGCTGCCTGTTTTTAACCAAAGTTGGGAGATGCGATCCAGACCATCTGATCTGGACACGTGGATGGCCCAGATGCAATCGGGGCTCAGCGATCGGCGGGGTGGGAGAACTGGTATAGTGCCGATGCGATTGAGCGTTGACCATCAATCTGCAGATTAGATTGACGGTGGAAAATAAATCGGAGGGGTTCAAAGGCGGGGGAAAGGTTAATAATCAGAGCAAATGTGGTCCGTTAGATCTAGGATGTAGCGTATAGATCCAACGGTGGAGGATCCATCGGGGAATGACAATTAGGGAGAGGAAATAATATACGCGAAATGCGCCTTTTGAAAATTTCCAATGCGATGTTGTGCGAGCCGTTTGATCGGCTCAAGATCAACGGCGAATATTGTTTAAAAAGTTGCACCGGCGGAAACCCTTAATACTTATCAAAACCCAAAATTTTATGAAATACAAAGGTTTTATGTATCGGGCAGGTTATATATATGATATGGCTTGGCGCCCGAATGCAGGGCCTTTGGTCTCTATGGAATGCGATAGGCCCAGGGCTTATAAATATAAGGGCCAATCGCATCGGAAGGTCGGGCTCGATCTTTCAATCTACCCATTTGGAATTTTGCGATGCGATTGGCACTTCGGGACTTAAACTCTTGGTCCCGGGTGTAATTTTATATGGAGTAAAGCAGGGGGAGTGGAGTTTATACAATGGGGCTCTATCGCATTGGAAATTTTTGATGCGAGGCTTTTCAATCTACCCATTTTACATTAAAAAACATTGTTTGGGTGCGTTTAGACCAAACTTAGGAAAAAGTGGGTTTTTTTATTTACAAAGGAAAATGAGCATTGGGAAAGGTTTATACAATGTTTTAGCGCCCGATTGCAGGCACAGGGTTTATATGGAGCGATAATAAGATCGAGGGTTATGTACAAAGGGCTTAATCGCATTGGAGGTTTTAACCATGAAAAATAAACTTGCGCGCTCTGTTTTCTCCGATGCGATAAGCGTTGAAAGGGCTTAGCGCCTGGTTCTAGGGCATGGGAACATGGTGGGGAAGTGGTTAGGACTTAGCCCAGGGGGCTTAAACCCTTAGTGAAAAAACTTATTTTTTATGAAATTTTCAGAGTTTTCTGATGGATTTGGGGGTTTCGACAGAGTTAAAAAAAGGACTTTTAAACTCTGCAATGTGGATTGTATGAAGGGGAAAATAGAAAAAGGAAAAATAGAGGAATTTTGTGAGGAAAAGAGGAGGCAAAATGAAGGTTAGTTTTGAGGTGGAGGGAAAGGAAAAATGGTGTTTGGCAGCAGTCTTTTCTCTATGGAATCAGTAGAATTTCTGAGTTTAAAATGGAAACAGCAGTGAAACTTTGGGCAGAGGGTATGATGTCTTCATGAGTCTTCAAGAGATAACACTTTTAGCAATAAAACCTGTTTCTTAAAGGCTCCAAAAAATGTTTTAGCCACCATTTGATATGACAAATTTTATCGGTGGCTAACAGGCAGGAAGTGGAGGTGGTAATTCCAAGGGGAATGGAGGTGGTAAGCAGTATTGGGAGGGGACCCCCCGAAATGCCTCTCGAGCTACCACGTACCATGGGGGGGTTTCAGCCGAAACCATTTCCCACCCCACCCCCCTCGTATTAACCTTTGGGAGTGCACGGAGGGGGGCGGGGTGTTGGAATGCTTCCTCCACCGTATATCTGGACATAGGGAAGTAACGTCATAGATCTACGCGCGCTCGTTAACAAAAAACAATAGAATTATTTTGTCGTATTATCTAAAATTAAAAATTTATTTAAAACAATGCTTTTGAAATCAAATAATAATGCAAAATTTTTGCTAGCTTGCTGCAAGGGGGTTTTTTTATATTTATTTTCTATTTTTTTATTTTTCTTTTCTTTTCATATGTATATATCATCATTTTTTTTATATCCCATATTTTAATTTTTTTCTTTTTCTTTTTCTTTCTTTTTGGATTTTTTGAAAATAATTTGGAAATATAAAATAATTATTTATAATCTTCTCATAACAGAAAAAATCAACAAATGATCATCAATTTATCCTATAAGTTATAGGACCTTAACATCGGTTCCAATGGGGATGGCATCCTCCCTATGAGGTTCCAAGAACACAGTAACTAGTAGGTTGATCCATTGGGTTGATCCCAAGCCTGCAACATGCTCTATCATGAAACCACTGCAACTGAAAACCAATTGATAATATGTTCTATTCCTCAAACTGAATCAAATCCATTCTTTAAACTGAAATATGAACTGTATACTGAAAACTGAAAACTTTGCTACAAACTGAAACTAAAAAGAATGCTCAAAGAGTGGAGCGTATTCATCACACCTACTCACTCTAATTTGCTGAAATGACTGCAATATTAAGTAATAACAATCTTCCAATGCAACCAGTCAAGCAAATGGCTACTTAACTGAAGCTTGCATTCCACTCCTCGAGGCAGAAAAATAAACTCATAAAATGGAAACTCAAACTTCCCACTGAAACCCTCTTCATAATCCATAACCAACACAAAATTCAGTTTTGTTGAAGGTTCCAATAGGATTCTCAAAATCATGGAGAATTTCCATGTGTTTTTCAATGTCTACAAACTTTTCACTAGAAAACTCATGGTTATTATCAAGAGCAAAAACACCAGTTTTCTTAATAAAATCTGTATTCATATCATTCCAAAGATAATACTTTTGGTGCTGATGAAAAACTTCAAATAGGACAACTGATATTTGTACACCTGAAAATGACTTCTCATATGCTTCAATAAAAATGTCGTTGTGTTTTTTGAAGTTTCTGGCATTGCGTTTTAAAGGGATATAAGATTATAAATATAGTGTTCATCATTCAAAGGATCTAAAACAACTTTCTCTTCTTTAGCATCTCCTTGTAATTCAATGATGAAATTCTCTTGTAATGAAGAGTTGATTGGCATAATTTGTTGAGTAGTATGCTTATCATCATGTGACTTTATTTGAAGACTATCCTATGAAAGCTCACTATATGAATTTTCCATACATACAACTTCAAAAATATAAACTGGGAAAGCTTGTTTTTGAAATGAAAAATCACAAAATTAAAAGACTGAAGAAAAAATTGAATGAAAATCCTCATCCATATCATTATCACATAAAAAATTTCAAGGATGCTGCAAATTTTCATCAATTTCAGGGGATAGAACATGATTTTTATCATTAAATTTTAGTTCTCTTTCATCTTCAACCAAAGAAGAATCTACAACCTACTGAAAATTTTCTTGAATATCATGACTAGTATCCTCTAACCTTTCTTATTAATGATGAAAATGGTTTTCATACAAAGCTTCCATAAATTCTTCATCCATCAAATTGTCATCATCAACATCAATTCCCAAATGTTGCTAAAGACTGCCAAAATCTCCACATAAGGTTTCAACCAACATTATAGAAGAGTAATTATCTTTATATTTTTTACAGAACATTGTGTAGAAGTATTTAATGGAATAAATGCTAGCATGAGACAATCCTTCATACCAAGACTGGACTTTTCCTTCTAAAGTGATCATAAATATCTTCATCATGTAGTCTTCATGAAAATGAACCTTTAGCTTACGCACATGCATAGGAAATCTTATCAAATGAAGTGCAGCATCCTCTTTTTCCTAATCTTTGAATTTTGGTAAATAAATTTGCCAATCTATGCAAGGCATTCGATTTGGAAATCCTACAATATGATCTTGATTCATGGGCACATACCTTCTATATTGAGAACTCATCTTGATTTATGGATCTTGTTTCTAGTGGAGTTTTTAAATCATCTTGAAATTGTATGGAGTCGTCGGGTGAATGTTTCAGCTTTCTTGTGTCTAATCATTGTCCATTATCAACAATTATATCTTAAACTTGATAGTTTTTCTGGGGGAATATGAAACCTTTCATTCCCCAGTATCGCCGCTATAATTTTATCACTCCATAATTTTCCTAGGCTGAGGAGGAAATTGCATAGGCTACAGAAAAACACTTTTAAAGCTGGGATCTAGCCCTTCCGGCTTCAGAGAGGGATCTCTCTATCTGATTTAGATTTATGTCTTAAGATATTAGTCTAGTTATGAGTTTCATAGGGTGTTTTTTTCAAAGAGTTGGTTGAAACTACAAGGAAAGTCCAATGGGAAATGGATTCATACATCTTAGTATGATCAAATACAAAAATAGTAGCTTAGAAGTAACAGGGAATGGTAGGCAAGCTTTTGGATCTTTTATAGAATTTGTGGGTGAATAAGATGAAAATATAAGGAATCAATTAAAAATAGAGCATGCTAGGATGAATTCTATACTTAACATCTGAGTGAAAACATGAATATTGTTTATAAGCCAGAAGAGAGTGTATTTAAACAAATTCAACCCTTTGTCTTATTTAAACAATAGAGATAGAAAAACATATGAAAAACTGGGAAAATAACAATTTCACATGAGAGGAAACATCACCAATTTCTTGACACAAGAATCCTAGAACAAACTTTTTGTATTAATGAAATGGTCACTTCGGTACAGTGCACATATTTGTACAAAAATTTGACTCTTTCTTCATACAAGTTCCAACCCTTATTAAGTCCTTTTACAACATATTTATATATATTCTTTTACATTTCTATCTCGGACTAGAAAGAAATTTTTTTTTACAAAATAATATCTGTTAAAGGAACATATATTTTAGAGATAAGAGAAAAAGATAAGGAAAATATGGTAAGTTGTTGTGTTGTCGAGGATATATAGGAATTTGATGATGACTGTATTAGCACTAGTATTTGCATCCCACCCATCCCGCCTTTTTTTAATTTAATTTCACCTCATCTTCATCATTATCATTGACCTCGCTTCGTTTCTTAACCATTTTTCCCAAGGGTGCCCAAAGTCATCATTGTTCACAAGCACCAAACTCTAATTTCCTGTCCCACTGAGCTAGGGTTTGCTATGGAAATGAGACATTTGAGCAGAGGAGGCATAAGTTAGGTCATATCATTAATTATGAGGTCATTTCAGCTCATAAACATCAAGTCTCCATCATTTTTTTAGAATTCATTCCAAGAGTCAAGTCATTTTCCACTCATAGGGTCGGTTTTTCTTCAAACTGTGTTTCTAACGAAAAAAGATGAATTTGACAACAGTGAGAGAGGTTTTTGTACATAATAGGTCAAGGAAGAAAAATCTCCTTAATAGTTTACACATGTTTCATGGTTTTAGAGAAATTTCAAAAACACGGGTGCCACAAGAGAGTTGTTGCACTTCTGGAGTGACCTTGGTAAAATCAAGTTTTATCATAGCTGGAGTATCCAAATCACTTGCTTGATAATTTACATGATAACGATACAAACATATCTTTCCAATGAGATATCATGAGCTCAATTTGGATTTTATTAAGGCCTCCAAAGGTTGTCTGCAACAACACTATGCTGCACTCTCATTCAGCACTTTTTGACCAGTCTTGGGAAAATCAAATTTTCACAAGTCAAATCAACTCCAATCATAAAATAAAAGATATATTTGTAAATTAGATAGGATAATATTTCTAACGATCTATCATGGGCCCAATTTGGACGCCGTAAAATCCTCCAAATGTGGTCTACAAAACGGTGTTGCACTGGTGCTCCACGTTCAGGAACGCGTAGCGACCTGGATGCTACGCTCTTTTTTGGGACCTAAAAATGAAAAATGGCCACTACCAGTAGGTTTTTATTTATGAGTACATCAACCCTAGAAATTTTCATAGGTTTTGGAGGAGAACTTGTCCATCAAAATTTCATGTTTATGCCTCTAAATCTACCTAGTCGCTACGCATTTACCAGTCTTGGGAGGACAGGCTTTTGACACGGAAAATGAGCACCATTTTGAAAATTTGAGGTATTTTTGGAAAATAGACTCAAATTTGTTTCTAATGAGCTATCATGGAGCTTATTTGGACACCGGGAAGGCACTCAAAATCAACCTTGAACAAAGGTCAATTTTTATGCCTGGACGTTGCACGTTTTACAAGAAAAATGTATTTTACACAGTCTTCAGAAATTTTTGAAGTTTCACTCCAGTTTGACTTTTACTTTCGTAAATGATGAATTTACTTATGTAAATGGTCAAGATGAATGTAAATATCATTTTTTTACTTTTACCTAGGGTAAATACATTAGGTAGGTCAACCATTTGAGGTGTAATGAATCAGTTCATTAGAGATAGGAATGAGTCACTTTTCTCATCCTACACTCTAGCTATCAGTTCAAATTTTAACATAATATCTCCCTCATATCATGAATTCAACCCCTATGAATGACTGGAGGTGGTTTTGAGTTCTATTTAGCTCAGATATTCACAGGAGTTGTAAGTTTGAATCAGTTTCATTTTTTCTTTGTGGATCAAGAAGACTTTGAATTCAACTATATTTATGGGATTCTTGTGGTATTAAATGTCCTTCATTGTTTACTATTTAGTTACATATGTGTGAATGTATTTTTCATTTCCTTTCCATTTCTATGATATGATCTTGTATAAGTGTGAGATTCAGAATTCATGCTAGTCATGCTCTTTTTTGGATAACTGGTCATAATTTGTTTTATGTCTTTTGTCTAAGAGAAATTCATCTTTTATGCTTCCCTCAGCCTTCTTACATTTTCTGACCCATCCCATAATTATTTGCCTCAAGTGATTGACATTGTACCTACCTTGCCCCATTCATCCCTGTAACCATTTTTGTCTCTTGCCTTGACCTAGCCTTTCCTTGAACTATTTTCATTATCTACTGATTTACCCAACCAAACCAAAAATCAAAACAACCCCTTGTACTCATTATCTAGCCTAAAAACCATAATTTCTCTAGCCCTCCTGGCTGTGACACTTTTTTGGAGAGAGCCCTATCTAGCTTAATAGGGCTATTTTTCAAGTCAAAAGCTTGGGTTGTGGTTACCTCTATTGGGATTCCTTCCTCAGCCTTGGGAATCTAGTGGAGTGATAACAGACTGTAACTATTTTTCTGCAAATGTTGTTCCTTTAGATGCTGAAAATTCTGAGCCCAAGTTACACTTCACTCAATCAACTCTAGCAATCAGTCCCATCTTTATTCGGTTGGAATGGAAAAGTTAACCATATTTATGATATTTCATCCACTTCGGTGTAAATGTCAAAAGTGGGCTTATTTACAAAAACGTGGTGAATTTCATGTTGAAAAATTAAATCAAATTGTAATCCCTGCTTGAATTCCTGTCCATTAATAACTCCTTTATCCTTTATAAACATTGAGGCATCCTCACCTATTTTGCACAGTTTCTCTTGGTATTTTTCTAATGGGATCAATTTTCCATTAGGATCCTTCAGAGTAGGCAAACCTTTTTCCTGTAGCAATGTAAATTTTCTATTAAAACTCTTGACCTGAAACTCAAGGTCTCTACATTTATTGTCCAATTGAATCATCAAGTTATTTTTTAGATAGATGTCTTTCGGATTAATCACATCATAATGATTTGTTCGAAGTTTTGAACCATATAATGTGGTTCATCCTCAGGACAAGGTGAAGAAAATAATCGATCTCAATGAATAAATAGATAGAATATTTTCTTCACCCTATCCTGAGAATGAAGCACATTATTTCGTTCGAAACTTCGACCAAATCATTATGATGTGATTAATCCAAAATACATCTATCTAAACTATGGATCATAAAATTCTTAGATCTAAGTTCTTTTTTGTTAAGACCCTCTTAACTTCCATGACTATTGTTGTCCTACTTGAAATATTCAAATCTTCGAATTGATCGTTGGTTTTGGAATTTAACAGCTTAATGATCTTGTGTGCTTCTTCTAGTCTGTGCTCCAAATCCACCTTTGTATTCTCTATTGTTGTCTTTACTCTTTGCACCAACTCTTCCTGCTAAAAAATGATCTGAATTGATGTCCACATATATGTTATATTTCCATTTATGTTTTTCCAAATATTGTTCTTTGTCTCTGCCAACATTTGAATGATAAAGGATTGGTCCTCATATTTTTGTATATGTTGGATAAGTTTATAATTTTTCTGCATTTCTGAAAAGTATGCATTTTCAATTTTGAGTTTGCCTTCCTCCATCCGAGATAATTTTTCCAACAACTATTCATTTTCAGCTCGAACTAATGTTAGTCCATCTAGAGCTCTAGTAATTTATTTTGTAGGCTCTGAAGTTGTGGTCTTTGATGAAATTTCCACTTTTATACCTATGCCCGATGTGAATTTTCCTATTGCTTCCCATTGTTCCTTCTCCTTCAAAATTCTTCCATGGCCTACTCCATCTTCAGTATTTATGCATTTTTCTCAACCCCTATGGTAAATAACTTTTCTTTCTCCATTTATATACTAGCAACCTCCTTAGCTTAAGGATGCTCTGTGGAGGGTAGATTTATTTGTTTCATTAATGCATGAATGTCTACCTCTTTGCTCTATATTAGTTCTTCTGGTACTTTGGCATCCTTAGGGTCATGCCCTAGCTTTATTATCAAATCTTCCTGAGATTTGATTTTGTTGTCCTTGGCAAAAGAAGACATTTTTTCGATCTTAAACTGAGGATTAATATTATTTACAGATGACTGTAATCTAGATACATTTATGGTTGAAGTGGTAAGTGATGAAAATATCAGCTCCCCTATTTGCTTATGTAAATCGATTTGATCAATTGCATGTATCTTCATGGTATCAATTGAGAAAATGGAGGCTTTGTATGTTGAGAATTTGGAGGGCTAGTGATTAATACTAAATTCTCTTCTTGATAATTACTTGTGAGCTTACTTGGATTACTTATGTCTTCTCTTCTTTAGCTTATTTAATATTTCATCAAGTCAATTATCAAAACACACAAGACACACAAATTAGGCTCCTAGAGCCAAGGAAAAACCTCTCCCTCTTGGAGAGGAAAACCCACGAGAAATTATTCTTATAGATATTCAAATGACAAGTACCATGACCCATACATAGACCCTTCACCTATTAATGCCTCCAAGACCTTTTCTTTACTTCGTTGCTTGCCTTCAACACTGACCCTTCTCTTCTGCTCAAATCTGCATTGATCTGCACTTCCATCCTCACTACACTTCTTTTAATCCTCACTGCAACTACAGAGATAATTTTCACTACAACTACAGAGATAATCTGCACTTTAATTCTTGAACAGATTCACATTTAATATGAAAACACTTCCCTTAACATTGTCATGTTGTAGTGACTTCAGATTTATCCGCACTGCTTCAAATGGACAGTATGCACTCCAATTTCGGTCAACCGTAGCACTCCTGTTTCGTTTCACTTTATTATGATACCATCAAGTATATATATGCTTCTTTTTCCCAGTCTTAAGTCTCTGTTATATTTTGTCTAAAGGTCTGCATGCTAACTCAGATGTATCCACATATATCTATACCACAAATATATTATATACCTTATCTGAATATGTGAATTTCATACTTGTTCCATCCCTGAAGTCTGCAGCCTTTCCTTGCCTTAAATCTGCACTTTTTATCACAGTGAAAACCGCAGACAGATCCGCAATAATTTTCCTTAAACATAGAAGAAAATGAGAGCTACAGTCTCTATTTTTCTGCGCAGTATGACTTGGTTATATATAGTTGTTTCCGTCTATATTTTATCCGACCTGTTCAAATGTATAGGGGCCGACATGAACACTAGTTTATAGGCCTACTTGTAGAGAGAGTCTTCCAGCGTTAAGGAGGTTTACTTGAGGGATTTTTCCAACGTTGTTATGATCATCTTTTGGGTGCAGCCTTCAATGTTTATGTGACAGTCTGGAGGCATACAATTTTGAATTTGACACTTCATAAACATGACACTTAATTAATAGAATTTATGACCAGAAGACATATCCCTAGAGGACATCAAGAAGAAATCCTTTGACCTAAGACCTTGCTCATGAAACCCCTGAATCAAACATATCAAAAAAATATATATATTATAATATTGTTTTCTTCTTTACATAAATACATAATTACATAGTCAATATGAGGACCGACCTAGTTATAATTTTCAACATTATAGTCTTCAGCACTCCTGGAAGCTGAAGATAATGGTTCCATGAAGGCCATTTGGAATGGTCCTTTCTTTGAATCAAATGTAGAGAGTATTCTATGTTGATTTTTGATAGTCTTCTTCCAAAACTTGGAGTAGGTGGAATCTTTCAAATATTCATTCTTAAATTTTATCTCCCTATATCTTGAAAATATACTCTTCCGAGTTGAAATTTGAGAAATGGATGACACTAGAGATTGAACTATTTCTCCTACAGTAGGTGATTTCACTATTTCATCTATTACAGTAGGAGGAATTGTAGTTTCTGTAGTAGGTAACTGCACTATCTCTTCTATTCAAGTATAAGGAGTAGTTGGAATCTCTAAGTGAGTCTCATTATTTAGATGTTGAGTGTCCCCCTCTTCTGGAGGCCCATCTCGAATAGTAATCACTTGAGGATTAAACTAAGGATTAGCTTGTGAATATGTTTTTGAGGAGTAATTTATTCCCTTTTCTTCCTCTTGAAAACAATAAATTATGGATCTGCATTTAATGAATCAGTAGGGGACATGGATTGTCTTTCCATTTTTAGTTCCTTTTCTTTAGGAGTTGGTGTTGGCATAGATGATTGGCTAATGATTCATTATTCAACTTCCTGAAAATTACCCTCTATCCACTCCTCCTGATTGGCATACTTCTCAATTTTAAGCCTACGTGTATGTGTATAGGGGGTATTCTTTTGTTCTAATCTGATCTTTGAAATAATGCCCAAGGGATCATAGGATGAAGAAAAAATGAGTTTTAGCTTCATCTGACTCAAAATGGCCTCCACTTCCCTTTTTGTAGCTCAGGTATTGATGATGTAGGGCCCAATATGTGACTTCAATTTGAATTGTGCTTTCTTCTTGTATGCCACAAAATGAAGCTCATCCATGTTAAGCATTTTCTTGGCATATTCTAATGCGAACAATCTGATTGGGACAAAATTTGGTAGCTTTTCAAGAGGAAACTCTAATCCATATATCCTTATCTCACTGTTATTCTAGTATAAATACAATTCTCCGACCTTGGAAGACTCTAACAAATGTGGGAAATTTTTAATATCTAGTGAAATCCTTGGAATCTGGTCACTACTAAACAAACAAAATGATGTATGTAAAAAATTATCAACAAATTCATTATAGGATTACTCCTCTGAGTTATTTCTAACTAGAGAAGTCCAGTGAAACATTGACCAGGGATGGACCTCATTGTTTGTCTTTTGTAAAGGGAAATCAAACTCATCTGACTGATAATATAGCATGAGATAAATTAAAATTGACTGATACTTGAAAGAACCTTCTTCTTTAAAATTTACCAAATGATCATAAATTGAGTCTACAAGAAATTTTCTGAGGTTGGAAAGAACCGATGGCTACATACTACAAAAATTGATAGAAAACTGAAAACCGCTTCATATACCCATTGATCATTACAGTACCCAAGCAATCAGGTGACCATAGAAACGACTTGCTTGGATATTTCAAGACGGATAGAGGGGATTATTTCAGGATAATTGAATATTTCCTGGAAGGAAAGACTCAAAGATTTGAGTTCTTTGAGCGAAGGTTAACTTTTTATATATTTCCATCAAGACCTTGATAGAAAAAGGATGATTATACGCTTGATATTCAATCTGCAAGGCCTGGCATATGCTCTCAGGGGAAATGGATAAAATGGTCTGGTTTTTATGGGAAATAATAGCTCTTTGACTAGGAAAATACCCGAGATGACACCATGTAGTGAATTCAGGGGAAAAATGAGTCTAGGGGAAATGAATTGAGGGATATTGGACACCCAGATGTTTAGATCGTCACTTTTGTCCATAAACTCTTGTTTGGCCCAATTATGGACTTCATACAAGTCGAATTCTGACTAGGTTTCAACGATTTTGTAGTGCATATCTATCAGGGGTAGTTTATAAAAATTCGGGACTGGGGGTTTCATGGGATTAGAATCAGCGATCTACCCCTTTCTCTTTCTGTTTGACACTTTTGAAATAAGGCATGGGAAAGAAAATTAACTAGGCATATTACAGAGGATAATAAAATATTTTGACGTGAAAGAAAAGGTCGCAATAGGTTACCCGTGAAGAATTTTTTGTTTGGATGAAATAAGTATTGGTGTAGACAATTGACAACAGATGATAACTCATTCTTCAATCCTGCAGAATTGATTTCATGGTGAAAGGAAAAAATTGAGCTTTTCATATATTTTATAACTGTTGGATCGGTTGGGAAACGGGAAAAATTCAACAGGTGTGGAGTGGGGTTTAATTTCTAACAGGAATTTTAGCACGAAATTTTAATGCAAGGAATGTTTGTAAACAGGTTTGGCGGAAAAGTTTGAACGTTGAATGGCTTTGTGTGATGTGGCAGGGAATGACGTGGCAGGACAAGTGGCAATAGTAGAGTGGAGGGAAGTAACGAGTGATGGATGCTGGAGGAGCAAACATGTGGCAGGAGGTGAGTGGTGGAGGGACAGAGCGTTGGCGAGAAGCAGAGGTGGTAATTTTTGGGGGGTGGAGGCGGTAAGTAGTATTGGGATGGGACCCCCCGGAATGGCTCATGGGCTGCCACGTACCTTGGAGGGGTTTCATCTGAAACCATTTTTCCGCACCCCCCACCCCCTCGTATTAACCTTCGGGATTGTGAGGGGCTGGAATGCTTCCTCTCTCGTAGATCTGGTCGGAGGGAAGCAGCATCATAGATCTACGCACGCTCATTAACACAAAATGAAAGAAGTGTTTTGATGTATTATCAAAAATTAAAACTTTATATAAAACAATGCTTTTGAAATCAAATAAAAATGTGGCATTTTTGCTAACTCGCTACAAAGGGGATTTTTTATTTTTATTTTCTATTTTTTTATTTTTCTTTTCTTTTCATATGTATATATCATCATTTTTTTTATATCTCCTATTTTATTATATTATTTTCTTTCTTTTTTATTTTTCTTTATTTTTGGAATTTTTTTAAGTAATTTGGCAAAATAAAATAATTATTTACAATCTTCTCATAGCAAAAAAAATCAACAGATAATCATCAATTGATCCTATAAATTATAGTACCCTAACACCATCTTCTCTCCTTCTCTTAAGGCTTCACACTCTTTTCCAGCTACTGCAATTGCAGATCGAACTTGTTGTGTGTATGACAAACGAGGTCAAGTTGATCCAATATATAGGCTTCCTATGAGGTCGAATTACCATGTTTGAGGCCGACTTGGTGGAGAAGGCCTAATTGATCTCATTTACATTAAAATAATTTTCTTTCTTGACAAATAATTCCTAAGAAGGGTTCTCTACAATGTGACATGGACAAGGACACTTGACATAAAACCTAGAGGTCTTCAATGGAGACCTTGACCTAAAAACAATTGAATCAAACATGAAGCCCATCCTTTAATAAGTCAAATTATTCAATAATAAAAATTATTTTTCTTTATTTTGATCATTATATTGCATTATGACTCAAATACAATTATGAAGACCAAACCTAGTTACATTCTTCAACAAGACTAAGGTTTCCCAACTGCAATGCACTTCATCAGATGAGGAAAGGGTGGATGATGTGAATGCTCCTAATGATCCCAACAATTATGTTGAGAATTCCAATGTGGTGGCAGATCATATTATCCCACCATCAACCATAGAGCCACCCTCAACCGCAATACAAGATGCAAATTCAGCAAAGAATATCAGTTCCATAAGAGGGTGTACAAAGGAAGACATGCTAGCTGCAATTGATGACAGATTTTAGGAGATATAGTACATGTATCTACAAAAAAACATGGAATTGTTGCCTCAAACATACATTATTGGATAAAAGGGCTCACTCATACCCGGCGTAGAAGATCTGTTACAGTTATTACTTAAGAGGAGTAGGTTGAGGTGTTTGTGTGGTGTAAGGATGCGGCCCAATTAGGACATGGGTTAGAGTTGATACAACTCAAATACATAGTAGCTCAAATCTGTTATGGGGGGGGGGAACCCCTTCAAATATGGGTTTCCTGGAATATCTTGGTGGAGTGGGTTTAAAAAAAAATGAATCTGTACCTTGTGTTATGTATAGTTCAGGGTCTTGACAAAGACAGGGCTTTAAATTTGTGCCCTACAATTGTGTCTAATTTATATGACACCCCTTCCCGTGCATATGAGAAATAGTCTTATGCCCCAAACCATATCTAGAACTATGATGAAATAGTCTTACATGCTGGAAGAAATTTTGGCATGTGTGTAATTTCCAAGAGAGGGAGAAAAAATGTGTCTAAATTTTTTCCTAGGACCAAGGAGTGGATAATTATTGTTTGTTGTAAAATGTAATTAGTTCTTCAGTCCCAAGTTTTCATTTATTCAAAGGTAAAACTCAACCTAAAAACTACACACAAAATTGTGAACCAGGTGCATTCATTGTAGCACATCCCCATGCATGGATGACTGAGGAACTCTTCTTGAATTGGCTTTGTCACTTTGTTGCATCTATACTAGTTGGTGTATCGCCTAAAAATAAACACCTACTAGTTTTAGATGGCTATGGAAACCACATGGTTGTGCAGGAAATAGAGGATACCAAACATTTGGGAATTTACCTATTAATATTGCGAGCTCATACCACTCACATATTGCAACCCCTTAATGTTTGCATGTTTGGGCCTTTCAATAATTATTTCAGGGCAAAGCGAGCTTCATGGATGGAAAAGAATCTAGGGGTGGAGGTAAAAAAAATTGAGGTAGTTAAGCTTACAAGCAAAGAATTTAAAAGGGCTCTAACAACTTCTAATATAAAGGTTAGATTTAGGAGGACTGGAATTTCACCAATGAAATTTTTTTTTTCCAAGGAAAAATTCATAATTTTATATTAAAACAAAATTACATGTTACATGTGCTGGTAAGACAAACAAGTATGCCGCAAACAAAAATCATACATTGGGAGAGTATTAAGATTTTCTCCCTTTTTTTCTTTTCAACCTTACGCCAAGCACCTTGTGTTGGCATGCTTGCGATAAGGATGAGCTGGTTTTCTTCCATATGTGCTCCAATGTCCTTATCTGAGTCCGATGTATCTGAAGTATGTTGTATTTTATTCCCCCCGTTGTCTGGTGCCCGAGCTTCATATCTAGATGAGTCGTCGTGGTGATTTCAAAGGGATATTTCATTTCCTGTTCTTGTGTGCCCAGAGAAGTAGTAGCATGTTTACTCGCTTGTGGGATGGGATCTTCCTCTTCTTTGTATTTCTGTTGTTATGGTTCTTCTGAAGGAAATTTCCAACCTTTGGCAGCTTTACCTGTCTTCTTATTTTTCCTGTTATCTCGTGTTTCTCCCAAGCATGTGTTTTGTAGGTGCCTCGTGTTTATGCATATTCGACACCTAAATGTTGTGTTTACATAGTCTAAATGTTGTGTCCATCTTTGTCATTTTTTATTCAGCTGAATGCACTCTGGTAGGCCTTTGCTAAGATCCACTTCCACACAGATTCGTGCGAAAGTGTAAATTTGCTCCTCCAAACATTGGGTATCTTTTTTTATATATCTATCGAGAGTGTTCCCAATGCCTCCTAGGACACTTTCCTTCCAAAAATGAAGTGGGAGGTTGTATAGCCGGACCCAAACCGGCATTCTGGTCACCTCCATAGTGTTGGCGTCAAATTCGGGAAACCATGGTGTGATGAAGAGTCCAGTGGCTCCCCAGAACCACGGTCCTTCCCTCATTATGATATCTCTGGCTTCCGATGTTGTGAACTTAACGATGAAGAAACCCTTTGAACATACATGGATTTCACAGTCCATGGTCCAGTTGGCAAAGATCTAATGGAATAGCTCCATTTTTTTGGGCCAGAAGCAGTTGAATCTGTATATTATTACTTGGGCTTCAAATGTGGTTTGGTGCTCATCTATTTCTGGAGTGTCTATATTCTATTCGGGCACACTGTTTTGTTGCTCCACAATGTATGGCTTGGGGGAGCACTCTGCTGGTGTGGTTGTTGTAGTTGCTTTGCTTTTTCCTCCATGTAATACATTTCTGTATGAGGGTCCTTTTGAGTTTTCTGTTTTGGAGGTACTGGCTCCCCGAGTATGTCCTTGGGCTCTATTATGGCCTAACTTTCCCCCCACAGTCTCAGGTTGAGGCAAACAGAGGATCTGAAAATGATGGTATATGCTTTAAGAGTGTTGGAATCAGATAATGCTTTCCCCCCATATATCAATGACTAGAGATGGAAAGGGTATCCAGCAACTGATTGGATTTGTGCCTTCATATATGAAATTGAGTCGGTGTCTCGTACCCAGATAATAAAACTATTTCCCACTGGTGGCTTAATGAAAATTTAAAAATGAGCAGGGCCTACCTGTATTTCGTTTCCAGTGATAACACCACGACTCCTTTTATCCTTTAGTTCTGTTGTCTTGGATGCTGTACTGTCGGGTTCATATGGTCGAATCCACCATAATGGAGCAACTAGCGGTAGCTGTCACGGAAATTTGTTGTGTGTTGATAGACCACTAGTCTAATAAGTCGCCTCCTCCAGCAGAGAGCCGCCAGTGCAGGTTCTGTGCAAGAGAACCCAGCGAAACTGCAACCGTTGGCCAGAGAGTGGGTCTGTAACATTGTCTCACAAAGCCATCGAACGTGATGTTCGACAGATTCAAATCGAGGCCAAAAGCCAGAGGGGTCGAAAGGAGTAATTTTTGCAGCCTCCGAGCACACAATGGCAAACCCGTGTAAAACAAATCCCGACACAACTCATGTTTGAGGTCACATAACAGCTCAGCTATGAGGTTCAACACATCTGGTGCCCGTCCATAGTTGTCCGCACTGCAGAGGTAAAATTTCTAGAGTAGTGCGCCTTAGGGTTTTTTTTGGTTTCCATCTCTCCTCTTGTCTATTTTTCTTTTATCTCGCCATTGAATGTTGATACTCTTATTCATGATATTATTTGCATCCAGGTATTTGATGTGGAAATTCAATAATAAATGGACTTACATGATCAGGTGATGTCTAAGAATATGTGGATTGGTAGGAAGATGTTATTGTTGTTGAATATACGATATCCCTCTCTCAAGGGAAATTATATGGTGATGATGATGAACGTGTAAGTGAGACACAATTCATTCATGAACCAATTGTCAATAACATGGAGGCTACCGTGCCTACTAAACCACATGCCAATTATGCATGTAATATTCCATATGAGAGAGTTTATCATGCGAATGACAGTGAAAATGTGGTTTCAAATGATAATATAACAAGAATAAACAATGACTAATTCAGAATTCCAACCCAAGTAACCCCACCAGCATGGTTGGCAGAGGCCATGATAAATAACATTAAACATAATGTGTCATCCACCAATGGGAAAAGTGTGGTCATTCCTTCACAGCCAGTAGACTTGAACATTGAACTTGTTCATTATTTTGTGGACAATGGATCACTAGTCCCCATAATGAAGTACCAGACGAAGACAACAATGGGGATCAATCAGGTTTCCTTAAGTTTTAAATACACGTGTCAAGCCATGACGATAATGTGACAATGAAGAAACCAATACTTAGTAGGTTACTAAAGTTACCAATAGAGAGATTCAAGGCCTCATCAAGGCACTCAACAATAGACTATATTTCTTTAGGAAGGAGTTCAGAGCTACTCAAATCTTAAGAATATATGAACCAAATGTTTGAGACTGAATGTAAAAATCTTGAAATTCAGGAACCTAAACAGAGAAATGAGTTGGCCAAGGAAAAGAGAGATGCAAGGATTGCAGCAGCAGAAGCTCGAGAAAATTAAAGGCTCTAAACACATAAATAAATGGAAGAAATTGAACATAAAAAACAATTGGAAATGCAGGAGATGGAGGCAAGTGTTAGAGAATCAGAAAGGTAGAAAGATACTCTTGTTCTTTATTATTTACTTGTGATCTTCTTTAGTTATTATTATGTTCTTCTTATATTTCTTATTATTACTTCATCAAGCAAATATCAAAGCAAATGCACATAGATCAAGGACACCAGATGTAGGCCAACATCCAGGGGAAAATCCCACTATAGGGGAAAACCCAGTCAGTAATTCTTCCTTTAATAGCAATTCTTAAGACTCTAGACCTTGACCTGGAATTCCTCCACACCAATTCAGCCTTCCTTGTGATCCTTCCCAAATCCGGCAGCAACAGCACTAGTAGTAGCATTATGATGACCTGTAACTTCTACCCTTCTTCTTGAGACTTCGATCTCGAGATAGAGACTTTGATCTATCTTCAAAGACTTTGATTTAGGCCCAATACAATTTCTCCAAGCAGCAGCATTCAGCAAAACAATCTTCGACTTCCTCTCCTCTTGGCAGCAGCAATTGTTGAAAAAAAACTTTGAGAACTTCGATCTCTAAAATTATAGCTCGAAATTCATAGAGAGTAGTTCCAAAATTTCTATTTTCCCCAACTCTATAAGTGTTCCCAAAAATAAATCCAGAAAGTCCTTCTCCAAAATTTCACAATTTCTCCTTGTTGCAGCTTCCAAATCGAATTTTTGTCTTGTTGTGTGATGTCTCCAAATGAATTTGATTCCACTATATATATAGGCTTCTGATGGGGTTTGAATTACTAGACTTGAGGCTGACTTGATCACCTTAAGGCCAACTTAATGTGGATACTTCATAAAGCATATTTTACTCAGTACTTGACCTAACTGCATGATTCAAAATCCCAATATGGATCAATTTAAATATGAAATAATCCTATAGACTCATAATAAAACCTATAACTCCACAATAGGGACTTTGACCTAAAATAAATATGACCCAAGCATGAAACCCATGCTTTAATAAGTCATTCAATAATAATATAAAATCATTTTCTTTATTCTTTTTACAATTACAATAAGAATCGACTCAAGTACAATTTATGAAGACCGAATCTAATTACATTCTTCAACACTCCCACTTAACTAGGGAGGTATTCATAACTCAATAGTACATGGTAGATCTCAACTATGAGAACTTTGAAGAATATTTAGACACTTAAATGTCATGGAATAGATTCCTTACTAGAAAAATCTATCCATTGATCACTCAATAGTTTAGGCACTGCAACGCCATGAACTATATTCCTGACCAAGGAAATCTATCCAAGTGGGACTATTATGGAATAATTATTTCAGAATCTATAGGTACCATCAAGCTTACTTAATAACCATCAACCCAGGAAACTAGGTGCACATCCACCGATGTCACCCTCCCAAGCAGACATCAACACAAAGTGTTGGCCTGATGTCTTTCCAGGAAATGCTTCACTCACAAAGCCTCAACATAACATTTCCAGGAAATTGTTCACTCACAAAGCCTAAATACACCTTGATCTAGCATATCAAGGACAAATGATCTCTCCCAATCAAAATGATTGGTAACTAGCATGCTATCAAGTCCTTCGAGAGATTCACCTGTGCAAACACAAACTCCAATCATCAATAATTTCAAAATAAAAACAAATTATGGGGTTTCCATGTTGACCTTCAACTAATTCCAGTAGGGCTATCACTAGAATATTTTAGGAGAATATTCCACCTCCTAATTTACATGTGGAAACATATATTTTCATCACATATTCTCCAACAAGAAACTTTGTTATGCCCTCCAGGCTTAACTAGGGAGAGTTATTCTATCCAAGCTCCCTCTTAATGTAGGGAGATTTCTTTTTTCTAGACTCCCTATTAATATAGGAGATCAACTACCTTTTCAGGTGTAAATCATATGTATTATAGGACACCTCCACTTAGTGTTGGGGTTAGTAGCAGAAGTGGACAATTCGGCTACTCAATCCATCCATGGCTATAAGGAGTAAACTGGACTCAAGCATATGGCAGCAACTTGGCTTTGGTAGACAACTCAACAAGTTTGGGAAACGAAAAAAATGGAGGCCATCAAACAGAAGGGTGGCATGACTTTTTTGTTTGGAACCACATTGCAATGTGCATTTTTCAAGTACAGACTTACCTTCATGTTACATGGCCATTTTGGATAGAGTTCCATAGTGTATTTGGATACATAGTTCAAAAAATGGTTGAACATATGGTTTAATATAATAGTTAAATATGTTCTATGTTCAATTATGGTTTACTTGTGATTTATTGTTCTTGGCCTTTGATTCCATGTGTGTGTTTTGTAGTTGTCAATTGAAAGTAGTGAGTACATACATTCACGGATACATATACCAACAAACACATACATACTACATACATTCATGGATACATATACCATTAAACATATACAGAGACATACTTTCATGTTTGATTACACATATATTTGTAGTTGTGACTTCACATTCATGGTTGATTGCACATACAATTAGTTGGAAAACATACCAGCAAACATAAAGAAGACAAGTATTGATTCACATATGGAGCATGAGCCTAGAAGCTCGACTAAGGACTGGTCATATACCTCTTCAAGTTCTAGATGACAAGAGAATTCAAAATTATGAGCGATAAAATAATTGACTACTTATATTAGATTTAAATGCAACAATGACTACACAAGTTGATACACCAGGTAGATGAGGTTATGATCAAATCAAAGAGATAAAGCTCCATTTGCATCATGATCTAGGTTAAACCCTTTCAGTTTTATGTAATGATACAAAAGATACTATAGTTGTGCTTAACATAAGTGAGAGAAATGTGTTATCTAAGAATTATGATCCATTAAAAATGTTCATGACACATGAGCCCACAAAGTGGGAGCTTAAGTAGCATCCAAGAGGTATAAACCCTCCCTACGTTCGATTCAAATTAGATGATCCCAACAAAAAATTACATAAGACATTTTTAATGAGTGTGAAGGACTTTTAAATGGAAGACATGACAATCTAGAACTATTATCCAATTTTTCAAAAGATAAGTTGAGGAAAAATAACTATAAAAATAGATTTTAAAAAAGCAAGCACAAGAAGTCGCATGGAATAGAGTCTAAAACAAGTGGTGATGATCATCATAGAATTTTTATGTAATGATCCAAAAACCACTATAATTGTGCTTAGAATAAGTGAGATAAATTTCTTAGATGAGAATTATGATCCATTGGCAATGCTCATTAAACATGAATCCTCTAACAAGCCCACAAAGTGGGAGCTTAAGTCACAACCAAGAGGTATAAACCCTCCTTGTGGTGGATTCAAATTAGATGATACTAACCAAAAATTCAAAAATACATTTTTAATGAGTATGAAGGATTTTTAAATGGATTCCCTCCTCCTAATTTGAATTTTCCTAATATGTAATTTGAACAAGGACACAACCCTTCAAGAAATCGAATATTAGTGCTCATTGTGGACTAATTCACACTTGCATGAATTAGAAACACTCTCCACACAATTCTAGAATTAAAGCCACATTGGTGAAACCACACTTACATGAAAAATATAGTACTCATTACACAATTTTGAAAATAAAGATCAAACAACTTGAATCACATGTTGCGGAAGAGATAACACTCTACATAACCAAATTCCTCACTTGTATAAATGAAATCACTCAAACACCACAAAAATTATGAAATTGTTTATTAATTTTGCAACGCCAAATTGGGAATCATTCAAACATCAAAACCACTCTAGAATTGCTCATCAAATGCCATTGTGGAAATTTCAAGAACAACATTGAACTAAAATAATAAGAGATAGCAACATAAAATTGTAATAAAAATCAGTAATGATAGTTTGTGACTATAGTAACAATATAACCAAATTCCTCACTTGCATAAATGAAATCACTCAAACACAACAACCATTATGAAATTTTTTAACAATCTTGAAACATCAAACTAGGAATCATTCAAGCATCAAAACCACTTTAGAATTGCTCATCAAATTCCATTGTGGAAATTGAATGAACAAAATTGAACTAAAATAATAAGAGATAGAATTATCAAATTATAATGATAGTCTATGAAAACAGTAAAAATATAACAAAATTTCTCACTTGCATAAATGAAATCACTCAAACACCATGACCATTATGAAATTGTTTACCAATCTTGCAACACCAAACTGGGAATCATTCAAGCATCAAAACCACTATGGAATTTCTCATCAAATGCCACTGTGGAAATTACATGAACATTGAACTAAAATAATAAGAGACAGCAATATTGAATTGTAAGAAAAAATTGTAACAATAGTTTATGACAACAGTAGAAATATAACCAAATTCCTCACTTTCATAAATGAAATCACTCAAACACCACAACCATTATGGAATTGTTTACCAATCTTGCAACACCAATTTAGGAGTCATTAAAGCATCAAAACCACTATGTAATTGCTCATCAAATGCCACTGTGGAAATTGCATGAACAACATTGAACTAAAATCTATAATTTTCTGGTCAAGTAACAACAACTTGAATTCATAAATTATTTGCAAACTAACATGAGTAAATTTATGTGGAATTAGAATTTATTAGAGGACTTTCTAGTGAAATTGGTAGAGAAATTATATTTCAAACTAATCCACAGAAGGCATAGAAGCCATAAATTATGGCAACCATAGAAGCCATAGAAAAACCTCAAATCCATAGAAGCCAAAGAAAAACCTCAAATCCACAGAAGCCATAGAAGCCACAAAAGCCATAGAATAACCCACAAAAGCCCTTGTCTCCAATATCCATGCATCTTCATAATAACTCCTAAAATAATCCCATAAAGCCCTTTAACCAGTGTAAAATCTCGAAACTATATCTCAACCTAAGCCACAGAAACCACAAATTATATCAACCACAGAAGCCACCGAAAAAACCCCAAATCCACAGAAGCCACAAAATACCCCACAAAAGCCACAGAAAAACCCATAGAAGCCACAAAATATCCCACATAAGCCCTTGTATCCAATATCCATGCATATTTATAATTAATCCTAAAATAATCCCTCAAAACCCTTTAATCCTTTAACTAGAGGAAACCCCCCAAATTATATCTCAACCTAAGCCACATGAGCCACAAATTTTGGCAGCGACTAGAAAACCCAAAATCTACAAAAAGCCACAGAATACCCCATAGAATCCACAAAAATACCCATAGAAGCCACCAAAAAACCCCAAACCCAAAATATCCCATAAAACCCTTTAACTAGTGGAAAACTCCTAAAATGTATGAAACCTAAGTTATCACAGAAGCCAAAAGAATGACGAAACGAAAAACACAATCATAATGGTGTGAATACTGAGCAAAATGATGTGTTTACGGACATAGTTAGAGGTATGGCTGGCGAGATGAAGAATCCTACCAGAGAACAATTACGCCATTGCCTCCAACCTCCAAATGCCCATTGCAGTGAACCAACCATTGCGTCTAGTGTCGGGATGAAAAGGGTCGAGAGAGCGAGTGAAATGGAACAAAGTTCCCTCTAATTCTAAACTATATTGAAGTACATGTGTACCCACAACAATGTTGTGTCGCCCAAGAACCAAAACTTTTCTTTTCACCCACACCCCACCTCCGTAGACAAAAAACACACCTCTACAGTCGAACAATGCGCCATTACGCAGAAGAAATGGATGCCACATACACAGGAACTAACAAAGTATAACGAACCACTTTCGGTCCTAAACAAGAATAAATAAGGAAAACACCCTCCAGAAGCTTCCCAGTGAGAAACCCTAAATAGTGCGATGTGACAAAGGTGGATTGCATGTGGTGAAGTAAACATATGGTAGATTTCGATGGTCACATGTCGTACGAGTGATTTGGAAATCCAAGTGTCAAATAAGGTCCATGTAGGGAGGTCGTGCAACTAATGGCCTCCCTCTCCTATATATATACAAAAATTATGTCAATTTTTACGTTCTTTCGGATCCAAGTATTATTGTGGAGGATATCTCAAATAATATATTATTAGGTTATATATACTAAAACCCATCGTTGAGGAGGTTATACCAAAATACTGGTGTATTAAATTATTTCGAGTTGGTATTATGATTCTTCTTGATGTTCCCCATTTTGGGCACACCCCAGTTGTCTTAACTTGTGTTAGATTTATGATAGCCAGCTCCATTATGGCTTCCTATGGTTAGATGAACCCCATCTAGTTAACCCAAATACCATTCACCACGTCTCGGGTTTTCCCATATCAGGGGAAAATTCCATAGATGTAATCTCGACCAATGATATCTCTATCAAGGAAATCTATACCAAGTATGCTACCCATCAAGGTTCCTACGGTGCGGTCATATATTTTATTAATAATATTTAGTTATATTTTTGAAGTCTTGAAACATCTGTAATCTTGTCCGAAAATGGCGTAAGATGAATGTCATGTAGGGGTTATCAATGTTTTTGAATGATGCACGCAAGGTATTAATATATACTGGTCTCTTTATCTTATCACCGAGTTCATTATAGATTGTATCGAAGTGCTCTATCACTTTAGATGTTTATTCTCATTTTAAATGTTCATTTCATTATTTCTTATAGAGCAAAGGATGATTATAGAAGCGATCCCAAATTATCAACAATTGGCATTTGTGATCGAATGAACAATAGCCCTCGGTCCACGTGCCACACCAGATAAATATAATCATCTCTTATTCTTTATTTTAGTCTGGATAATATTTCAGGCTACAATAATTTATGTATGAAGATTTGATCTTAGAATACATTCATGATACTCGAAACACTGATCTCCAATCCACACTAAGTAATTGACTAGTATGAATTTTACATCTCATTTTAACCCTAAAAATAGACGAATATTAAATACATAGTGTGATGGCTCGTAGCTCGAAAAATTTCCTTCGTATATTTCATAACAGTTCATGCCAACCGGAATGTGTATGTCTATATGTTGCATATATCGACATTGATGATTTGTATGGCACGAGAAATATATATTATGTTACATTACTGTTAATTAATTTTTTTAGCATATTTAGGTTTCCTGACCTGATTGTCAATATGATCATTTCATAACCAAATATATTGAATATGACACCCTCGATTTCCCATAACTAATTTGTTCGTGGAATATAGAACTCAAAAAAAATTTGAATCTTGATAGTTTATTCGTGGTCGCAGATATTATTATTTTAATTAATCAATATAACTTATATAGGTTAATCAGCCAATAATAATATGTGTAATAGATCCGACATTTAAAAAAAAATTATATCTCGCGTATAATGCCTACACATCTCTCCTATATTGAAAAATGTTTACATCTAATTTCTAACGTCTAATGCCTACAAATCTGCCCTATAGTGGGTTGTACAGTGTCTCTCAGTGAAACACGAGTAAGAAAATATATGTTACAATGTGTATATTCAAGCATATGTTGGACAAAATACATCCTCACATGCACATTGAAAAGAAAATCAACAAAAAAATCATTTTAGGGACAAAAGGGACCATTTGTGACAAATATGTGCTCAATGGAGTGTCCACCCTAAACGTTGGATAGGAATTAACATCCTCCACGGTTTCATCCAAAAAAATTCTCTCAATGTGTGCTCATTGTCTCAATTTTCAAGAACAAGTTATGGATTTACCACCGTACATTTCTTCATTTTCATATGAAACTGTAGTCATGAAAGGATAAAAACATATAATCTCATTGCTAAAAAATCATTAAGAAAATTTCTCCAAAATAGCTTTTACTCGTATGGTACTTTACTTGTTAAAATATTTAGTTTATATTCAACAAATTCCAAGTCAAATAATCTGATGATAATTTATTTCTAAATTCTAAACATAATCATTATGAATCTTCTAGCTACCCAAAATGAGCTATTAACCTAGTTAATTATTTCCTATTTTTTTTTCACAGGAAATTAATTCTTCTACTTGAAGTAATGAATAAAAATCATGACAACACCATTCACAGAACAAATTGCAGTGAAATACACAAGAAGTCAATAACACAATTGACACAAGTATTTTGGACAAACGCCCTTGGAAGAACCTCAATATGGGGAAAACCAATCTTCAATCTGAGGGTTTATATTATTATCTTTAGCATAAAGTGCTATTGAGAAATTATAACCACTACCTTCCTAATGCTGCCAAATATCCTGCAAATAATTGATCTTCACCTCTTCTACTCTAATCAACCTGGAGAAAACTCACAACTTACCCTTCTGTTATTCGCACTACCTCCAGCAACTCGCATTGGCACCCAAGCAGTTCGCAATGGCTCTCATGGAAATTCACATTGTCTCCTAGAAAACTTTCACTGCCCTCTGGAAACTCGATATGCCTCCTGTAAAACTTGATCTATCCTCTAAGTAATTCACACTTCCTCTTGGAGTACTTGTACATCCTCTAGAAAACTCGCAAAGGCCTATGGAAGGCTCGCACTACCAGCCAAAAGAATATCGTCCTCTACTCTTGCGAATTTACTAACAAAATCGACCTCCTGTTGAAGCTCACAACTTCACTAGAGAAACTTGGCCTCCTGCAAAAAATAACTGATAGAAAAAATATTTGGAAAATATTTCCTTAATCACTATTTTCGAAACCCTCCTTATGTCTTACTGAAAACTAACCCAACCAATGTGTCTTCAATATTGCCCATTGATTACCTTTATAATCTCTCATTCACAAATGAATGGACAGGACTAGAATTTCACTTGATCCAATCAATTGCTAAGATCAACTCAAAAAATTTCCACAATATTCTAGAGGCAAATCGATCTTATCCGAACTAATGTCAATTAATTTTCCACGTTCCATGTGTTTTAACTTAGGAAATATTTAAAAAATCACTAATTGACATAATTAAGACATGTTTCCTAGGTGAAACTTATGAAAAATTACATGGGCTTAGAGATAATTAATCCCTTCGTGTTCCTAGTTTCAATGACACCTCTCAAGACTAGAAAACATGCCTGAGCTACAATATTTAACACTCCCTCTTAGTGAGGAAGTTTTTCCCCACAACACCCAACTTATCCCTGAAGAAAACAAACTTTCCTTTATTCAAGGCTTTCGTCAGAATGTCTGCCACCAGTTGAACTTAAGTATTGAGGGGTTTTTGCAATGCATTATATTAGATATCATATTTTGGGATTCAACTGTGTTAAGTAAGTCATTCATCTATGACCATTTCCATGAGAGGTAGTCGTAACTGACTAATTTCTCATGATTTTTTGAATGGTCCACTTAGCACTCATTGCATCAGGTGATGCTCATTGGGGTGATGAAGTGGGATTGAAACTAGTGAAATGAATCACATAACGTCAATCATCACTTCCACGTCTTGCACCCGATAACCATTTGAACTATTGGCACATATTTCAATTGAATTAATCCATGTTGTACACAATCCTTGATGAAATGGTATCTGATGTCGATATGTTTTGAATAATCATGAAATACTAGATTCTTAGATATTTTGACACAACTTTGATTATCACAATGGATAATGGTCGACTCCATCCTCTAACCAAGCAGTGCTACTAGTATCTTTTGAAGCCATATGGCATCACGTGTAGCCATGCTTGTTGACATCTACTTGTTGGAAAATGGTAGCTTCGGTCAGTATTTTCATCAATAAAAACAAAAGAGAAAAATTGAATTGATATTTTTTCCAACTAGTGTTCAAGTTGGCCCCTCCAAGATCAAGTCGTCATGCCCAAGGGACACCCCTTCACATGGAGGATCCCCTCCAAAGCAAGTTTCGAATCATCTCATGTATTTTTATTTTGTGCGCAAGTCTAAGGCACTATATCTATGTGGAACCACGCACACCTCAAGCACTATATCTCTATGGAACCATGTAGACCTGAGGCACTAGATCTCTATGGACACATACAGACCTGGGGCACATTATCTCTATGGAATGTTGCAGGTTCTAAGGTTGATTAAATAGGTTGAAGTTCAGCCCTCTTGGAGACCTATGGAAAATCTAATTGTAGACATTTTTATGGACAAAATTGAAGGGATATTTGTAATGGATATTGGAGTGTTAGCTTGGAACTTGTGGGAGGTCATCTTGCTAGTAAATGTTTGTCTATATGTATTGATAAAGGATCTTTTCCAATATATGCTATTTTTTTATGTAAAAATTAGATTGAATTGGCCTTTCTCTCATAAAGAAATATTATTGGGTTTTCCCCCTTGTGGCGTTTTGTCCCAATAAATTTTGGTGTCTTTTGTTTCACTGTTTCATTATGATCTCTACTACACTAAAGAATTTAATGGTTGAAATTTTCTCAAGTGTAACTACTTAATGATTAGAAGTTGAATTGCATCATTATAAGTAGTTATCTAGAAGGAAATTGTTCTAGTCATGTATGCTACTAGAAAATCAACATGGTATCAAAGTTATGGTTGAAGCGTAGTCTTGAAGGCATAAAATCAAACAAATAATAGATGCCATCTAATCAATGATCTATATAAGACTATCCAAGCCATGAAAAGAATCATTTTTTGTCTTTGTGCCATGTACAAGACTAATCTAATCTCAGAAAAACAAATATATGTCCAATCCACAGAAAGGGTCGAAGCCCTTGTTCAAGGTCAAAGTTCCATTATTAAAATAAGGTCAAGTAATTCTTAGATCGAGCCTCTAGATTCAAATGGATGAGGATCGAAATTTTAACTCAGCGTTGAAATCATCTATTGAACTAGTCTGGATTTCTCAAACTTTAGAAGGCTGAAAATATCATAGTATGTTGAGGTCGAAAGATCACAAGATATCCTCAAGGTCGAAGTAACTGTGAAGCAAATTATGGAGTTCTAATTCAACACCAAATTTTCATTTGTGATAGGCAAAATTACTTACTTCAGTATGATTTTTTTTTAATCTCCATGGACATAGTTTCATAGATCTAAATCATCTCAATTTGTTTCAAGTTAATCGAGAAGCATTAAGGATAAGCCTTAGATCCAAATGATAATCTCAACCTCAAACAAGATAAGGGATCACAAATAAGAAATATCAAAACTATGCCATAGGTCCAAAAATCTCAAGAGTATAGTTACATGTGCCATCCAAAAAATTTCCTCTAATCCAGTATGAAAGGTTATCTCAAAGAAAGAGGTTGAGTAATTTAAGAGGAGTTTGAATTACCTTAGTCTCTGTATGCTTGAAATGTTGTGATTGAAGAGCAAGTATTTTAAAGGAGACAGATCCTTAAATCCCTAGGGTTTATGGACAAAGCCCTAGGATTTATTGTTTCCACTAGAAAGATAAACCCTAGTTCTTAATGTTGATGAACGGCGATGATGAAGTTTTAAGAAGAATGCAAGAAGTCAAGATCAAGAGGGAGCTGACATGCTCTCAAAATACAAGCATTTAATATCTCTTTCTTGTTTATTACTATTTTTGTTGTTTCTATTATTCTATTGTATTTTTGTATCATGCTTGGTTGTGATTTTTCTTCCATGCCCTCTTGTGAGGATTGCAGGGACACGATGAATGTTGCCAGAGTTGTAGTAACAGATGGAGAGAATGGAAAAACAAAGCAAAGATAGTGACATGGAGACTCATGTTGAGTTATGGACTCAGAGGAAGTAGATTTGATCTATGCCAGAAATAAGTCAGTTGTGACTTCTGAGATGAAGACGGCTAGAAGTACCAAGTGAAGGATTACCTCAGTAAGAGGGAGAAGAATATGAATTCAGGCACCACGTACCCTCAAATTAATGGCTATCTAGAATGATGTTAATAGTTTGTTGAAGATGAGCCCATGATTTTGATGATCTGTTTTTTATTGGGGCTGAGGACCTCTTTGTTTAGTGTAAGAGGGAGTTGATTGAAGGATCTTGGTCTAATACATTAATACCTAGGATTGAAAGTGTGGCATAATCTTGTTAAAATATTTGTTGAGATCCTTTGGAAATTTGACATGATGGATTGTGAGTCCATATATACCTCCATGATAACAAATTTGAAGAAGGTGCAATACTTTGTTGCTGACTTGTTTGATCTTAACAATTGGCTCATTGAACTATCTATTGCATGGATTTATAGATTCAAATTAGGTTGGATGTTATGAATACAGGAAGAGCACTTTTGGATGTGTTCTCATCCTATATATCAGGGATGAGTATTGTACAAATCTCTATTGAATTTAATATATAGCTAATTGTTGAGCCTAGTGTGAAGCAGTTTGCCTTCGAAAGTTGTTTTTTGGTTTGTTAGATCAGGTGTTGGAATTGACCATGATATATTCAAAGTTATGTGAAGCTTTCTGAGAATCTGATTTTTTCATGACAGGTCAAAGCACATTGAGATCAAGTGTCACTATATCCAGTATGTTTTCCAAAGAAGATTTGTTAGGGTCAAATACATTTCTATTTAGAAGCAAGCTTTTGATGTTTTGACAAACCCACGATCCCAAATAAAGTTTTCTTTTATGAGAAGCTTGGAGTGGTTGATAATTCCTCTTGGAGAAAGAGCGCATTGATTGTATAACATCATGAATATCCTTGGGCTTGGCTAGAAAACCATTGTTTATGGTTGGGAAGATTGTTTTGGTTAATCCCTTAGGTCATTGAGTTTGATCGAGAAACCTTATGGTTGGGGAGGTTGGTTTTGAGGCTTGGAGTGATCCCTTAGGTCATTTTGTTTGACTGAGAGACCAGTAGGCTTGGTCAGGGAAATTTATTTTGAATACTCTCCCTTGGGTCATTTCATTTGACTGAGAGACCACATGGTCGGGGAGATTGGCCCTTTTGACATCGAGATCAGGATTCCTCCCTTGGGTTGTGGACTGAGAGACTATAAAGTCTAGGAGTTTGAAATTGAGATAGGGATTCCTCCCTTAGGTCATTGAACTTGACCAAGAGACCCTTGTTTATGGTTGGGGATATGGACCATGTGTACTCTCTTAGGTCATTGGTTTTTACCAGGAGACCATTGGTATGGTTTGAGATTCTGATCATGATTTCTCCCTTGAGTCATTGTGTTTGACTGAGAGACTAGTAGGCAGGTCAGGGAGATTGATGTTGGGTTTTCTCTCATGGGTCATTGGTTTTGACTAGGATACCAGTGGGATGGTCATATATATTGAATTTTATTACTCTCTTGGGTCATTGTGATTGAATGAAAAAATATTTTATATGGTTGGAGAGTTTGGCATGATGAACAATGTTGATTGATGAACTTGATGCTATAAAAATTTCCTTATGATGAGACTTGTACATCTGATTTTTTTATCTCTCCCTTAGTTCATTACCGAGAGACTGAAGATTTGGTCAAGAATATTGATCATGAGAGGGAATGAAAAGTAACTCCTTAGCTAAGAGGGAGTGTTGGAAATTGGTAGCTTCATCTGGTATTTTCATCAATAAAATGAAAAGAGAAAAATTGAATTTATATTTACCCCATAAGTGTTCAAGTCGGGCCCTTAAAGATATTTACTAAGAGTGTTGATTTCGAAGCAAATGTATGGCTTTGTGTTGACTATATATATGAGAGCCAATAATTTTCCTATATAAGGTGGGGTTGTAATAGCCCCCCTCCCCCCAACACCTCCTAATCCCTACAACACATAAGTTAGGGGAGGTACATGTTATTATGTTGACCCTGAGATCCAAGGTAGCGTTATGGAAATGGGGTCTAAAATTTTATATATTTTTCAACTTCCCCAATCTTCAAACCGATGAATTCAGTTCATTCATTTCATCTAGATGGCTCCAATGATATAAATTTTTATCTCAATCTGACATATGGATCAAGAGATATGGCGATTTGAAAATGAGAAAATCAAATAGCACCATGTCATCACTCTGCCATGTGGCTCCCATGTGACTATCCTAGCTACCCTCTTGACGCCACTTGACTTAGATGCATTAGTTGTCGATGTGTTCCTGGAATGGGTCCTTAGATATAATGTGCACATACATATATTTGAAACCCTAATTATTCACACCGAGAGCCTATAAAAATATGTGTGTGTGTGTGAAAATCGACGGACCATCAGTTGGTGGTAATATCCTCATTCCCCAGGTTCCATTACCCAACCCTTTTCATTATTTGCTTCCTTGATTTTCTCCAGGGACGGCCTTTTAGGCTGACTTGTATGGTGGGTCTTCCCCACACCACTAAAAGGATAGTCAGAATCACGTGTATGTCACCGTGTTCTGGCATTACGTCACCCCACACCCTTTCGAGATGCACCTAGCCTTCAAACTATCAGGGACAATCATCTGCACTATCAACACCTCCAATTCATCCATGGCTCCCACTCTTGTGTAATATCCCCTCAGCCCCACTCCTTCCATGGCACCTCGGTGTTAAGTTACCTTGGCTCACCCTTAAGCACTGCGCAAGGCCACCTCCAGGAGACAATCTATGGGGAAATTTTCTTGTTTTCCACTGCATCGATCCCCCGTTTATGTGGACCCCACCTCAAGCCTAATAACGACGTGTTATGCCTTCCACATGGGTAATGTGTTTTCCCACAAACCAATTCATGGGCTCCAGCTCACCCTGACCTTCTCCACACATTCACCTAGCCGCGCTATCCCTATCCTCATCATCCTGGGGTTCCTTTAGCACATTTTGTTAGGAACTCTTGGGGACGTTACCTGAGGACATGTCACCCCAGCTTCCTTTCAAGCTGTCAATATCTCTAGCTCAACCTTAGTCATTAGTTATGCTAGCTTCCACTCTTGTTTATGGATTATGGTTGTATGGATAGTGACCTGTCATCAAGCCAACCCCCATGCAGCCCAATAAATCCTGCCACAATCACGGGATAAGGTTATGAGGCTAAGGGTTGATATCTAAGGTTTTCCACCAGTATTTACATTATGATACATTTGGGAGATAACTCGACCATGGCTTGGTTATGCTGATTCTGTAATTGTTTGGACTTCACCAAAAATTGACCATCACCATTAAGGTTGTATGAGGCACACACTGGTGATATCCTTCCTAAGCTTATGACAAGGTTACACTTTATGGGTTCTTGATGGAAATTTTATATGACATAGTATATGGGCTTGTCCCTTTAGACTCTCAGAATTTTTTAGTCCCTCTTGATTCTTAACGGTTTACAGGAACAAATCGATCATATTCCAGATGTCTACAAGTGTTCTCAAGGAACAAATAATTAAAACAAAGTTTTTAAAAACAACCAAAAATCCTAGAGTGACCAAAAGGCTATAAGGAGATCAATATTCCACATTTAAATAGGAATTCCCCTTCCCAATCGAATTACAAACTCACTACTACACAAATGTGACCACTCAATGCATTTATCACTATATATATATATATATATATATATATATATATCCCTGCATATAGGGTTGGTTCAAGTCACATTCACAAGGGAAAATCAACAAAGCCTCTATCTCTTCATTCACGAGTGAACCATGCATCATTTAGACAATTAGCATAAGATTAACTCAATAGCGTGAACATACATACATTGATATGTGTGTGTGTGTGTGTGTGTGTGTAATGGCACAAGTTACATTATCATAAACTTATCTCGGATTGACGCTAGAGGTGGGCAACTAAATTTATGAAAACAACTCTCCACCCAACAATATACAACTTGCATCCAGTTCTCACTTGTATTTGTCACCCTCGAGCCAGAGTCCAAAGACTAAGAAGGTTTTCTCAAGGGATTGAATACCAAATGTTGATTGAAATCAGGACTCCATAGGCTCTCCCACCTCCACACAAAAACCAAATAACGGTCAAAAAACTCCGCATAGAATCGATAGGCCCGCTAGCTCCACCCTTCATTTGTTTAACAACAAATCAACTCCAAGGACTCAAGAGGCTTCACCTCCACCCTGCAACACAAAACACAGTGGTTCCACCCATTGAAGGTAATCTAGAACCCATTGTAAATAAAACATAGTAAGAAAGGCTCCAAAATCCCTTCCAGGATTCCAAGGAATAATCCCTCAATCCCAACCTTCAAGAGTCTCTAGAGAAAGCCATCTCCACCCTCTAGCTAACGGGGAACCAAGAGGCCATTTTCCTCACTTGAGAGAAATTCTCCTATCAATTTTTCTTAGGGATATATTGTTTTTTTCTTTGATAATTTCATTTCATTATTTACATATTGAATTCACCCCACAACATCATAACATTATCAGCAACATATGCAATTATATAGAAAGAAAAATATCATCATCATCAATCCAGCGAAACATAAAGGAACAATAGAAGAAAATCATTCACACACACAGACACCAGGACTAGTCAGAGACTGAGGAAAAACTCCACAAGGGGGAAAACCCTTTCAAACTCTTCTTCTTATTAGATTGTCATAAAATGTTCAGCAAAGAGAGAGTACAATAATCCATTTCTTCATTCACAATACTATCCAGCAAAAACAACCAAACCATATCCAGAGATGAACCCGGAAATAATACTAAACAAAATCATGATTTAGAAGCATGTGGTCAATTGTCAACATCTGCGATCAGATGATGAATTATGTGATCGACTATCAAAATGAAACCCTAGGTCCCAATCTCACGGAGAGAGAGATGTGCGAGCGGCTAGAACTTTCTTGTCACACACAGAGGCTTACATGTGTGTATTTGTAGCCAAAATATTCCTATGGAAACCTTGTGTCTACGAACCAAAAACCCTAATCACGTGTGCGAGCTTCAGACCCTACAATTTCAGACTTATGCGAACCAATTTCCTGTGAACCAACTTCAGACCTGTGCTTGCCAAAATCACAGAAGAGAAAGGAATAATGCTCGATCATTGTCTCAAAATGAGGGTCACTTTCCTTGTATTAATAGCCATCCAAGGGTGTTCAATTTCTCTTTTGAGCCGACCAAATTAAATTATTTCAAGGGCTAGAAGGGGTTTTCCTCGAAGAGGAATATTTTCCAATGGAGGGAATTTGTCCTTGAGCTACCAAATTGACACTCCCTCTCATCTAGGGAGAAATTACCAAATGAAACATATGTCCCATCACAAGTATCTCATCATAAAAAATGTTGCCACTACTCATCCCTACTCATTTTCTCATCTCTCCTCATATGATGAACACTCTCGAATCTAAAAGAATAAAAATTTGACATCGGTGGGTAGCCCAAGCTACGACCCTCTATCCATTAGGGAGCCACCGCCACCACCCGATATCATCTTCCAGTGGCGAGCCCAATGCTACTACCTGGGAAACATCAGGGAGTCTTGCTCAACCTAAAACCACATCGGGCAGCCCAACTCAATCCGAAATCTAATGACAATGAGGAAGGTCCTATGGGACACTCTCACCTCATGTCTATGATAGTGGGGAAGATACTTTGGGAAAATTTCATCCAAAGTCATCTCATAGGCGAGCATATGTCTTCCACCCTATATCAAGCAATAGGTGAGATACACCTTACCAAGAAAGGATCACAACCATCCCATGATATAATCAATGGGTGAGATACCACTTGCTACAAGAGGTAAGTATTACATACATCTTATTTCATGTCGATCGTCCCATCAATGACCCTCAAGATTCATGTGGCAGAACACCTGCATCATAATTTGAGCTTGGCTGAGATACTTGACTTACCAAAGATAAGGATCACACACCCCCAAGCCTCCTCAACTTGTTGGCCAGACAGTGAGGGTCAATCCCAACAAGTCCGGCTTGTGGTTATGATAACATGTCTTTCACTATATGTGTAATAGATAGGGTAGATACCCTATTGTATAAATATCCCCCAACCCCAAGAGCTTTATAACTCAATTCCTCACCCTGGGAGCTCAAACATGGTGGGGAGCTAGCTCAGTGTCCTTGAGAATCCCTGCTCTCTGTAGATCGAAAACATATCAACATGCTCATATCAAAAAATTCACTGAAGAGTTCAATCATACTACTTTATGTGGTTCTTTCGAGCAGCAGTACTCTATTTCCCTATTCATATAGAACATTAAATCAAGTATTATGTGAGAAAAAATATATGCCATAAAAGGATACCTTATTTATCTTCCCTCTCATGGAGGCTGCAACCACAAGCCTAAGCTTGTCTCATATAGAAGTATTGTCCCAATACATGAAGAGATATTTTACCCAACTATATACGGGGTTCTCTGCCAATTTAGGATCTCACTCTTGTTGTCACAATATATCACTATTGTATCCAGAACTTGCTTAAACATCTCTCAAAAAGAGCTTCTTTTATCAAACATCCATGTAGATAGTCATGTTATCAACAATGTACTCAACCTTGTTCATGCTTAAAGCTAAAGACTTATATTTCCTTCTCATTTAAGATATCATGGCAAATCCCAAACTAGAGAAGCACCCAAATGTGGTCTTCTTATCAATAATATTTCCGTCCCAGTCAGCATCAATGTATCCATAAAATTGTACATATCTAGCAGAATGTTTCAAATCAAGATTGATCATCCCATGTAGATATTTCAAAATTTCTTCGTTAACAACCCAAATTGTATGAAGGGGTTTACCATAAGGAATATATCCATACGGGTGCTCTTAAGGAGCATTAATGCCTTAATCAACTGTCAGTACTCAGAGGAGTTTTCCAAGTTAGGTCCAACAACATCTCTACATAATTTCTTGAAATTCAATTCCATCGTGTTGAAAAGTGTAACTAGGTTTGGTCTTCATAATGAGTTGTAATTATTAATTTATGTAATGAAGAATACAAAGATAATGAAATGTATTTTGTAAATGCGTGACTCATGGGTTTCATGAGCAAGGAGTTTTTATTATAGGTCAAAGACTTCTTCCTCATTTCTTTAGGGGTTTGTCATCTTGTCATAAATATTTAATTTAGAGACATGTATATGAAGTAATGTTACACTTGTAAAATAAAATTATTGATTTAATTTTTATGCTCCAAGACCTTGTCAATATGCTCCTTGAAGTCAGCTCAAATATGTTGTAGATGTTATCACTCCACCGGATCTCCGAAGGCTGAGAAGGAGACCATCAAAGGTAACCACAGACTGCTTTGGCCTAGTAGCTAGCCCTACTAGGAAGGAGAGGGCTCTCTCCGCAAGATCACAAATAAATTGACTGGACAATTAGGATTTTAGGCTAGGTATAGTAAGTTATAGGGTTTTGTTGATTGATTTTGAGTGTTGGATGGTGAATTAGGTCAACAAAGAACTAGGTCAGGGCACTGATGATCAGAATTGTAGAGATATGATGGGGAAAGGTAGGCACAAACTTTAGCACATTTAGGTATATTTATGAGTGTGAGAGACTCCTGGGGTTTTCAAAAAGAGCATGGAAATCATGAATTCTTTTCTATTGGAAAAAAGTGAAAGACAACTATGATCATTCCTCCAAAACAGAGCATCAAATAATGAATTCTGCTTATCTATCTTATGAATCTTTTGGTATTCCCATGTTTTGGCTAGGTTGGCAAGACCAAAAGATGAGACAACATAGAACCACTTTCAGACCTTAGGATCTAGCCCTCCTAGGTCCAGAGAGGGATCTCTCTATATGAGTCAAAGGGTATGTCTTTGAGGCTCTAAGTTATGATTTTAGGCTAGTTATATCATTAGGGAATTTTGAGTCTAAAATGGGCCTCATAAGAAAAATGTACAACAAAAATAAACTTTATAACAACCAATAGGATTCAAGATGATGATGTCATCCATAATGGATGATTCACCATTTTGGAGTAAAAAAGTAAAAATATTAAAAAATAATAAAATAATAAAACTACTTTTTCAACTCGTATTTTAAACTTATCTCCCAAAATTTTTACTCAAATTTCGAGCGGGAGTACTCGTTGGATGCAGAATTTAATTCCTCATCCAAGAAGTACCCATGGTGCATACTTTCGATGAACTCTTCTACACAAAAAATGAGAAATACATAAAAAAATGTGATTGTAATCACGTTTTTTTATGTATTTCTCATTTTTAATAAATGAACCAATAGAAGTATTCTGTATAAGTACAGATGGGGAATTAAATTCCGCATCCAACAGTATAAAACTCCAAAAATTTGAGTAAAACTTGGGGAATAAGTTGTGAATTGAAAAAGTAGTTTTTCATTTTTCCCTCTAAGAATTTAGAATGATGTTTTCCACTATTATTTTATAATTTCCTTGGGAGGCCATTTTAGACCTCAAAGGGGGCTAATGGCACGGGGTTTTTTTGTTTATGTTTGGTTGTTGGGAATCAGGAAAGAAGGGTCCAATATAAGACAAGGATGAGCAAAGAGGAAATTAGGCAAAGGTAGATAACTCAGAGAACATCAAGGCCATTGGGTAATGGAGTCAAGAAAGGATTTACTTGTGTTCAATGTGCAAGCTTTCAGTTGGGCTAGTCATCGAGAGCATTTGGATCTTGAAGATGATATTTGGAATGGGACATTAAGGCTGAAAATGAAAGGAGAAGAAACACCCAATTCTGTCTATAGATCAGGCCAGAGGTCATTTAACTCCAGACCTGCTTGGACAAAATTAGAGGCAATACAAGGGATCTTAGAAAGGCTTAATTGAGATGGAAAGATCCTAGTGAGGCAGAGACAGGGTTCTAGACCTCCCAGTGTTCTCAACTCATCCAACTAAATCCTAGCAAGAACATCTAAACATAGATTTCATCAATTCATACATCAGAGAGCAGGCAATGACATCCACTACACTGGTTAAATCAATTGAAATCAATATTCAAATACACATATAAGCAGAAAACATAAAAGGCTGGGAGAGCAGCAACATAAGGTACCTATCAAGGGTAAATCTTATGCCAAACTTCTGATGCGAGCCAGTAGAAATGGAATGAAATGAAATCAAACACAAAGATAGGAAAACATCACCAGCTGCTTTAGATCAGGATCCAAAGAAATATGCTTGTCATATTAAAAACAACACCAATCAGGTACATCATTGCCCACAGCTTGAACATTCAGTCTGAATACATCAAATCTCAGCCTATCTTACAATATTACACAGAGAACTTGTCTCAAGAGGAAAATGCTTGCATTTCTCTGATATCTCATCAAAAACCTTTACAATAATTTCCTTCTGTGTTTTATAGCAGAGGATGGACAGAAGATCGACTGAGGTGGTAGGTGAACACTAAATGTAACATTAAACACAGAAATGAATGGAGGGCCGAAACCCATTCTGTTTGAATGCTGAGTATTTAATCTCTGTCTCCTCTTTTGTGAGAGAGTGATCTTCTCGGATGTGATTTTGACATATTCCGGTTGCGGTGATGTACTTGTGGTGAATAAACAAAAGGCAAATGAACCATTGAGAAGTCTGCTATGTAAATATTCTAATTGCTTTGAACTGCTGTTAGGGTAGAAATTCCTTCAGGGACACAGTGCATAATAAAAGCTGTATGGGCGCCCTGTACTTGACGAAGAAAAACATTCTGCTAATGAATAAACCCTGATGTTACCTTTTACTTGTGATCAGGATCCTTTGATCGATCCTCGGGGTCTTCAAACTGGTGCTTTGCTTCTTAACCGCTGATTTAAGGCTCAAGATCTTCATTAGCGTGCCTTAATCTCCTTTGCTTTGTACTGAAACATTATGTCGCTTCATCTCTTCTTTTGTCAGGTTAGCTCGAGCTTTAATGGCTCTAGAAGGTTTTCCACAGAGTTTTAAACCCTGTTCTCTTTAATGAACGTCCTGTCTTCACCTTCCTGGGTCTTTGCTCATAAATTCTGCCCCTGTAAATGATCTTCTTTGATTTCTCCGTCCTTGTAGCAGAGATGTGCATCATGGCGGCCATTGACTCTTAATAACCCTGCAAATCACGAAAACTGTGAAGAAAACAATGGATGGGGCGGCGGATGATGTGGATGATGAGCATGATAGTGCAGATGGTGCCATGGTGGAATAACGATGGACTGTGGCGGAAGAATACAATGTGAAATGGAAGACAGGAAAGATGGCGGAGGGTAGGCGGAACACTAAGCAAACATACGTGAAAACCTTAAACAGCCCGACCTTGAACGTCATATTGCAACAGAATGAATGGGTGTACGGTGGACACACGTGGCGGGAGTGACGTGGCAGGGCAGACCAAGGGGATGGTCAGCGGAGGGCAAACAGATATGGACCATCGATCATGGTGGAGATCGATGGCGGAGGGCGACAAACGGTGGGCCAATAGGTGCGATGGACGAGGGTTAAGCGGTGCATAGCTCAGATGACTGATGACCGTTGGATGAGCGTTTCGAGATCTAACGGCTGACAGTGATTTCGCTTGACATTCGTGGTTGAAATATAATATGCGGGGGATGGGCAGTTTTTCCGTCGTAAAAAGGACATGCGGTGCGCGATGAGTGGAATCACTGGGTGCTCGGGGAAAACCACCCACTGCGCATAAGCGGTGCGGGATAAACCAGGTTGTTTTACGGCTATTGCGCGGCAGGGACCACAAGGACGGGCGCATTTTCGGACCATTGATTTGGCTGATGAGCGGACGGCGATGGCCCAACAAGGGAAAATGAACGCAGGAGATGTGGGCGCTGGGGATTTGATGACCGCCGTCCGATCTGCTAAGATATACGGTTGAGGCTGCGCCCAGTGAACGAATGCGGAAGGCGCCTTTGGAGTTGGCGGACGGTTCCAAGGTCAGGTTATATGGGGGAAAAAGGAGAGGGGCTTAGCGGGGAAGGGGCTAGGACCCATATATGTGAAATTCATCATTTTAATTCAATTTTAATGCGTTTTCGGGCCCAAGGGAGGTAACGATAGGGAGGTGAAGTGGGGATCTAGGGAAACAAAGGGTGATAGTGAAATTTAAATGGGATTTCGAGGATATTTAGGAGGATTGAAAGGGGAAAAATGTGGAATTGGCAGGGGACAAGGGGTAATAGTAGGCCTTTTTGAGGAATGGTTCAGCAGAGAGGGTTTGTATTAGGCACAACACAAAGAAACTTCAAGGAGGATGGGTTTTCAGGGGAAAAGGCATTCCTTGAAGGCTCCAAAACAATCTAGCCTCTACTGCTCATAAGAATTTAGCTTATCTATCTTATGAATCAATCACATTGATATATGGACATGAAAACAGAAAGCATAATACATTCAAACATATGAAAACATAAGAGGAAACACTGCTAAAACACATACCACAGGAATCCCACCAAAATAGTTGCAACCTGTCTATTAGTTCATGCCAAAAATGACTGATTAAACTAGTGTTCAAATATCAATTCTACATTATCCAACCCTTGCAATGGTAAAGAAAATGAAATATATAGACCAAATAAAACTTATCCCACTCACAAGAGTCGAATCAATGACTTTTTGAGTTGTTCACCAAAGTCCTCAAGTATAATTCTAATGACTAGGGAGGTCAACAAACTCTCCCTATCTTGATGAAACTGATTTATTTGACCCAAAAATACAATTTACTTGATGTATCTACCTCTAGTAACTATAAAAGACATAATTATATTTTATTTTCACATTTACATCATTAAAACTTCATGAAATTCATCAAAAAATTGAGAAAAATTCAAATTTCTGAAGATGACAGGAAATCTGGAAAAAGCGCAGCGTGAGTGCAAAAATCGCAGCATTCCCTTCATGTTGATTTTTGACTACCTTTCTGAAGTCCAAATTGATCTCAAGATATCTCATTAGAAATTTCTTCCATTCTAGTTGTCCAAAATTTCCTTAAGCATTGAAAATTATGGATTTAAGCCCATGAAAAACCAATTTTCCCAAAACTAGCCAAAATGCGCAGCGTGCCCCTGAGAAAAGCACAGCGTGAGATTGTAGACCACTTTTGGAGGTATTTCTAAACTCCAAATAGATCTCATGATAGCTCATTGGAAATAGATTCCTATCTAGTTGTCAAAAATGTCCTCAATAATTGAAAATGATGAAGTGGATCTCCTCAAAAATGAAATCTCCCAAGACTGATCAAAAAGCACAGCGTGAGGCTAAAAAAGGTGGCAGAAAGGTGTTTTTTAAGATGTTTTTGGGCTTTTCCATCTGTCAAAAGCTCATATTTTGGAGTGCGAATATTCAAATTTTGATGTAGAGATCATTCCTTATCTAACCATGTAGATTTTTCATCATTTAGAGGCCTCCAGAAAAAGCGCAGCGTGGCACAGGTTGCACTTTTTGCAAGGTGACTGTGCAAAAATCTTGAAAATTTTGACTAAAATGCCCCCAAAAAAAAAACATCCAACTTAGAATTGTTGGATGAAGTCTTGATGAAGTATGTCAAGCTACCAAGGAGGCATCAGTAAGAAATTCAAGTTTACGCTTCTCCTTTTGGCTGATTAGGGTTTCCTTGAGCTTATCCTACAACTGTTTTACCTTGACATTGCAAATCTTGTTTCTGGTATGATAGTGGTCAACCATGTGCCTCAACATCTGATTATCCTTGTTGGCCTTGTGAATAAGCTTATACATGTGTATGTTTACTCTACCAAAACAAACTTCTTTAATCTCATTAATTTCCATGGCAATCCTCTCCTCAAAGGTGAGTTCTTTTGCCTCATGTTGTTTTTCCTACTCCAATGCTCTTTTAAGGCCCCCTTGTTTTTGGTCTCTTTCTGGTGATCTGGGCCTCATCCTCATCAGAATCATCATGTTCCATCATTTATTTTCCTTTGACATCTTGCCTCTTAGCCTTCAACAATTCCATTTCCAAGAGTTCTTTTTTTTCACTCAACTGTTTGTTTTCTTGCTCATGAAAGGAGATGACAAATTGTGCCCTTGCCAAATTATCTTGCAGCTCTCTGATTTTGGCATCTTTCTCTTTGATGGCCAAGTTTAAGGTTTCCTGTTCATCTTGGACCTCCAATTCCACCAGGTCAAACTCCTTTTATTCCTCATGGTGAAGGGCTTATTTCTCTTGGACAACTGCCTCCTGCTGCTTATGATATCCCTGTTTTGTTGATGTAGAAGGCAAGGCCCCTTCCAAAATATGTGGAGAAAACACTTTCCTATGTCCCCTCTAATAGTTTTTGACCTCTTTGTCATTTTTAGTCTTTTTCACTGTAGCCCTGCTAGATAACCTATTTTGCATGTGAGAAACCGATGTTGATGGTGGAATAGGTCTAGCAGGCTGATTTGGTGGTGTTGTGAAGACCTCTGCGTCAATGAAAGTCTCACATGCAATGTTAAAATGTTTTAGGTGATGAAGGAAAATGATTTAAACGAGTGAATGATGGAAGAGGTTGTTCATTTGAAACTCATACTCTCTTTTTTGCACTATGTAGGCCATATTGTCAATGCTCTTGTACAAATAGTAGGGAATGTTGAGCAATTTCACCCTAGTGATATGCATGAGTAACTTGATGTGACAGTTGTACAACCTGGAGAATCTACCCTCACATGTGAAATATTTCATGATGATTTTCATCATGGCAGAAAACCTATTAAGCATCTGACCAAAAGAAAATATTTTCTTGATGTTCTCTTTATAAGGTGCTTTGAGGTAAGGTTCATACAGTTGGGCATCCAAAGCTTGATTTTTGAACCAATTTTCACCTACATTAGGTATCCTTGTTGTTGCTACAATGATGTATATAGAAATGGTGAATGTCACCCCTGCAATATTGACTTGGTATTTTTGTAGGTTGGTGATGAAGATCCTGGTCAAATTAGGATGGCTGTACACTCTTTGGACCATCTCACAAAACTCAAAACAACCTACATGATGAAAACATTTAACTGCTAGGGGTGATGACATCAATTCCCTAGTGTCTGATGGCTCTAGCCTCAATATTTTCCCTCTTTTATTGTAGGTCTTCTTCTCTTCTTCTGTGGTGTTTCTCTCTTCCTCCATAATGTTTCTCTCTTCCTCCATGATGTTTTTGTTTGTTTAGAAACCCTATAGGAGAAGGGGAATGAAAAGTGAGTGGGATGATAGGGTTAGGGAGTTGAAATAAGTGAGAGAAAAATTAGGGAAGGGTGTAAGGGATTTATGAATCTTAGGGAAGTGATGGGGGGTTGAAATGATAAGGCGGATGGGGTAGGGAATTCAATTTCATGGATGTACTCTAGCTTCCTAGAAAAGCATAGCGTAGGGATAGGATTTTAGGGAATATGACTTAGGAATGGGGAATGAAGGGATGTGATGGTAGTGAGTGAATTAGAGTGTGAGGGAGGTAAATGCATCTAGGGAAAACAAATTAATCTTGCAAATTTTGAAAACTAAGGTTTAATTGCTAGATCATAGCATAGAGGGTATTGGGAAATTTTCACCATAAAATTATGACCATGAGCTGAAAGGAGGGGCTTGGAAGATGCAAATTACTTCCAAATGAGCGAAGAAACCTTTTATTGTTGTTTAGAACCTTTGCAAAGAATTTTTGAGGTCGTAGCTCCTTCACTACAAAAAGCGCATCGAGCTTGAGAAAGGTGCAGTGAACCCTGCAAAAAGCACAACGTGCTTAAGAAAAGTGCAGCATGCTCACTGCAAAAAGCGCAACGCCTATGGAAAAAGCGCAGTGATGGACCCTGAAACTTAGTTTTTTGAAGAAAACTTTGGTTTTTGACTTGAATAATTTGAGAGCTCGATGTTGGAGAATGCATATGAGTGACTTTTGGTCTTTCAGTGCCTTTTATACTTGGAGAAATATCATTAAATGGACATGGACCCACATTTTTTTTTTTCAAAATCAACCTTACATTGTTTTCTACCTTTAACCTTTGAACATTATATTTTGATAGCTTAGGAACACTGAATTTCCTTTTGGAACCTTGATCATTTTCTGATGGAACCTTTAGTATTTGCAACTACTTGGAACTCTGAAGTAATTATTACAAATTAGGAACACAAAATTACATTTTTCTTTGAAATCAAATTTACTGAGGAAATTTCTTTATTGTCACTCCTTCACTTGCTGGACTTTATGCATGAAATGGTGATTTGATGACCTTGTAACCCTAAGACCTAATGGAGACTCTGGACTGAATGAAACCATGATGAAAATGAATGTAATGATGATGACAACTCATGAATGATGGTACACTCATCTAAGAGTTGAAATGAGCCAAGTAGTAAAATTTTGGAAGGAGTAAAATCAGACCTAGATCTACATCTAGTGACCAAAGTTTTGCATGACCTAATGGAATGATAAAAATTTGAAAATGGGACCCTAAAAAGACATGATAAGAGTCTATTTGATCACTGGTGGCAGGATGCAAAAATTGACACTAACAGTAGACACTCCTTGTCAAGTCGACCCACAAATAGTTGGTCAATCTGGCCTAATAGAAAGAGGTCATGTTGACCTGGAAGAGGGAGTAAGTCCCTATATAAAAGAGGGATTGATGCCTCATTTGAAAAACAATTGTTCTGATCAAGCTCTGAATTAAGTAAGAGATAAAGGTCTGGTTTTGAGTGTGAAAGTGAGGACAGTTCAGCGAAGAGGAAGGGCTAGTATATTTCAGTCTTGGGTCTACTCATCTCGGTGAAGGGTCTGCAATGCGAGAAAAAGTCTGAGGTTCATGCAAAGGAGAGACATATCCCAGCAGAGCAGAAATTCATATTCATCTTGGTCTAAATTTGTGATAGAAACCCGAATTACAGTGTGTAAGGAAGGTTTCTTACTGAAGAAGGAGAAAAATCATCTCAAGTGTGAATACGTCTATACCTCGCTCATCTCAAGGGTCCCTAAAATATCAAGGTAAGGCTATATACAATCCTAGATCTACATCTCAGAAGTATATACTACAAAAAAAAAACCCTCATGTATCTTGGTGCAAGTCTCTAGGAGGTCGCGGCTAGTTCGAGGAAGCTCACTATGTAGAAACCAAGATCTTCTAGTATTGGTGCAGAGCAGTGCAGAAAAATTGAAGATCAACATAAGGAGCTAGAAAAGCATTGGAAATTTCTTGGAGGCATACTGAAGTTAAGGGCCTTTTTCATTTTCATGGTCTTGGTACTCGTCAATTGAATATCTATAAGAAGAATTAATTTCACGTTTTCCTCTCCAAGAGGGAGAGGTTTTGGCCGTGGCTTGAAGAGCCTAAACTTTGTGTCTCTTGTGTTTTGATAATTGACTTGATGAAAAACATAATAATATATACAATTAAAAGAAGCATAACAAGTATAACACAAGAAATTATAAAGTAAGAGAATTGAATTAAACATTGCCTTACTAAATTCTCAACATGGTTCAAGAGCTAAGGTGTTGAAGACAAAGAAGGGAATATTCGCAATAAGACACAAGGATCAAAGGTTCAAGGAAGTTATCAAGGATTAAATTTTTCTAGAAGGCACCAAAGCAAAAGAAAGGGATCTACATTGAAGAATCAATCTTCATATCTAAGAATATCTCCACTCATTCAAGAAGGAGCAATTTGCAGAAATTGGAGAAATTCTCAAGGATCAAAGATATTTTCTCAAAGGACCTATACCTCAAGCCAAGTCAGCATTGTTGGAACCATAATCAAGTCATCCTTAATCATCATCATCATCAAGAATCCAAGTTGATCTAACGCTTTACACCATTCTTGAGGAAGTCAATCTAAGAAGGAGCTTTCACTACTATCTACATCATCATCAAGGAAGAAGCCAATAGAGGAAGAAAGCATCTATTCAAGTAAGTATATTTATGAATTCATCTAAATCTATCAAAATGTATTTTTACAAAGAAAGCAAAAAATTATTTGGGGTTACAACTTTCTTGCATGGAAGAAAAGGACAGATCTAAATTTGATTGAAAATGAAGTTATGGATTACATCAAAGGGTCCATGACTAAACCTTCAAAAGAAGATACTCAAGCACATGACAAATACATGAAGGGAGACATAAGAGCCAAGAGGATTCTTATACAATCCATAAAGGACTCTCTCATCCCCTATATATCAAAATTGAAATCTTCAAAAGAAACATATGACAAATTGGTGTAGTTGTTCTCAGTAAGTACTGCAGAGGAAGTAATACCTATGAGACAAGAACTAAACAAGTTGAATATGTCAAGAGAGGAGGGAATAACTTCATATTTTATCAATATTTATGAAATGTGAGATCAACTGCAGGAATTAGGAGAAGTAAAGTCTGATAGAGAAATGACTACAGTGGTGTTGAATGCTCTACCAGAGGGATGGGGAAACTTCACTTTAAGAATCTATGGTAAGAAAGAAGCAACACCATTCCAGGATCTATGGTCTCTATATAAGATATAAGAGTCTATATTAAAATCAAAATTGATATAGGATCAAATGAATAGAATCAAGTGTATGTTTCCATGTCAAGAATAAAGGGAAGATTCGGTAAGTTTGTTCCTCAAAATAAAAGAAACATGGATAAGATACGATGTTGTGGATGCAATTAACTTGGGAACTATAAGAAGGATTGTCCCAAATATAATAAGGACAAGAGTAAAAAGGAAGAATCCCATGTCGTCGGAGAAATAGAAGAACCGGATTCAAAGAAACCTAAGAAATAAGAAGTGAAATATCTCTACTATGATTAAGATCATCTATCGACTGTAAATAGTATGTTAGGAAGCATTGTATATTATATAGATGCATCATTTTAAATTTAGCATCATGATAGAAGCATTAAAGTAGGAGTAATTTTCATAGGAGGATGTCTGAAAGCATTTATGTAACATCTATGCTATGAGATAAAGTGGCTCCTCAAAACCTCATTGTATATAACATTTACAAGAAAAACAGTTATCTAAATCACGGTTCATCATTCATTAACCAATATAGAGACAAGTGATAACATTTTTCTAATGGAATCCTCTTTGGATTCATTGATTCGAAAAAGATAAAAAAAGCAAAGGGTTTCATCAAGAATTATAACTTACAGAATTCTAGAATATGATGACATATTGATGAAGCAGGTCAAGAGATTGAAACTTTTCATTCTAAGGAAAACTGATGTAGGATGACTAAAAATAAAAAGGATGAGTTACATGTATATATATGCTAACATTGGATGCTATGAATTCATATGGTTGCAGGTAGTATACTTCTATCTTTAGAAGTATGAAAAAAAGGAAAATAGAATTTCCTCTGATGCACAGGTTTCCAAAAGGCATGATCCACACCATATGAAATCAGCATTATATGTCCTCATATAGAATATGAGGTGGTTGTACACAATCAAGGAACTGCATACTAAAGCTCCTGGGAATAAAATCAAATTGTGTGGAGAGAGAAAGGAAGAGATCATGAGAAGTGCAATCATAATAAAAAGCAGTCAACATCTAAGGAAGCCAAGAAGACTTGACTAGAAAATCTCCTAGGAAGATATGTAGACTCTAATAGAAGTTTGGAAAAGATGGAGACCCTTGACAATACATATCATTAGGAGATGTGTCAATCTGTAACAAAGTATTTCGATGCCTAAAAAAATATGTCATGGGGAATGATCATCACTGAGGTAACTTTTGATTTAAAAGTTCATATTTATAATTAAATAATATCTTATGATCTTATGCAGTGCTTCTAGAGGGAAGCATATGTATTCCACAAGTTTATAATCATATGGCAGGATGAAATATCCTTGGAAGAAGTATGGTTGGAAGAAAAGTAGCATGGCATGAAGATAGACCAGATGAGAAGATTGATGAATCACTTTCTAACAGAATACATGACTCTTGGATGAAAGTGATGGATAATTCATGCCCTATGTAGAGATCCTACATATGAAGACTCCTCAACGATAAATAAATTCATGACATTGAAGGAAGGATTTCTTCATTAGCAGCTGTGTGTTTTCATCATTTTTGTTGCAGGTCACTGATTAAAAGGGAGCCTAGTAATAAGTTTATTACTTGGAAGAAACTTGGTAATTCCTAAGACGAGAGAGCATAGGTACATTTCTTGTATAGGAATGAGTAAATTCCTTTGTGGAATATTTCCTCCCTAGTTGAGAGGGAGAGATAGACACATCATTCTAGTCTTCACCTGGGAAGACAGAATGGAGGACTGGGTAATCATCTAGCATCTGATACACTTTAAGGGATGTATTAGGGCATCCAAGATAAGAGTAGTCGTGGAAGGAATTATATTCTTTGAGGACTAGGAATCCAAGATAAGAATAGTCCTGGTGGACATATCCTAAGTGCACTCAGGTGGGATATGATCCAAAAGAGATAATTATGTAGGTGTTTATTCATCTTGGTCTCTCCAGCATTGGAGCTTAAAGATCTTGTGGAGTGATGGAGCTATTAGTCAAGGCCTTTCACTATGACAATGTTGGTTGATATGATACTATACAAATGGGATTACCAATCGAATTCTTCTTATGAGATTCTTCATATTCAGAGTGACCATGTACCATTATGAATACCTCCCTAGTTAAGAGGGAGTTTTTAAAAATGTAACTAGGTTTGGTCTTCATAATGACTTGTAATTATTAATTTATGTAATGAAGAAGACAAAGATAATAAATGTATTTCGTATATGCTTGACTCATGGGTTTCATGAGCAAGGAGATTTTATTATAGGTCAAATACTTCTTCTTGATCTCTTTAGGGGTTTGTCATATTGTCATAAATATGTAATTTAGAGTCATGTATATGAAGTATTGTTACATTTGTAAAGGACAATTATTGATGTAATTTGTATGCTCCAAGACCTTGTCAATATGCTCCTTAAATTTGGCTCAAATATGTTGTAGACACTCCTTGTCAAGTTGGCCTACAAACAGTTGGTCAAGTCGGTCTAATAGCAAGAGGTCATGTCGGCCTGGAAGACGGAGACGACCCCTATATAAAGGAGGGATTGCAACCTCATTTGAAAAACAATTGTTCGGATCAAGCTCTAAAACAAAGTGCGAGATAAAGGTCTGGTTTTGGGTGTGAAAGTGAGGATAGCTCAGCGAAGAGGAAGGGCTAGTATATTTTGATCTTGGGTCTACTCATCTCGATGAAGGGTCTGTAATGCGAGACAAATTTCATGCGAAGGAGAGACATATCTCAGCAGATCATATTGGCATATTCATCTTGATCTAAATCTGTGATAGAAACCCGAACTACAGTGTGTAAGGAAGGTTGCTTACTGAAGAAGGAGAACAGTCATCTCAAGTGTGAATACCTCCTATACCTCGCTCATCTCAAGGGTCCCTACAACATCAAGTTAAGGCTATATTCAAGCCTATATCTATATCTCAGAAGTGTATACTATAGCAAAGAAGAAGCCTCGTGTATCTTGGTGCAAGTCACTGGGAGTTAGAGGCTAGTTCAAGGAAGCCCACTATGTAGAAACCAAGATCTTCTAGTATTGGTGCAAAGCAGTGCAGAAAAATAGAAGATCAACATAAGGAGTCTAGAAGAGTAGTGGCAAGGTCTTGGAGGCATACTAAAGTGAAGGGTCTTTTTCATGGTCTTGGTACTCGTCAATTGAAGATCTATAAGAAGAATTACTTTCGTGTTTTTCTCTCCAAGAGGGAGAGGTTCTAGCCCTGGCTTGAAGAGCCTAAAATATGTGTTTCTTGTGCTTTGATAATTGACTTGATGAAAGACATAACAAGCTCTCAAAGATAATATCTAATTAAAAGAATTATAACAAGTATAACACAAGCAGTTATCAAGTAAGAGAATTGAATTAAACACTGCCCTACTAAATTCTCAACACATCGGGGTGTCCAATGATTTGCATTAATTCTTGCCTAATATTTTTGCTAGCCTTATGTCATATTTTCCTTTTCCAAACTTCTTATCCCAGAAAGTAATGTTGTAAAAATTTCACCCCCACTCTAGTTTTCAGTTTCACCTTATCACCCTGTAGAAATTTCACCCCCACTTCGTTTTTCAGTTTCACCTTATTACTCCCATCTAGTTAAATTCCCTTTCCCATAGTCATACATCAAAATTCTGGAAATGAAATAAATTTCTAAAAACACAAATTTGGAGATTTCACAAGTGCTGGAAATGAAGAAATAAAAACACAGTAAAATAGAATAGCCACACACAGAAAAATAACATAGTGATTTGGTCAATGTGACCTTGGAAAAAACCCCCTACAACACTTGGGGAAAACCAGTTTGAGAGCTCTTCTTTATTTCTGAAAAATTCTTTTACAATGAAACAGAAATACATAGTAAAATTCCAGCAACCACAAATTTACTTATCTTGAATTTCATGCTTATCATCCACCTCGGAAAATGTCCCAACAGCAAAACAAAAATTTTACAGCAAAAATTACAGCATTAAATGTTGTACGGACATCATTGAAAACTGTGTCGGAACAGCTATACGGACTGCCTTGGAATTCGTGCCAAAACTAATTGTATGGATTTCTCAAAATTTGTGCCCAAAAAAGTGTTGAACGCTACCTCTATTTTTGTGTCTGAAAATAGTTGTACGGTCCTCAAAATTCGTGTCTGAACTACTACAATAAATGCGGTCTTCTCTCTCCTCGATTTTCGTTCCAAGCTGCCTCGAAAATTGTTCCCAGATTATGTTGTACAGACTACTAAAATAATTCTTTGGAATGCGTGCCAATGTTCTTCTCTTCTTCTTCCTCCCTGCTCATAAATTCTCCTTACTCTCCTTCTCCTTCTCTCACAAGCTCATGAAAGACTGAATGACCTTTTCTCTTCTTTTCTCCTTTTACCTTAACCCTAAGCGACTTTTGGGGAATCCCTAAATCCAATGGCTGAGATAGCTTTAGATCAAGGACTGAGAATAAATGTGCATTTTCTTTTCACTTTCTATTTTTTACTTCACCCCACTTAAATAAAGACCCACTAAGCTTTTTATTTCCATTGTCACTTTTTCACTTTCTAATTTTTCATTGACTTTAATAAAGTCACTTTAAAATTAGATTGTGACTTTACCACTTATAAATTCATTTTAGGATAAAAGTACAAATACATTTGGACACCTTTCCCTAGGCCAAACATCAAAGCCTCAGGGAAGCAGATGTCTTCTAGTACCCAAATTTTAACACTCCCTGTTACTGAGGAAAGTGCTCCTCGCCACTCCCATCTTGTCTCTGAAATAGACATGCTTTCCTAGTGGTAAGTCTTTGGTCAAAATGTCTGCTACCTGCTCATCCGTGGAAACATACTCAAGCTTTATAGCTCCCTTCTGGACATAGTCTCTGATGAAATGATATTTGATCCTGATATACTTTGACCTGTCATGAAAAACTAGATTCTCTGTGAGTTTAATGCAACTCTGATTATCACGGTAAACCACTTAAGGTTTCAATGCTTGACCAAATAGACCAAACAACATCTTGTGAAGCCATATGGCCTCACAACTAGCCAAATTGGCTGCCATTTACTCTACTTCTTCTAAACTCAATGCAACTAATTGTTGCTTGCGACTGAACCACGACACAACTATCGAACCCGACCCAAAACAACACCCTGAAATGATCTTCCTATCAAAAGTACAACCAACCCAATATGAATTAGTGTACCCTGCCAGTCTCACTCCATCTCCCTGTCTATAATCCAGACGAAAATCCATTGTCCCCTGCAAGTAACGAAGAATGTGTTTTGTAGCCACCCAGTGCACTCTCCTGGGCTCACACATGAACTGACTCATAGTGTTAACTGCAAAATATATATCTGGCTTAGTGTTGACCAAATACATCAATGAACCAATCAGTTGTATGTACAAAGTAGGATCCACCAACTCAGAATCTGAAGCGTGAAGCTTCTTCCAGTTAGTGATCATAGGTGTAGACATGGGTTTGCAATCCTCCATGTGAAATTTGCTAAGAATGTCCACAATATACTCATTAGGGGGAGTTTTGAGGTCTAAAATTGGCCTCCTAAGAAAAATGTACAACCAAAATAAACTTTATAAGAACCAATATGATTCAATATGATGATGTCAACCATGGGGGATGATTCACTATTTTTTAAGTAAAAGGGTAAAAAGATTAAAAAATAATAAAATAATAAAACTACTTTTTCAACTCATATTTTCAACTTATCTCCCAAATTTTTTACAAAAATTTCGAGCAGAAGTATTCTTGGACGAAAAAGTTAATTCTTCATCCAAGGAGTACCCATGTTTCATACTTTTGATGGACCTTGGTACACGAAAAATGAGAAATACATGAAAAAACGTGATTGCAATCATGTTTTTCATGTATTTCTAATTTTTTCGTGTAGTAGGATCCCTTGAAAGTATACAACATGGGTACTCCTTGGATGGGGAATTAAATTTTGCATCCAACGAGTACTCCTGCTCGAAATTTGAGTAAAAAATTTGGGATATAAATTGAAAATATGAGTTAAAAAAGTAGTTTTTTCTTTTTTCCCTCCAAAATTTGATGATGTAATCAAATATTATTTTATTATTTCCACTATTATTTTATAATTTTCTTAGGAGGCCCATATTAGACCTCAAAATTCCCCTAATGTCCCCTGTCCCAGGAAGAAATGCCCCTCCTGCTGCCACACCTCCAATCCCAAAAAGTAATGCATCAAGCCAATGTCCTTCATCTCGAACTCTGAAGCAAGATCTCTCTTGCAACCCTCAATGATTCTCTCTACACCTGTAATGACCAAGTCATCCACATAAAACACTAGAATGAGAGGCTCCTCACCCACCAAAATGAAGTATAGGTTTGGGTCTGCCTCACTCTTTATGAAACCCAACTACAGCAAGTACGTATCAATCCTCAAGTACTAAGCTCTAGGAGCTTGCTTCAGACCATAGAGTGCCTTCTTAAATCTGCATACATGGGACTCCTTCCCATGCACCTCAAAGCCTTGTGGCTGCTCAATATAAACCTCCTCTTGTATGAAGCCATTGAGAAATGTGGTCTTCACATCCATCTAGTGGATCTTCCAACCCAGCTCTGCCGCTATCGAGCCATGGGAGCGAAGGTCTCCTCATAGTCAACTCCCTCTACCTGTGAGAACCCTCTCGCCACAAACCGAGCCTTGAAATTCTCGATGTTTCCATCTAAAACATGCTTTATCTTGTAGATCCATCTGGAAGTAACCACTAATTTACCTTCAGGCCTTGGTACCACCTCCCAAACATTGTTCTTCCTAATAGGAGAATACTCTCCTGCATGGCCTCTCTCCAGACCTGCTGGCTAGCTGCCTCCTCATAGCTAGAAGGCTCAGAATCAACGATGCTAGTGATCAATTCCATATAACTACAAAACCACTCAGGTGTTTACTCTCTCTAACATGTATCTTTGGCCCAGCAACAAATGTGGCCTCGCACAAGGTGTCCTAAAGCCACTTGGGCTTCCTCTTCCCTGAGCACACTTCTCCCACCAGAGTGAAAGAATCATCATCGTCATCAGAAGCCTGAACTCCTAAAGGCCTTCCAACTGACCTCATGCCTGAACCTGTGCCTGTAGATATTGAAGTACCGTGTGAACTGTCCATCAATGGAATACCCTATGAACTTCTATGTGGACTGCTCTGCATGCTACCTGAAGCACCACCCACTGACTCTGAGAGCCACTGCTCAGTGAAGGACCTAACACTGTAATCGATGTACCTCCTGATCCCTGTCCATGGATCCCTGTGAATGATTCATCTTCTCCTGAGGGTTTGGTGAATCCAGATACTCTAACTTTCGTAACCTCCTGAAATCTCTCTCCTCCTCGAACTTCACATCCCACCTAACAACAACTTTCCTCTTCATAGGAATATAAATCCGAAAAGATTTTGAGGTCTCATTGTAACCCACAAAGATGCCCTTATCTGTAGTGGGATCTAGCTTGGTCCTCTTCTCCTTGGGAACATAGGAGTATGTAATGCACCCAAAGATACGAAAGTGACAAACATCAGGATTCTTCCTAGAAAAATCCTCCTCTGTAGTCACATTTCCCAAGGCACAGTGTGGACTCCTGTTATCCAAGTACACAGCAGTGTTGCAGGCCTCTGCCCACAAAAATAAAGGTAACCCTTGATCATGAATCATGGCTTTGGCATCCCCAACGATGAATCTATTCTTCCTCTCTCCAACCCCATTTTGCTGGGGGTTGTAAAGAACTATAAACTCCCTCCTGATGCATGTCTCTGCACAATAATCAACAAACTCACCAAGGGTATAATCCCCTCCATTTTCCAACCTAAGGACCTTGATCTTCCGAATTTTCTGAGTCTCCACAAGAGCTTTGAACCCTTGAAACCGCTTAAAGACATCACTCTTGGTCTTCAAGAAATAAATCCAGGTCTTCCTGAAGTGATCATCAATGAATAACACATAATACTCATAGCCACTCAAGGATACATGAGACATCCGAACACTCACATCGGTATGAATCAAGTCAATAATCCTTGTTGCTCTATTATCACTATTGGGAAAGGGCGATTTGGAAAACTTCCCCATAGCACATCCTCTAAATACATCAAGGTGATTAGAATTGAAATATGGCACACCTGTGGTGATCTCTCGCAATGTCCTCAAGGCCCCATGATACATGTGCCCCATCTTGCGGTGCCAAATCTCACACAAATATGAACTGCTAGATCTGCTATCGGTACTGCTACTCAATGCCATCGAGGGCTGGAATGAGAACTTGTACACCTTGTCATGGCGCACACCAATCACTCTAGTTGAATCAGCTGGAGTTCCCCTAGGATATCTAAACACCTGCCCTCTCCTAAACAACACCTCATACCCTGTGTCCTCAAGTGCTAAAACGGATATAAGGTTCTTCTTCATTCCAAGCACATATAGAACATCTGACACTTTCAAGGGAGGTTTGGGTTCCCTATGAAATGTCAATGTCCCCACACCGACTTCTCTAACAATGTTGTCATCTCCAAGTACTACCTCAATATCAGTGCCACTCTCTGAAAGCTCTGAGAAGTACTCCCGGACAACTGTCATATGACGAGAAGCCCCACTGTCAACATACCAAATACCAGAAGATACTTTGCGAGAGGAGGGAATTGCACACTCCCTCTGAACATATGTGGCAGGTGATCCTGCACTAGTGGTCTCACAAGATATGCACCTGAACTCCCAATCAAAGCTCTCCGAGAAGCCCTCTATCTCTGTAGAAGCTGCCATGGTCTTGTCCTTTCACTTCTTGTTCTTCTTCTCCGGACACACAACTGCATGGTGTCCCAACTTCTAAAAATTCCAACATTTGACTTCGGAATAGTCCTTCTCCTTGTTTACGTGCTTACCTTTACCTTTTCCTTTGCTTCCACCTCCACTGATAGAAGCTTGCTTCTTTCCTTTTCCCTTCTTGCCTCTTGCTAACAATGCTAAATTTTCATCCTCCTCCACCTGTTTGGATGCCCCAAGATGATTCTTTCTGATCTCATTCTGAATACAATCATCCCACAACCTCTCCCAACTCAGAAGGTCTTCCCGTGAAACAATTCCATCCACAAAACTCTCCCAAGTCTTGGGAATACTATTCAAAGTAATCTGCACCAACTCAGTGGGTGGAATGGTCTCTCCAACAACTGCCAACCCATCTCTCACAGAAGTGATCTTTGTGAGATATTCTTTAGCACTATCAGTCTTGACCATTTAATGGCCTTCAACTTCTCCCTTAGGACCAATTTTATGTTTTCATTGGAGCTCTGGTAAATACTAGTCAAGATTGTCCACATCTCATGTGCATATGTCTTTCCTCTCACATGAGGAATGACATGACCTAAACTCCATCCAAAACTAGTATTTTTGTCTTAGAATTCTTCTTATTAAACTATGCCAACTCTATAGCGTCAGCAGGTACTGCTACTGGGTGTTGTGTGGTATGTACCATTATGCCCCAGACTTTTGCTTCCTCAAAGATGCTTTGGATTCTCTCCTTCCATGAACTGTAGTTTCTCTTCCCATCCAACCTGTCTTCTACCCTCAAGCCCACATATATTCTTGTTTTCCTAACAAACTAAAATTTTCAAATCTGTAGTAAAAGTTCATTTTTCTGTGTAAAAATCAACTTGCTGTGATTTTCACTTTGTTGTCCCAAACTGCACTTTTCAGCCAATAAAGCTCTGATACCCTGTAGAAATTTCACCCCCACTCTATTTTTCAGTTTCACCTTATCACTCCCATTTAGTTAAATTCCCTTTCCCATAGTCATACATTCAAAATTATGGAAATGAAATAAATTTTTGAAAACACAAATTTGGAGATTTCACAAGTGCTAGAAATGTAGAAATAAAAACACAGAAAAATAGAACAGCCACATACAAAAAAAATAAAATTAAATAAATTAAATTAAAAATTAAAAATTAAAAAAAATAAAAAATAAAAATAAAACACACTGATTTTTGGTCAATGTGACCTTGGAAAAACCCCCTACAACTCTTGGGGAAAACCAGTTTGAGAGATCTTCTTTATTTACGAAAAATTATTTTACAATGAAACAAAAATACACAGTAAAATTCAAACAACCACAAATTTAATTATCTCGAATTTCGTGCTTAGCCTCCACCTCGAAAAATGTGCCAATAGCAAAACAAAATTTTACAGCAAAAATTACAGCATTAAATGTTGTACGGACATCCTTGAAAAATGTGTCGAAACAGTTGTACGGACTGCCTTGAAATTCGTACAAGAAATTCGTGCCAAAACCAGTTGTACGAATTTCTCGAAATTTGTGCCCAGAAAAGTGTTGAACATTGCCTCGATATTTGTGCCTCAAAATATCTATACGGTCCTCAAAATTCTTGTCTAAACTGCTGCAATAACTGTGGTATTATTTCTCAATTTTTGTGCCAAGATGCCTTGAAAATCGTGCCCATATTATGTTGTACGGACTGTTGAAATAATGCCTTGGAATGCGTGCTAAGGTTCCGCTCTTTTTCTTCCTCCCTGCTCAGAAATTATCATTGCTCTCATTCTCCTTCTCTCACAAGCTCATGAAAGAATGAATGACCTTTTCTCTTATTTTCTTTTTTTACCCTAACCCTAAGTGACTTTTGGGGAATCTCTAAATCCAATGGATGAGATAGCTTTAAATCAAGGGCTGAGAATAAATGTGCATTTAATTCTCACTTTCTTTTTTTTAATCCACCCCACTTAAATAAAGACCCACTTAGCCTTTTATTTTCATAATCACTTTTTCACTTTCTAATTTTTCATTGACTTTAATAAATTCACTTTAAAATTAGATTGTGACTTTACCACTTATAAAGTCACTTTAAAATTAGATTTGACTTTACCACTTATAAATTCACTTTAGGAGAAAAGTAAAAATACATTTGAACACTTTTCCCTAGGCCAAATATCAAATCCTTAGGGAACCACTTGTCCTCTAGAACCCAAATTTTAACAAATGCATCCTGCCAATATCCTTTATTTCTAAAGTCAAGCCTAACTCGCTCTTACTTTGATTATATGAGGCTCATTACCTATCAATAAAATATTTTCAACATATAAAACCAAAATCAAAGGCATACCTTAGACCACTTTGTAGTAGAGGTTTGAATTAGCACATATGCCAAGCTTCACCAGGTAACTGTCAATGCGGACATGTCAAGCTTGGGGAGCTTTCTTCAAACCAATCAGCCTCAAACAAAACAATATTGTGCAATCAAATCAACCTATTTTTCTTATCAATCCTTGAATGCCAAACCAAAACTAATATCAAAGTCATAAAATTTCCTGCAATATCGTTGTTTAAACTTTTCAATCCAATTCCCCAAATACCAGGTTACAACCTTGTCTATTTCCATAACAACAACTGTCATTTATCAATATCAAGCCAAACTTCATCAAGTCATACACATAATCATAATACTAAATGTGAATGCATACACCAAGGACAAGTCATATAAACTTTTACCATCCATTCATTGTGAAATATTTGTAATAAACAGAATAGAAATTACTACATAGTGAGGAGTAATATTTTATTGTCATACTAGCTCTAATGATCAAGTCAGGGCAACTAACATATTGTTATTCATACTATAGACCCCTACAATCACAAGATGAGTTGAGACATTCACATTCTCTGCAACATAAATATCTCTGCATAATCATGTCAATTATGAAATTCTTCTCAAGATTCTTATTAGCGATGATTCTCTATATTTCAAACCTGCAACACAAGTAAGAGTAAATTCCAAAAGGTAGGTCACTTCATATTTTATATAGAGGTCAACCTTCATTCTGATCCCTGCAACAATTCAAACATTATGTAGATCTTATTGTTCATCTTTTGTCCAATAACCTTTTGTCATGCACTCCTAGTTTCATGCATAAGGTTTTAGTTTTTGTATATGCAGGCTCATCCACACCCATAGGCCCTCTTATGTGTGGCTATGAGGCTTGTAGCTTCACCCTTAAGCCTTTCTCCCAGCAGATGGGGGTTTGGACTAGGAGAAACCTTCTCATCTCATACCAGAACTTTCCAAAACTAACAATAATAGATTATCATACATGCATGCCCAGAAGCTGTGCTTAAACAATCAAGAGTCTTCTATTCATTTACTGCAAATAATAGTAGATGTTGGGGTGTCATGGATAATTTCTCCCTCTGAATGGGAAGCCTATTCAGTCATCATCAATCAAGACATCAACTTTTCTATCATAATATTGTCATACATAAAACTGTTAGTCATTAAATCAAACTATATCAAGTTCTCAAACATATATCATAACAAATCATCATCGATTGCTTCCTCATCACATACGAACATGTCATCAAACAGTCATCAAGGGCTAGTGTCATATAAGTATCTTCATACTTCAAGGATCATAATAACATCAATTCAGGGCATCCAAATTTTCCACATTATCATTTTTTCTAAGCTCATCAAAACCTAACCAAGATCATCAAGAGTATCAATCTTATTGTCGCACTTTTTATCATCATGGTTACCATGCTTATCACAAGCATTAATAATAATATCAAGCCATCAAAATCAATGTTTCTATCCAAATTTATAAAATTATGAAATCCACCATGTCTTGCCAAATATTAAGAGCATAAATATATCACATGCACCAGAAATCAAACTCACTTTCATATACATGCATGAGTCATTCATGAAGTTGATATTCAACATACCTTAGGAATTAATTCGCCATCCAATCTTGCAGCTAAATCTTAGCACTAAAAAAATATACTACACATACCTTGTAGTATTCATATACCTTTGCAACTTGTAACACTTATTTGTCATTTGACAATTGTAGTACTTGCATATTGTAATTTCTGGAAGTTACTTTGAAAAATTTTGAACACTTTCCTTAGGTACTTCTTTCCTTTTCCAACACCAAATTTTCACTTCCTTCCCTAGCTCTCTTTTCCTGCAACTTAGATGATCCTCAAGAAAGATCCGCTTATTACATCTCATCTGTAGGTTAGAAGCATTCAAATACTCAAATATGCAGGAAGTATAAGTAATAATTGGAACAATAATTATAGTATCATAAAGAAATAACATAAATCTAAAAGAGTACTTATCTTCAACGAGAGGTGATCATCTCCCTCAACCTTCAAGAGTTGGTATTGTCCATTATCCATGTAATAATGTTGCCTTCAATATTTCCAATCGCCTTCATCAGCAACCAGGCCTAATTGAGACTATTCAAACTAGGGTTACACTAAATCTATCACAAGTGCTAGAACAACTTCTCACTCATCATACTAAGGTTTCAAGACTGCATAACTCAAACCTTTTTTATACTTCAAGGTTTATTCCAAATCATAACCTCATATAATCCATCAAACCCTAATAACCAGATTATCTAGGGTTTCCTTCAAACCCTAGTATTATTTTACGTCTCCTCCATCTTCTTTTAATTCCATCAAAGGTGTCTCCGCGAGGGTGATCTCAATGACTTTTCTTCAACTCGGCTCTTCTTCCATGTTAATTTTTCTTAGGGATATATTGTTCTTTTCTTTGATAATTTCATTTCATTATTTACATATTGATTCACCCAAAAACATCATAACATTATTAATAGCATATGCAAATATATAGAAATAACAATATCATCATCATAAATGCAACAGAACATAAAGGAACAATAGAAGAAAATCATCCACACATAGAGACACCGAGATTTTTTAGAGACCAGGGAAAAACCCCACAAGGGGGGAAACCCTTTCAAATTCTTCTTATTAAATTGTCATAAAATTTCAACAAAGAGAGAGTACAATAATCCATTTATTCATTCATAAGACTATCCAACAAAATCAACCAAGCCATATCCAGATATGAACCCAGCAATAATACTAAAAAAAATCATTATTCAAAATCTTGTTGTCAATTTTCAACATTTGAGGTCAACTAACAAATTTTGCAATCAACTATCAAAATGAAACCCTAGGTCCCAATCGCACGAAGAGAGATATGTGTGAGCGTCTGGAAATTTCTCGCTGCATGCAGAGGCCTATGTGCATGTGGTTGCGGTCGAAATTTTCCTTTGGCAACCCTGCGGTTGCAAACCAAAAACCATAATTACACATGCAAGCTTCAGACCTTGCAATTTCAGAATTTCCACAAACCAACTTCAGACTTGTGTGAGCGAAAATCAGGGAAGATAAAAGAAGAATGCTTGATCATTGTATCCAAATGAGCGTCACTTGACTTGTATTTATAGTCATCCAAGGGAAAAATGGGGTAACGGCGTTACCCCATTCCCATTCGACCCCCTGCACACTCCCCAACCCTACGCACCCTCATCGCTGCAACACTCCCTACTCTACCCGACCCCCTCACCCTTCTCCGCTACAGCTCTCACCGCCCTTGTGGCTTCCTCACCTCACCCCTAACCACGGCCCCCCTCACTCTACAAATTTATTTTAATATACACTACACGCTCCCCTTTACACGTCGTTCCTTCCTCACCTCCCTCAGCACTCCCTAACCTCACACTGCATAAACCTTCGCTCCAAACACTCCCTACGACTGCATATACCTTCGCTCCAAACGCTCTTACCTTACGGCCCCCCTCCTAGCTGCGTTAACTACTCTCTTTTGCTCTGCAAACTTACCTCTCACTCCAGCGCTCCCACTCTAAACCCCGACTCCCCCTCACGCCCCTGCTCTCACACATTACGCCCTCTGCAACTTCTCAACGCACCAGCCGACCACGCCTCTCACAACTCGACCACGCCCTTTCCCATTTGACTCGGCCTTTCGGCCTTCCCTTTACCCCGCTCACCACAACTCAACACTCTCCCAAACTACCCGCCCCCTCGCATACGCCACTACTACCCACTACCCAAAACTCACATTCCCCATGCCTCTACATTTCAGTCCCCCTCACAGCGGCCCCTCACTCTCCGCCGCCCTCCCCAGCCTGCAACCTCACTCCCCAACGCTCCCTATCCTCACGAGCTCCCTCAGTTGTATTTACTCGCCTGCTCAACATGCGAGCTCTCACCCACGCATTGTCGTCCCCATCCCACCTTACGCCCCTTAACCCCGAGCCCCCTCACACTTGGCCGCTCTCCCATACACGCCTCCCCCCCTCCTTATTACTCCCCTCCCTACACACCCACGCTACCCACCTCCCGCTGCCTAAACCTGCTACCCATCGAACCCTGCTCCCTTTCACTCACCTCACCTCACACTGCTCCCTACTCGGCCCTATCTACATCGCCCCCCTCCCAACGCTGCGCTCTGCCCCTCCCTCTCAACGCCTATCCCACGGCATACACCCTCACATCTGCACCCTCCTTCCAGCGCTTTACTCTCGGCCTTCCCCTGCCCATACGCTCGGCCTCCCTCCACGCACAGTCAATCAAAATTTTTAATTTTGTTTTTTGTTATAAATCTCCCTCCCACAATTCGATTTTTTAAATCTCTATAATATCCCCTCCTCCCCATTAATAAAACCTCTCCTTCTTTTTAAATTAATTCCCTCCCCTCCCAGTTTTAAAATTCGACTTTTAAATTTTTAGTTAATCCCTTCTTATAGCTAAATCCCCCCCATTTTTAATTATTCCCATTAATCTATTTTTTTAATTAATTTTTAATTAATTAAAAAAAAAAAAAAAACAGCAGAGAGAGAGAGAGGAAGAAGAGGAAATGAACAGTAGAATTGAAGAAATGGCATGGACTATACATAGAGAAAATTACAGATTTGGCATTGTGTGATTTGTGGCATAAGGGTGATTTTCTGAAGAATTTTACATGAGAAGACAAGTTTGCCATCATTGCAAAACAGTGATTTGAAGAAAAAATTCAGTTGCATAGTGTTTTCAGCTGCGCATCTACAAAATATTTTGCAGAGATATTGTATTGCATTAACATTGTATTGTGAGTAGACATTGCTTCTTCATAGTTGCAATCAGTACTTGAGTTGTTGAAAATTTGTTGATTGCCCTCCATCATTTGAGGAGCAGATTTTGTACTTTGAGATTTCCATAGTCGGAAGTTCTCTTGAGTCATTTGTATTTCTTGTTGAATCACATTGTAAATGGGTGCATTTTCGGTTGAAGCCGACACCCTTTCATTTTTTGAGCCTAAGTTGTTGAAAATGGCTAAAATCAATGAGGTATTAGAGTTGTTGAATAACTTCATTCATTCCAATGTTGATGACATGATAAAAATGAGCAAGGATGCTCTTTCTAACATTCAAAATTGTTTGCTAGATGCACAAGAAAAATTTGAGTTTTTGTAGTTGGAATCTCAGCGCCAACAAGATGAACTTCAGCAAAAGAGTCACCATTCTGAACCTGTTTCTATTCAGAACATTGAGAAGGACTCCCATCAACAGCAAGTCAGTAAAGTTGCAGTTGATCCACATTCAATTCCTTGCACTAGAGCAGATGTACATGCAGATGCAGCAGTTCAGCCTGCACTTCTCAAGCCCATCATCAGACCTTGGGAAGAACTTGTCCACAACAAGCACCGAACTGGACTTGGATATGACAAGGATGTGACCTTTCATATTCCAGACTACACCAAGCCCATCATATTTCAGAGTGTCGGATTCCTGTATGACAGTTCACCTGCAGTTGTTCCAGATCCTGTTCCGCTTCCACAACAATCACAGATTGTAAAATGCCAACACTGTGATCAAGTTGGCCATATGAAAGATCATTTTTTTGATCTTCATCCATGCGAGCACTGTGGTCAGCACAACCATTCTTCAGACAGATGCTTCAGAAACAAGCCTCCTGCAAGAACAAAGATTCATCTTGGATGGATCCCTTCTTGGCAATGGGCATCAGCAGCCAAGAAGATGTTTAAGTCACATGTCAGAACATGTTCGCGGATATTGAGTAAACTTGCAGTTGAGTTTTTGCCATCATCTCACCTTGTCCCTGATAGGGGGGAAAATGGTGGTCATGTACAAGCTTCGATGATAGATCAAGTGAGCCTGAGCCACAATTCGTCATTCCAGATTCAGAGATGTAGCCAGAGACACGGATGCCCATGAGCATGCCTTTGGTTGGTGGACAACCTTAAACCATCATCTTTGGTTGGTGGATAACCTAAAACCATCACAAGTAGTAGACCTCCCTTCTTTCAGGTCGAAGGTCTCCCTTTCATACATGAGGAACACTTCCTCTAGCAGAAGCCTTCAGCTTCTTGCTAGCTTTGGTTGAGTTCCAGGAAATGCTTCAAGCATTCCAGAGTTCTTGGTAATCCTAAAACCATCACAGGTAGTAGACCTCCCTTCTTTTAGGTTGACGGTATCCCTTTTTTATGAGGGACAATTCCTCTAGCAAAATCTTTCATCTTCTTTCCAGTTTTGGAAGAGTTCTGCGAACTGCAACAAGTTTTGCGTTCCAGTGTTGGTGGTCATCCTTAAACCACCTATTTTTTCCAACATTTCAGAGAGTTGATTCAGCCCAAGTGCTGCCATGCATACTTTGCATATTTGTATTACAACTCTCTTCTTGGACTCACACATACCCCTTCAGATTAAGGGGGGATGTTGGAACACCTAATCCTACATGGGTAGGTGTGGAATGCGAAAAGTCACAATGGAGTCCAAGTGACCTTGGAATGCGAAACCAAGAGTCACACCATTGTACTATAAATGTACATCATGTATAATGGAAAAATAGGTGAGCTACACGCTTATCCTTCATTGTGGTGAGTTTCTCATTGTGTGTGTGTTTATCTTTCTCATACACCATGTGTGTGCTTAACATGGTGTTTAACAGGTGTCCAATTTCTCTTTTGAGTCGGCCTATATTTTGCACACATGGGGGTTTCCATATTAAAAATATATTTTTCCTTAACCAAATTAAATTCTTCCAAGGGATAGAAGGGGTCTTCCTTGATGAGGAAGATTATCCAATAGAGGGAATTTTTCCATGAGCTTCCAAATTAACATCTCTTTCCAGTCTTTCCAACCAAAGACAGTTAATCCAGGTGCTTCTTCTTGGTAGACAGCCTCCGGATACACCTTGATGGCGCAAGCTAGGGGCCCTACCATATTAAAACACACACACAACACTCAAAAATATACACAGAAATATACTTCACAATTTATGAATAATTCATTAATAAATAAAATATTTACAAGAGAAATCTTGTCATAATCATTCGCCTCTCATTCCTTAGTCTCCTTCTCTTACATGCCTCATGGGCTCTCCTAGATTTATACAAGTGGATCTGAACCCAAAGTAGGTTCTAGATCCTAAGCAAACTCCCAAAATATCTCTCATGATCCATAAAAACTCACTTAATCCCCTATCTCTAGATGAGAGCTAACTAACCCTCACATCTATCAACTATTCCAAAATACTCTCAAACTTTCTCCTAGTTACAATAATTCTTATTTTCTCTTAAAACTATAGGAAAATACATTAAATAATTAAATCCTAACTTAGGGAACTAATTCCTTTAGGAAACATGATACCCAAGGTTAGATGCTCTTGCATCAGACTCCTCGGGTAAAATAAAATCATGGTCTTATGATCATATGTATTTATAAGTTGATAAAACTCCTCCTATATCCCAAACTTTCACTTGCAGTATACCAGTTGCTCTACCATGTTTTTGTTGTTTTATGGTTGTCTTCTCTCATCTTCCAGGCTTCCAAACTTTATGTTGTAGTTCTCCTCCCTCTTTGCTAATGTAGATTTCCTCATTCATTAGTAATATGTTGCCATCCCTCCTTTTTCTTTGTACAATAAACATCTTCTGAGACTCTTCCAACATCAGCTTCTTCATTTCTTCAATTTCAATATCTAACTTGTCTTCTGGTTGGTGTGCATTACTATTTCTTTGTTGAATTTTTTTTGTTGTTGTAAGCCACCATAATTTCCTTTATGTCATACTCTGGCTCTAGGTTGTCCAACCATTCCTCTAGGAACTTTAGTTCTACTGCAATATCTCTCGTGTTGACATTTGACCCCTTTACTTGATGATCATTCTCCATTTCATCAGCAACTTCTATTATTTATTCATATTTATCATCCTTAGGCTTCATTTATTTATCAATTTTTTTTTCATCACTGCACATAAAATTAATACTTTCTTCAATATCAGCAACATATCTTGCATCCACACACCAATTGTTAGATTTAAAACCAACATAGCTTTTATCTTCCATAGACAATTTAGTCGTCATATGCATATCTTATAAATAAAAATTTGCGCCATATATGGGAATCGAATCCACATTCATATCAACATATTTCATTTTAGCGCCATCATTGTATTCACCAAACATTGGTCCTTGTTCTGTTTCACAAATGCATACATTCATCTTGGTTATCTAGAGTTTTTCCGCTTCCCTTAACAAAACTTTCAACTTGTGCTTATGTCTTATTGCAATCAACTGCTTGATTGTCTATCTAGTTGTCCTCTTCAATATCCATCCATATTTCTAATTTTCTAGCAGCCCCATCAACAGATTAAGTTGTGTCTTCAACTCAACAATCTCTTTATCAAATTCTTCATCACTTACGCCAATTGTTATGACATTGCTACTTAAATGCACTTTTGACAATATTTTTGACTCTAATTTTCTTTTTGACTCCAGACTTAATTTGACGTCAATGAACCTTGGGTGTCTGGTACAACTGAAAATGCACCCTTTTTATTACAAAGATTTCTTGAACTCTCTACTCATCCACTTAGCACTCCAAAAACCATTACCAAAAAAAATTGCTTATTACTCCATGTTAGGATATTCTGACACATAGGAAATAGTTAAAGTATAACTTGGTCTAGCGTAGAGTTAGGTAAAGTGTGTTTCTTTACTATGTACATTTGTAACTTATAATCCGACGGTCACGATATGTAGTGATCTAGCGGTTCACTCTCTCCTCGGTATTACCGACACTTGATCCGTGGCTTAACACCCGATTGGTCTATGATCTCTATTTAAAGAGCATGGAGTGTCATTTTTCTGGTAACCGTTTATTAGAGAAGCTTATATAAATTTTCTTTCTTTATATTAATAAATTGTTTGAAGTGGCCGCGTTAGCTCAGGTAGTGGACTATTTCCCTCTTCGAGGGTTTTAACCACATCAAATACTGGTGTACTGATTTGTGATCTAATTGTGAGTGGTGAACTTTGGTGTTTGATCTAAAGAACTTACCCTATAAATTCCTACATGGTATCAAATTCATTTTAAGGGTTACATCCGTTGTTGATCCAAATCCAAAGCCGGTTTGACTGCATGTGACTGTCGTTTTCTAGATCTACTATTTTTTACCACTTTCAGACCAGGAGAATTGCTTTGTTTTGTCTAGAGCGTCTGTTACAGTGAGGAAACGCTTTTGTTTCATGTGAAAAGGTTTTTGGTTGCCCAAGTTATGTCATTTTAGATCTGGAGGTATAAAGTATCTTTTTTGCAGTTATATTTATTAATATTTTTGTTTACTTCGGTTCCCTCTATTTATTTCGGTTTATATTTTTGTGTATTGTCGGATCTATACCCTATTCTCTGTGTATGCTCTTTGTTCTGCGTTGTGTGCGATCTTGACAAATCAGAAACAGGGAGACGAGATTTGTCTGCTACATATTCTCTTTCCCCGCATCTTTGTGTAATCTCGGGAAATCAAAAATAGCGGGGGAAAAAAAAAAAGATAGTTGCAGGTAAGACTAACCAGAAATCTAACAATTTTTCGTAAGGCTTGTATTATATTTTTTTTGCACGGATTTTTTTGTTTTCTTGCAGGAAAAAGCACGCACATCGAAAATAATAATAAGCACACAAAAAAAAAAAAAACTTCCTCCTTTCAAACAATTACAGAATTCTTTTACTAGCTCACTTGGTATAAAATTACTTTATGAGAATAGAGGTATTGGGTTCAAGTCTCTTTCTCAAGCTTCTTTTTCTAAAAAGATTTTAGTTAAGTTATTTTTTATTAAAAATCATTTTGGCAAATTGTCGGTTTTTTAAAAAGGGGTTTTTTTATTTACAAAGCACATGCAAAAGTAACATTGTAAAAATGACTCTCACTTATTTATAAAAGTGGGTCATATACAGTAGTTTTTTTTTTAAGTGAGCTTATTATATTAAGTTTGGAGAAAGGGGGGTATTTTTTTTTAAAGTACAACTTCATCATCATATTTCAATCTCTCACGTAACTATTTGACATCTACTACAACTTTTTTCAAAAAGGCGTAACTTCTTCATCCGGAAGCCGTTTTTAGAGCCGTTTTTTTTAACCGGACTAATTTTTCGAGATATTTCCATTGGAGCAGTTGGTTTTAGCTCTTTCAGCTTCAATTTCATGCCCGGTTATTCTTAATAGCACCAATTATTTCCAATGGCTATCCTACATTGTAGACTTACTTAGAAGTAAAGGGCTTTATAGAATAGCCACAGGATAAAAACTAAACCTATCGATGGAGATAAAGTCGTTAAATGGGAAAATAAACAAGATCAAGCACAAGGGTTGATAGGAATGTCCATTGCTCAAGATCTAAGATTTCATATCCAAGACATTGACTCCCTCGATGGAGCTATGAAAAAGCTAAATATTGTTTTTGGCATTAAAAATGAAATCAGAGCCCACCAGCTTGAAAATGAGTTTCTTACTTTGGACCCCAATAATTTCTCCTTTATTGAAGATTTTTTGTCCAAATTCAAGACCCTTAGACTTCTTTTAGAAGGTTGTAAGGTCAAAAAAGAAGATGGTAGTCTTATATATTCCATTCTTGCTAAGCTTGGCCCTGCATAATCTGTATTTGCTACCACCTTCCATTCCACTAAAGAAGCCCTCATTTCTCAAGGAACAGCCTATAAGCCCCCCTATTTTGATGTCTTTTGTGATTCTTTGATAAGAGAACAAGAAAAACTCTTACACCTTGGTCTTATTAATACTGGAAACTCTTCTAAGAAATCCTTAGCGGCACAACAACAACCATACCAAAAGAATCCTAAGAAGCAGCATCCTAAAAAGAATGGTCCTAAACCAAACATGGGTCTTAAGAAATTTCAGCCGCAAACTAAAAAAGAAACTCAACAAATTGATAAGGCAAATAAAAACAAAGGGAAGAAGACCGATAGATATGCAACTTTTGTAATCATGATGGCCACGTAGAATCAAAATGTTTTAAGAAGATGGAAGCCTTGGAAGCAGCAATGAAGAATCACAACATCAATTTGGAGCACTCTTCAACTTCATCTTTGGGAATGGAACTTTCTGCTTGTGGTTGTCAAGCATCAAGATCTGGTTATGCTTTGAATGTATCTTCTTCTCATTTCGTTAGTGGCTCATTGATTCTGGAGCCTCTTACGACATGGCCAAAAATAAAGCCATGTTTTCTTCTTTAAATGATTGTAACACCAAAAATATTTATGTTGGCAGGGTCTGGAACCATTCATCTAGATATTGTTCAGTTTAATGATGTATTATGTGTTCCTACCTTATTCTACAACCTTCTATCTGTTTATCAGATAACTCATTCAGGGGAAGGGGTAAACATTATAATTCTCACCTCATGATGTTGTAATTAAGGACCTCAAATATCCTAGGCATATTTTAGCTATTACCACTGTTGATGATTCCACAAGGTTGTATAAGGCTGACAACTTTGGGTCATCATGTATTCCCTCCGTTTTTATTGCTCATAATGATGAAGTGAGCAAACTTTGGCATGACCGATTTGGTCGCTTAAACTATCCCTCTCTTCAAACTCTATGTAAAGAAAATATGGTGACAGGTCTTCTATGGTATCTTGTCGAGATGGTGTTTGTTCCGGATGTGTACTCGGAAAAAATCATCAGGATAGTTTTGACAAACGTGCCTCTTGGCACGCTTCAGCCCCTTTGCAGCTTGTGCACAGTGATTTATGTGGTCCACTTCATGTTGTTTCTTTCTCTGGCTGCAAGTACTTATTAACTTTAGTTGATGATTTTTCCAGACGCACTTGGGTATACTTCCTAAAACTCAAGAGTGAAGTTTTAAACATGTTCTTGGTCTTTAAGGCCTTTGTTGAGAAATAATTTGGACATCACATTCTTAAGTTAAGAACTGACAATGGAGGAGAATATGTTAACAAAAAATTTATCCACTTTTGCGTTGAGCATGGCATTCAATTGCAACATATTGTTCCATATACTCCACAACAAAATGGTGTAGCTGAAAGGAAGAATCGCACTCTAAAATAAATGGCTAATTGTATGCCTCAATCTAAAGGACTTAGTCTTAATTTTTGGGCAGGAGCAATTAATTGTGCAAATTACATAGTAAATCACACTCCTACTAAGGTTTTAAGGAATATAACTCTAGAAGAATCCTCGAGCTCAATAAAACTATATGTAAGTCACTTTTGTGTTTTTGGAAGTGAAGCTTGCGCCCATATTCCAGATGGGAAACATAAAGCCTTAGAACCTGAGTGAAAAATGCATTTTGTTAGAGATTATGAAGATGTCGAAGGATATAGACTTCTTCAACCAAAATCCAAAAATGTAATCATTAGAAGAGATGTAAAATTTGATGAAAATATATTGGCCTGTGAGCCTAGTTCAGCGGGTGTGCCACCTTTGGCCTGCGAGCCTAGTTCGGCGAATGTGCCACCTTTGGCCTGCGAGCCTGATGCGGCATATGTGGCACCTCTCTCTATCTCTTCTATTTTTTTATAGCATTCCTTCTAGTTCAGATGATGATAGCGAGGATGAAAATCCTCCTCCACCTCCTCAATATATTCCTTCAACTCCATAGCTTCCAAGATGAGTTTGCTCTACTCGGGATGCAGCAGGTTCTCTTGCAGGTGACCCTACAGATCAACGTGGTACATGTTCTCAGTTCGAAAGAGCCTCTTCCTTATTGGCTCAAATTCCAAAAAATCTTGATCTAGACACCTTTGAAGAAGCTTCAGGTCATCTAGATTTTGATGAAGCTATGAATGAAGAATATTGTTCCTTATTGGGAAACGATACTTGGGATCTTGTTCCTCTCCCAAAGGGAAGAAAACTTATCAGATGCAAATGCATTTACAAAACAAAGTTTGGACCAGATGGAAAAGGGGATAAACATAAAGCTCATCTTTTTTTCTAAAGGATTTTCACAAGTTGAAGGCATTGACTATATTGAAACCTTCTCCCCTATTGCCAAAATGAATTCTATCTGCCTTGTTCTTTCCCTTGTTGCTTCCTTTAAACAGGAAGTCCATCAGATGGATGTTAAATCCGCCTTCTTACATGGAGATTTGCATGAAGAAATCTACATGGAACAACCCCCTGGCTTTATCCAAAATGACTCTAGCCTTGTTTTTCGCCTTAGGAAGTCTCTCTATGTTCTCAAATAATCTCCTCGGGCTTGGTATGCCAAAATGTATAGCTTTCTCTTAGGTAATGGATTTTCTAGGTGTCATTCTGACAACATTGTCTACACCAAGAAAGTGGGTAAGTCCTTCATCATCCTTGTTCTTTATGTTGATGATCTCATCCTTACTACTAGTGATCCAAACCATATAAACCATGTGAAGTCTAGCCTCAAAAATAAGTTTGAAATGATATACTTAGGACTCTTGCATTATTTCCTTGGTCTTCAAGTCTTGTAATCTAAAGAAGGTATCACCCAACCTCAGTCCAAGTATGCATGTGATCTTCTACGCCACTTTCACGTGGAAGACTGTAACCCAACCCCTTCTCCCTTTCAGTCTGGAGTCAAGCTTTTAGTCACTTGTACTACCCCTGAAGTTGATGCTACCTTATACCATAAACTTGTTGGTAAACTTCTGTATCTAACCCATACCCATCCTGACCTTTCCTTTGTCGTTGTTCTTGTTGCTCAGTTTATGCACCAACCTCATGAAATTCATTGGAAAGCAGCTAAAAGAATACTTTGATATATTCGAGGTACAATTCAGTTTGGGATTCATTGCAATGCAGGAGCATCTCCATTGTTGATTGGTTTCGCTGATTCTGATTGGGCTTGTGACCCTGATGATTGAAAGTCTACTACAGGTCGTGTAGTCACTCTTAGTTCAGGACCTATTTCTTGGTCATGTAAGAAACAAAGTGCCATCTCTCTCTCTTCGGCAGAAGCAGAGTATCATGGTGCAGTTGAAGCCAGCAAGGAATCCATGTGGCTTCGTCGGATCCTGACCGAATTTGATCTTCATCAGCAGCATCCAACTACACTTTGGTGTGATAATCAGAGTGCCATTCAGCGATGCAAACATCAAGTTCAGCACCAATGTATGAAACACATTGAGCTTCACACACACTTCATCATAAAGCTCATTCACGAACGTGTTCTTGAAGTGCAGTATTGTTCAACCAATGATCAAGTTGTTGATATCTGTACAAAGGCTCTCATAGAAGTGAAGTTTACCAAACTTCGATCTATGCTTGGAGTTCAGGAAAGTTATCATTAAGGGGGGATAGGCTCTAATGCCTCCTTCCTTCTCCCATTGTGTCACATTTGTAAATCATTCAATCATATCCCAAGTTGTTCTTAAGGGGGATGTTAGGATATTTCGACACATAGGAAATAGTCTCCTTTTTTGTCACCTTTGTAAATCCTTCAATCCTATCCCAAGTTGTTCTTAAGGGGGGATGTTAGGATATTTTGACACATAGGAAATAGTTAAGTATAACTTGGTCTAGCGTAGAGTTAGGTAAAGTGTGTTTCTTTACTGTGTACATTTGTAACTTATAATCCAACAGTCACGATATGTAGTGATCTGGTGGTTCACTCTCTCCTTGGTATTTTTGACACTTGATCTATGGCTTAACACCTGATTGGTCAATGATCTCTATTTAAATAGCATGGAGGGTCATTTGTCTGGTAACCGTTTATGACAGAATCTTATGTAAATTTTCTTTCTTTATATTAATAAATTGCCTGAAGTGGTCGCGTTGGCTCAGGCTGTGGACTGTTTCCCTCTTCAAGGGTTTCAACCACTTCAAATACTGGTGTACTGATTTGTGATATTTTTGTGAGCGGTGACCTTTGGTGTTTGATCTAAGCTAAGAAACCAGATTCGTCCCCCAAGGGCTTCGAATCCCGAATCCGGCGAATCCGATATGATTTGACCGTATTTGTACCCGATTCACGGGATACGGCCGTATCCGTATAGGGTACGGCAAATCCTGACCGTACCCTATAAAGATACGGCCGTATCCCATACGGCCGGATACGCTGTCCAAAAAGTGTGATTTATGTTTTATAAAACCTCGATTTTGCTCATTCTTTCTCACTGTTTTCTGTTTGTGAAGTGAGCAAGGAGCAAGGGTGAGTAAGGAGAAAGGGTTAGCAAGGAGAAATGGAGTTCTTTCGAAGAGATTCGAGCATCCGGTAAGTGCACTGTCCCTCTATATTTTGCATTTAGTTTTTTGTTAGTGTTTGCATGTGCATATGTTTTATATATTTGGTTATTTTTGTTTATTTTTTACAGTATTCATGGCTCAATCAAAGGCAGCAAGATAAGGGCAAAGAAAGGGGAAGAATGTCCCCATTGTAGATGCCCCTCCTTTCCATGTTTCATCAGGGTCTGCAAGTAATCCATCTATTGGAAGTGGGGCTGCAATAGTAGCTTCAAATGTGCAGGGAAAACAAATTTTTGACCCCAAATACCCATTGTGGAAATATGTGACAAGAGAGGGAGGGGCAGGAAAAAAGGGAGGAGGAGGAAATTGTTCATGAAAGTGAAATTATTGCAACGGCCATGTCACTTGCACATATTTCCATGTGAAAGCTCATTTTTTGGGTATTCCAGGTTGTGGCATTAAATGTTGTACAGCAATTAAGTTGGCACAGAGGAAGGAATTGGAGAAAGAGCAATTTATTGGTTAGACAAATGTGGCATCAAAATAAAAATAAAAACAAGAATGATGACCCCCTTCCATTCTTAAGGAAAATCAGCAACAAGTTCCCTTTTGAGAGTTTTAGTAGGGGACAATCAGCAAAGAGAAAGGCAACTGCAATTGGTCCAATGGACAAGATTTTTCAAAAAGAGAAGAGGGAAGAGCTTGATCTCACCATTGCATTTTTTTTCTATCAGAACTTCATATCCTTTAATGTTGCACAATCAACTCTATTTATTGAGATGTGTCAAGCTCTTAGTCATGGGGCTCCATCACAGTATGTGCCTCCTGGGTCAGAGAAGCTCAGAACCACATTGTTGGCAAAGGCAAAGAAAGAGGTGGACAAAATGCTTGAGCCTATTAAATTAGCATGGCCAACATCTGGGGTTAGCCTTGTTTCTGATGGATGGACAGATCCAGCACGCCAACCACTCATCAACTTCATGGTGTCATCCTTGAATGGTCCAGTTTTCTTGAAATCAGTGGATACACTTGGACAGTACAAGGATGCACAATATATGGGTGAGTTATTTATTAAAATTATTGAAGATGTAGGTGTCGATTCTTGTGTGCAAATAATTACAGATAATGCACCTGTTTGCAAGGCTGCTGGCATGATTGTGGAAGCAAAATATCCACAAATATTTTGGACACCTTGCATTGTCCATTCATTGAACTTGGCACTGAAATCTATTGCTTCTGATGTGCTTTGGATTGGAGCCATTATTGAGGATGCACGACATATCCGCAACTTTGTACAAAACCATACAAATTCCCTCACTATCTACAAGGAGTACAACAATCTATCATTGTTGAAGATTGCAGATACATGGTTTGCCTCTTCATTCATCATGTTGAAGAGGTTGAGGGAGGTCAAGACCGCTCTTGGGTCCATGGTTATTTCAGAGTTTTGGTCTTTTTGGAGAAAGACGGATCAAGCAGCCTCAAAGAAAGTGAAGGACACAGTGTTGGATGATCTATGGTGGGAAAAGGTAGATCTAGTTATTCAGATCATGGAGCCTATCATTTCCTTGCTCCGATTTGCAGATACAGACCAACCCATCCTAGGAGAGGTTTATGAGGGATGGGATTCCATGATTGAGTCTGTGAGGACCATTGTTTTACAAAGTCAGTGCCCAGAGTATGAGACATCACCAGAGGCCTTCTTCACCGGCATACAAGATATTCTTGTCAGCAGATGGGACAAGAATTGCACACCTTTACATTGTTTGGCTCACTCCTTGAACCCAAAATACTACAGCCATGAGTGGCTGAATGGTGGACCTTCCTACAGATTCCCTCCTCACATGGATGGTGAAATCTCACAGGGGAGGAAATATGCATTGAGGAGGATTTTTCAGGAGAGGGCATCCCTTGATGAGGTGGAGGATGCCTTTGCAGAGTTTTCCACTAGCACTGGGTGATTTTCAAGTTATGATGTGATTCGAGACAGGGGGTCTAAGAAGCCCTATTCTTGGTGGGCAACTCATGGGGCAACAAGCCCTCCTCTACAGCAGTTAGCCATGAGGCTCCTCTCTCAGGTGACTTCATCCTCTTGTTGCGAGAGGAATTGGAGCACATATGGGAATTTGTATAGTGTGAAGAAGAGCAGGCTTGAGCAGTCCAAGGCAGAGACAATGGTGTATGTGCACACCAACCTTCATCTCATCTACAGGCAGAGGGAGGATTGGTTGAAGGGAAAGACAAAGATGTGGGATGTCTTTTCTAATGATATGGATCTAGACAGCAGGCGTCATCCTCCACACCAGCAGATGCAGAGATGAAAGAGGAAGAGGATGCATTAGAGCCAGAGGAGAGCAGTAGTGAGCATGATGATCGGGATGAGGACAGTGATGATGATTATGATGATGAGGATTGATGACTCATTGACTCTGACTCATTGAGGCTTCAGGCTTGTAGTCTTGTAGACAGTAGTTTTTTTGTATTTTCTATTTGTATTTGCCATTGGCAGTGTACTTATGTAACACATTTTGATTCTGATGACTTAAGGAGAAAACTACAATATCTTACTATCTTGTCTTTCTAAGTAAATTTTACAATTGTATGATGTATCAATGTATCATGTATAGTATCTAAAATCTTAAATCTATGTTTGAATCAATGAATTTGTATGAATTTGTGTAAACAATATCTAATTTTTAATATATTAATATATATATATTTTTTTTTAATAAAATAATATATAATGTATCGTATCCCAAAAGTGTCATGTTCCGAGAGTCACCGTATCCCGAATCCAATTCTCAAATCCCCATATCCCCATATCTCCATATCAAGTGACTTAAGATCTAAGAAACTTACCCTGTAAATTCCTACACTCCAAATATAACAAAAATAAACTTTTGCACTCCCAATATTATCTATCCCTTATCACTCCAAAATATTAGAAATTAAAAAACATACATTATATCTCCAATAACATATCACTCTAAATATTACAAATTTTTAAAAATAATTTTTATAATTAGCGTTATCTCTCATAGACTTTATTTTATGATCACTTTTTGAAATGTTTTTATATACATCCCATAACTTTATGTAGTTACTTAAAAGTGAACTGATGTTTCAACCTTTAAAACAATGTAAATTTTACACTCCACTCATTGTCTCTCATACATTAAAATAATGTGCAATTCCTTTATAATTTAAAATAATCCTTTAAAAATCAAATGGGAGAGGTATGAGATTGATTTTTAAAAGTTCGTTGATCTTTTAATGCGATGTATGCATACCAACACGTAATCTTGGCCACAGGCTGGAGTTTCTCGGTTAACGCAACAAATTTCCACACTATGAATTCCTTAACTTAGTGTTGGCTCTTTTCCATCTTGTACGCAAACTCTTTATACGCTCAACTTCACATAGGCTTCGGCGGCTCCTCTTCAACGCTCTAGCGCCTGTCAATTACCTCCATAAAGTCACGTTTAATATGCACATTGCTTAATGTGCACATTTCTTCCACAGATCTCTGCACTCCCCACAGATTTCGGTAGCCCACAGTCCAAATGCAAGTTACACTACTCTTCTATAAACAACACACTCCACTTTGGGCTAGGCGTATACTCTCCACATCGCACTATGTTTCATGATGCTCCACGCCTACTCCACTCACTTACAGCTCATAGCCATTAACATACATTCTTCACCCTTTAAGGCACCAATGCTCACGTCCAATAAATGCACAAAAATTTGCTAGTTTCCATGCTTAACGTTCAACATGAAATTGACGATACAACATCCTACAAGCCTAGTCTGGTCTATATTTTTATCTCCAATGTTCACACTACTCTCTCTACGCACAAGTCCGCTTGGGTGCACGCTCTTTGGATTTCATAGTTACAACAATATTCAACGTACTCAATCTTCCCACGAACAACAGGTAGCCCACAAATTCACCTTCAATCTCACAACCCTTCACAAAGACATACATTTAATTCTCACACGTTCTCTCATAATTTTGGACACTTTGTGAGGGAGTCGTACTCAAGACTCTGGGTTCTGATAACATATTAAAACACACAAAACACTCAAAAATATACACAGAAATATACTTCACAATTGATGAATAATTCATTAATAAATAAAATATTTATAAGAGAATTATTGTCTTAATCATTGGCCACTCATTTCTCACTCTTCTTCACATACATGCTTCATGGGCTCTTCTAGATTTATACAAGTAGATATGAACCCAGAGTAAGTTCTATATCCTAAACAAACTCCAAAAATATCTCTCATGATCCATAAAAACTCTCACATAATCTCTTATCTCTAGATGAAATCTAACTAACCCTCAAATCTCTCAACTCTTCCAAACTACTCTCGAACTTTCTCCTAATTACAATCATTCTCATTTTCTCCTAAAACTATAGGAAAATACATTAAATATTTAAACCCTAACTTAGGGAACTAATTCCTTTAGTAAACATGATACCCTAGGTTAGATGCTCTTGCATCACACCTCTACTACTGATATGTTCAAAGACTCCTCCTGCAGTTTCTCTGAGCTCTCCTGCGTGCTTCCTCTCTTTTCTTCATGTTTCTCTCTTTCTTCCCCTTCTCTTGGTCATTGACCCTCCTACCTTGTCCCTTGTGATGTGAACAATTTGAATGAGTCCCAAGCCATTCGAATTCCTCCCTTTCCTTCCTTGTGATAGTGACCTCTTCTTGCCACCGTCTTTCCAACCAATAATAAGGGTGCCACATGTCCAATTGTCCCCCAAGTGTGTTTTTGTTGGTTATCTTGTTGTAGTTGGTGTCCAACACACCTCGCGAGCTAGTAGCTTATCCATTTCCTCTTTAATTCCTTGTCCTTTTTTCCTTATAGAACCTTTTTCCAAGCAACCATGGGTCTACATCCTTCTGTTGTTGTTCATTTAATTCATACATGCCAACCCATTAAACCTACTAACCATCCTTTAATGGTTGTCAATACAACTCATATTTTTCCTCCCGAAAGTAAACATGAGCATCCCAAGAAAGTAACCATCCTCGGACCTTGGAATATGTGTCCCTTACTGAACTCATTTTTTGTCAAATATTTATATGAAATTTTTACATTATGTTCACAAATAGAAATTAATCAGGGTCTGTCACAAACCCATCCCCCTTAGGGGAACACCATCCTTGGTGTTCTGTGTCCATAAATAACACAAAAACACTACGTTGCACGGGTACTGCTCCCGGTCATTGGAGGGCAAGTACCCCAAGCTCCATCGCTCCTGGGAGCTTTGGAGCTGGTACGAAACGCTCCAAATCTGGCAGAAACTTTGTCGAGAACGTTGGAGCTTTCCGAGAGCTTCTTTCCTTAAATTTCGTCATTTCCGGAACGTGTTTTAGGTGGGAACCTGGATCGGGAGCCTATGGGAGCTCCGATCCATCGAGGAGTGTATAGATGCTCCTCGATGGATCGGAGCTCCCACAGGCTCCCGATCCACACGTACCCGAAAATCTCGACAAATTTTTGGCGGCAAACATAACTCGGATTGACGAAAAACATAACTCGGATTTTGCAGCAAATGTGGAATTCATCAGGCTGAATTCCTATAAAGTTGTGCTTCCTCAACACTCAATTCATAACTTACTATTTTATTTTTATTTTTCATATCTACATTCTTAACTTTTATCATATCTACATTTTTATTAATTAAAATTTAATAGTAATATTTTATGTTTTAAATTTGTAATTTAATTCATTCAAGTTTTTAAATTTCTTTTTTATTTTCTTACTTTTTTACCTATTTAGTTTTAAGTTTTATTTATTTTAAAACATATTTTAAATTTTGTTGTTCCAGTTTAATAGTTAGCTTTTGGGTGTGGGTAAATTCAAAATTGGGTTGAATTTATTTAAATTTACAGTAATTATTCTCTTTTGGTTCAATAAAAGGATGCAATAAGTGGCAGTAAAGTTTTCATGGACACAGAAAAGTGAAAATAATGGAACATTCATACTAATACCGCTTCATCATTGTTTCAAATTTCAATGTTTTGTATTAGTGTTAAGAAAAATCATTTTGGTTGATAAAGTAATTAGTAAATTAAATTTCAATATATTTTTTGAATCTAAGAAAAACATTTTAAATCCATTTGTTATAACTTATAAGTTATCATTATTAATTTGTATTTGTTATATGGAACATTCATACTAATACCGCTTCATCATTGTTTCAAATTTCAATGTTTTGTATTAGTATTAAGAAAAATCATTTTGGTTGATAAAGTAATTAGTAAATTAAATTTCAATATATTTTTTGAATCTAAGAAAAACATTTTAAATCCATTTGTTATAACTTATAAGTTATCATTATTAATTTGTATTTGTTATCATTGTCCAATATCAAGTGATGAATCTAAATCTTTATTAAATTGTTATCATTATTAATTTTTATGTGTTATCATTGTTCAATGTCAATTGATGAATCTAAATCTTTATTAAATATTTCAATTTAATGTTCATGGTTAGAGATGTTTTATCATGTATGTTCATAGTTTGAGATGTTGATAAGAAAGTTTGGTATCATGACTTCAAGAAACTTTCAAAAAGTGGTTTATTAAAAATGTAAATTCGTCATAATGTAAATTTGCAATCCGGTTTATTATTTTAAATTTAAATTTAAATTTTATATCCATAATCATAATGGTTACCAATTATTGCAAATGGGTTTAAATGCATAAAGAATCAAGATCAATGTAAATGCAGTAAAAAAAGTTTAGTTTGGTTTGTGCATGAATTTTATTGAAGGAATTTGAACTAACCCATTTAAAATTTAATTTTTAACCCATTTAAATTTTAAAGCATGGTTTCATATGATTAAGTGGGTGTGTGTATTTTTCTTATTCAGTGCACTCCCTATATGTATATCAATCACACATTAAATCATCCAAATTAGATTTTAAATTTGAGAATTTGTATTTTAAATTTTTAGTATGTTTACTAATTTGAATTTTTAATATAATGATTTGTAATTTACTAATTTGAATTTGATCATTGACTAATTTATTAGTTTATGAGAATATGCAAATTAAAGACCAGTATTCATAGTTTTTATTAATGATTTATGTACATTGTAAAATATATTTTTTTGTTCCACTTCTAATATTCTTTTGTATTTTAACGTAAATTTGCAATATTGATACCATGGATAGAGAGTTGGGCAATGAATGTGGTAACAAAAGCAGCAAGATGAGACCCCCACTACATCCACAGGCTCCATAAGTTCAACAACAAAATGCAGAGGGAACAATAGGTACCCACAAACAATCACGTAACATTTCCAAGAAGCCCTTACCAAAGTTCATGAAGAAAATAACACAAAACAAGACAAAAAACAGTGGGGGTTGTGAAGAATGGCAATGCACTTTGTGTGACCATGTTTTCAAGGGTAGCTATACAAGAGTATGGCGTCATCTTTTGGGCATACCTAGGTTAAGAGTGAAGACTCGTACATATAGCCTTGACCAAAGAATGGAAATGAGTAACCTTCACATGAAAGCCAATGGAAACTATGACTGTGATAGTAGCATTGTATCTCCTAATAATAAAAAAGGTAGACATGAAGATTCATCCCAATGTATGAATGAACAAAGTCATATCCAAATTAAGACTAATCAAGGGAGTTCTAGCACTAAGAGGACTAGTGTAAATGAATCCATTCAAAAAATGTACAATGTATTGCACAGGGATGAAACAGATGATGCCATAGCAGATTTTTATGGCAAATGGAATTTCATTTAATGTCACTCGTTCCCCATACTATAAAGATATGGTGAGAAAAAGCATAGCTGCAGGGACAGGATATGCACCCCCAAGGTACAACAAAATGATGACTTCATTATTAGATAGAGGGGTGACAAGAATGAATGGACTTATGGAGGATCTCAAACAATCTTGGGTTCATTCAGGTTGTTCAATTGTCATGGATGGTTGGACAGATATTCAACAAAGACCTTTGTTGAATGTTATTGTCACATCACCACAAGGGTTTTTTTTTTAAAAGCAATTGATTGTAGTGGAAAAACTAAAGATGCTACTTTCATGTTTGATATGTTGAAGGATGCAATTGATGAGGTTGGTCCTTCAAATGTGGTACATGTCATCACAGATGTAGCACCTGTTTGTAGAGCAGCGGGATTGATGATCCAAAGTCGATATAGGCATATCTTTTGAACTCCATGTTGTGTACATGCCCTTAAAAATCTCTTAAAAGACATTGGTAAAATACAGTGGATTGCAAAAATCATTTCAGATGCAAGGGAGGCACAAATGTTCATCTGCAACTACCATGCTTCCTTGGAAATTTACATGATGTATTCAAAGAAGCATTTTTTAAGACCTACAGAAACCAGATACGCCACATATTTTATTTTGCTTGATCGCATGATTGAGGTCTATGTATCTTTACAAGCCACTGTTGTTTCTTCAAAGTGGAATGCATGGAATGAGTCTAAGTCACCTCAAGCGAAGAAGATAAGAAAAACGCTTCTTAATGAGGATTGTTGTGCTGATTGTAGATATGGTGTCTCTTTCACGACTCCAATTTTGGAGTTAATCAGGTATGTTGATTCAGATTCCCCTTCTCTTGGAGAAATATATGAATGAATTGATACCATGGTGGAAAAGGTAAAACACATCATTCGTCAAAGAAACCCTTCTTTGGAGTTTTTCCATGAAATCCACAAGTTTGTAGAGAAAAGATGGCTTAAACTCAATACCTCCTTTCACATGGCTACATATGCCCTTAATCCAAAGTGGTATACGAAAAGACCAAATAGAATTCTTCCTATTGATGATGAAGAGGTAAAGCAATGGTTTCTTGATGCTAAAACTAAGATGTATACTGGTGATGAAGCAAGTGTTATACGAGAGCAATTTATTGATTTTGGTACATTAAGTCCTCCTGCATTCAGCCAAGATGCAAAGAATGGCATCAAGCATTATGCTCAGAAGAAACCCCTTGGATGGTGGAGAATGTATGGGGGTCAAGTTCCAGAGCTCTGAAATCTTGCTTCACGTTTGCTATCTCAAGTTGCTAGTTCCTCAGCTGCTAAAAGGTATTGGTCAACTTATAGTTCCATACACTCTGTTAAGAGGAATAGACTTACATCTAAGAGAGCAGAGAAACTTGTTTATGTGCATCGCAGTCTTCGACTTTGTTCAAGGAAGCAACCCAAATATTTAGAAGGACTTGTTGCACGATGGGATGTGAACGCTGAAGATGCTACCCAAATTGACGATGATGATGACAATCCTTTACCAAATGCGGGATTGGTTGGCATACCTTTGGATGACATTGTTGCATCTGATGATGATGATGATGACATTGATCCAGTACCCAGTGAGGCTCAAGCTTATATGGATCTATTTGATGCTGAAAATCGTACTATTTGATCATAAGCTCTATATTTTTGTTGCTATATTTTGGTTATTTGGCATTTTGAATTATGTACTACTTTAGGCTTTTGCCTTTTTATGTCTTTTTCTAGTACGAACATCAATATGATTTGGGTGATTTTTAGTTTTGGTTTTAACTTTATATGGTTGTCTCTTGAGTCTTGAATGATGAATCATTTAAAATTTCAATTTGGTAGGTACATTAAAACATTTAATATTTACACTATTTAAAAAAAAAAAAAAAAAAAATCATATATATTAAATTTAATTTTTTAATATATTATATTATTGTCGCTCCCAACTTGACGTTTCCTATAAATTTGGGCAAAGCTTCTAGCCGTACTGGATACTCGTTCCCACGTACCCGAAGTACCAACGTACCGGAAACTCATGCAACATAGCAAAAATATGTTGAAAAACAAACATACTGCTTCATGGAGCTTTATATACACTTCTCTATACAGTGTTTACAGTCATATGTATATACATTTGTTTCAGCTAGCAAACAAAAAGGGATGTGATACCTGCATTATATCATCCATTTCCCAAGTGGTTTCCTTAGGCCCAAAGTTTCTCCACTGCACCTTGACTTGCTCTATTGCTCGATTTCGGAGCATGAAACTCCTCTAGTCTAGAATGCATAGTGGTTCTGGTTAGAACTCTCACTCTAGTTCCACCTATAGAGCAAACCAATCAATAACATGATCAAATCTTGCACATATTTTAAGCAAAGAAACATAGAAAACATCATGGACTCTAATTGATGGAGGTATGGCCAGCCTATAGGTCACTGGCCCTATCCTTTAAACTATCTCAAAAGGCCCATAAAATCGTGGTTCCAACTTGGCACATGACCCAATATTCAAAGAAATTTCTTGGGCCTAACACTCAAGTAAACATGTTCCAAAACTTGGAGCTCCTTATGTACCCTATACTAATTCGTATGGATTTTACGCATGTCTTGTGCTACCTTTAAATTATGCCGAATGATCTGCATTTGTTTCTCCGTTTTTTTTAGCATATCAAGTCCAATAAGGACCTTGTTCGTTGGATCACTCCAATTGATAGGGGTATTGCAACTCCTTCCATAAAGTGCCTCGAATGGGCTCATCTTTATGGAATTTGTAACCATCCTTAGTCCCTAGAATTTGTGTACCTTACACAACCCATTTTTTGTCAAATATTTACATGAAATATTTACACTATGTTCACAAATGGACATTAACTAGGGGTTGTCACAGGGGTCCACCACCTCCTGCTTCGACGCATCAATCTTCTTCCAATTGGTTATCATAGGTGTAGACATGGGTCTACAATCCAACACCTTGAGTTTTTTCAAGATCTCCATAACATATCTCCCTTGACCAAGGAAGATCTCCCCATTTGTCTATCATACTTAGACCCCTATAAAATAATGCATCAACCCCAAGTCCTTCATCTCGAAATTTGTTGCTAAGTCCTTCATGCAGTCCTCTATGAGCCCTAATGACCCAATCAAAAATAAATCATCCACATATAAAACGAGAATGAGTGGTTCACCCCCAACCATGACATAGTACAGGTTTAAATATGCCTCACTCTTCACAAAAACCATCTCTTGCAAGTAGATGTCAATATGACCATACCATTCTCTACGAACTTCCTTGATTCAATATAAAACGAGAATGAGTGGTTCACCCCCAACCATGACATAGTAGAGGTTTGAATATGCCTCACTCTTCACAAAAACCATCTCTTGCAAGTAGATGTCAATACGACCATACCATGCTCTGGGAACTTCCTTCCCATGCATCTTAAAACATTGGTCGCTTGATGTACACCTCCTTTTTTATGACTATGTTTAAGAATGTCACCTTGACATCCATATCATGGGTCTGCCATCCCATCTATGTTGGCAAGTGAGATCACAACCCTAATGGAAGTATACCTTGCCATGGGTGCAAATGTCTCCTCATAATTTATTCCCTCTTTCTAAGAGAACCCCTTGGCCACGAACCTTGCCTTGAACTTTTCTATATTTTCATCTGCAGCATGCTTGATCTTATAGATCTAGTGAGAACTAACGATTGCCCTATCCAATGGTCTAAGTGCCACCTCCCAGACGCCATTCAGCATGATGGAGTTGTACTCCACCATAGCATCCTACCACACCTAGTGCTATGCACCCTCATCACAGTTGAAGGCTCATTGTCAATGAGCTCACTCATCAACGCCTTATAACCAGAATATCTCTTTGGTGGTCTCTTTTCCATGGTGCTCAATCTAGGAGCTTCCACAAACTCTTGTGCATCTCTCAATGTCTGAAGCACCTCACGATTCCTTCTCCCACTTATGGTAGGTGGAAATTCAAGCTCTTCATCATGTTGTTGCTCTACATGCTATGAACTCTCCTCAGCACCCGTACTTATGCTCATACTAGTCATCGTATTGGTACTTGTGCCCTGATCTTGAGATTCATGTTCAACCCTTGGAGCTTCTACTTGCTAACTCTAATCAATTGTTGACAACTTGCAAGAGCTCTTGAAGGCTTTCTCCTCTTGGAACTTAATGTCCCATCTCACGATTATCGTCCTACTCCCTAGCATATAGATCTTATATTCCTTTGATGTTTTGGTGCGCTTCTCATTTGGAATGTGGCAATAAGCAATACTACCAAAAAACTTGGAATGACCAACTTCTATCTTTTTCCCTGTAAATTCCTCCTTGAGTGTCATATTTCCCAACACCTTGTGCGGGACCCTGTTCTGAATGTAAATTGTTGTGCTACATGCTTTTTCCCAAATATATCTAGGCATATCTTGATCATTTAGCATGGCCTTGGCTGCTCCAACTATTGCTTTGTTCTTTTGTTTTGTAACCCCGTTCTGATGTGGTTGTATGGAGTTGTCCATTCTCTCTTGATTCTCCCCTTAACGCAGAAATCCTTGAAGGTTTTCTCGATGTACTCACCCCCATTATTTGTGCGAAGAACCTCAATCTTCTTCCTTGTCGAGTTCTCAAGAGCCTTCAACTCTTGGAAGCGACTGAAGACGTCATCTCTTGTCTTCAAGAAGTAAATCCAGGTCTTCCTAGAGAATTTATCAATAAAGGTCACGAAATACTCAAAACCCCTGAGAGATTTACTGGACAATGGACCACAAATATCAGTATGTATCAAATCTAGAACACCCTTGGCTCTACTGTCACTCCTTGAAAATGTTGTCTCTGAAAACATTCCAAGCAAGCATCCTCTGCACATGTCATCATGTATTGTACTCACTTCTGGAATACTTGTCAAGATGTCTTCGAGCAACTTAAGTGCTCCATGATGGATAGGACCCATCCTCCTATGTCATAGCTCTCCCATATCTCTAATATTGTTGTTGCTAACCAGTGCCTTCGATCGTCAAACTGCAACTTGTACAACTTGTTGCTTCTCACCCCAATCTCCTTTACTAACTTCCAATCCCAGTGTTTTAGATACACCTTTCGTCCTCAAAATTATACATCATACCCCTTATCCTGAAGAGAAAAAACTAAAATCAAGTTCTTTCCCAAACCTAGCACGTGCAACACATTTGTAACATGTATATTTTTTCTTGAATCCCTCTGAAATGTGACTTTCCCTCTCCCGACTAGAGTACACTTGGACTTGTTTCCAATTAGTATCTGGAAGCCTATCTCCTCTACTTTGTATAGAGAAATACTCTCTATCTCCTATCATGTGGCATGATGTCCCACTGTCAATATACTAACCCCCATGGTGGTCAAGCTAGATAGGCAAGATATAAGAGAAAACTCATCTTCAAGTCTTGAAGATAATGCATCAATATCCATTGAAATTATATGTCGCTTCTTCTTCTTGCAATCCTTCTTTCTATTCGAACATTGACTGACAGAGTGTCCATGTTGACCACAATCAGAACACTTGATTTTACTCAAGTCGTTCTTTTTCTTCTCTCCCTTGGAGTTAAACCCCTTGGTTGAGCCTTTCTTGGCTTTGCCCTTCCTTACAAGAGCAACATTCTTGTCATCCACACACTTTTGGTTTTTACTGTTGTTTCCACAAATAAGGCTAATCCTAAGCTCATTTTGAGTGAAATCACTCCACAGACAATCCCAAACAAGTAGGTATTGGCATCCATTAATCACTTGGACAAACGTCCCACTGCTTTGATAACCCATTTAGAGCAGTTCTCACAAGCTCATTATCATCTAATTTCTCTCTAACAGTTGCTAACACATCTTTGACTACACTAAACCTAGTGAGATAACTGACAACAGCTTCTCCCTTGTTCTATCTGGTGTTTCTTAGCTTCTCTCTAAGGATCAATTTCTTGTTCACAGTGGCATTCTAGAACAACTTCAGGATGGCATCACACATCTTCTTACATGTATCCAATTATGCAATGGCGAACGATGTGATCTTTAACCCCGTCTTAGATAATACACCTAGCTTTGGCATCCTCCTGGTGGTAGGTCGCTAACTGTGTTGGATTTGTCAATACGAAAACAACTATTGTTGCATACTCCTTCAGTCCATGCTCCTCCAACAACAATAAAATTCTAGATTTCCAGATACCAAAGTTTGATGCACCATCAAGTTTGTCCTGATCCCTCAATCCAGCTGAAGCCATTTCTGAAACCCTCGAATAATAAACTCCAATAAATATGAAGAGATATGAAATCGTCCTAGGTGAAAACCTTTGATTTCTTCTTTAAAACCCTCGCACTCAGATAACCAATAACCTCAACAGTTCAATGCTTAAATACTATGTGAAATTTTTGGCTACCCAGAAGGTGCTATTAACCTAGTTAATTATTTCTTATTACTTGTTCACGACAAATTTTTTCTTATGCTGAAAGTAATGAATAAAAGAGATGAACAGCACCGTTCACAAAATAAATTGCAGCAAAATACACAAGAAACCAATCACACAATTGACACAAGTATTTTTGGACAAACGTCCCTAGAAAAACCCCAATGTGGGGAAAACTAGTCTTTAGTCTGAGGGTTTATATTATTATCTTCAGCAAAAACTACTATTGAGAAATTACAAAAAATTGCATGCCTAACATTGGCAAAGCTCTGGCAAATAATTGATCTTCACCTCTGCTAATCTAATCAACCTGGAGAAAACTCACGGCTTCCCCTTCTACAATTTGCACTGCGTCCAGCAACTCGCACTAGCTCTCTTGACAATTCACACTGTCTACTGGCAAACTTGCATTGCCCTTTGGAAACTCGATATGCTTCCTGGAAAACTCGATCTATCCTCTGGGAAATTCACACTACCTTCTAAAGAACTCACACCTCCTCTAGCAAACTCGCATTGACCTCTAGAAGACTCGCACTACCTCCCGGAAATAATCCCGACATTTACACGACCTCTACTCTTACAAATTTACTAAGCAACTCGGCCTCGTCCTGGTGTCTCACTGAAAACTCACCCAACCAATGTCTCCAATACTGCCCATCTATTACCTTTATAGTATTTCATTCACAAATGAATGGCCACAATTAGAAGTTCATTTGACCAATCGATGGCTAAGATCATCCTAGAAACTTTCCACAAGCTTCTAGAGACAAATTGATCGTATCCCAACTAATGTCAATTAATTATTCACCTCCCAAAGTTTGAACTTAGAAAAAAAAAAATTAAATCACTAATTGACATAATTAAGACATTTTTCCGAGGTGAAACTAAGGAATAATTACACGGGCTTGGAGATAATTAATCCCTCTGTGTTCCTAGCCTCAATGACACCTCTCAAGACTAGAACATCTATCTGAGCTACAATATTTAACAAGCACCCATGCCTTGATTTTATGATTTGTCATAAAGATCTGAGATGTTCAAAAATAAATATACTGAATACATTTTGCTAGATTAAATGTTTCAGATTAGCATCTAGTTTTATTCTAAATATTTTTGAATGACTATCGGTATTCAATACTTTCCTTGTTTTCAGACTATTTAAACTTAATTTCACAGTTTGATACTACACTCATATTCATTGAGTCAATATTTACAGATCGACGCTTAAATACAGTTACAGACTACAATCTCATGGATTAATAACCATAAATCAACTGCACATGCATTTTCCTATCTGGCATCTGATACGAGTTGTTCACTCCAGAAATAAAGAAAATTCTCTCCTCGAAATAATAGGGATCATGTACATAGATACAAAACTCATATGAAAGAAAACATCCAACAGTACATATTGCACAATGACAAGAATCCATGGATAACAAGGAACCAAAGTGAATAATTTCTAATTATACAAAATATATTCATGTTGAATTTCTGTTACTCTTCTCCAATTTGCACACTTACTCCAAACTGCCATGTCAAAAAAAAGGTATAATTAAAAAGACATTACCACAAATATATATTCCCCAAAACATAAAAGCGTACTCCACTGGCATGTCAGTTAAGAAATAAAAATAAAAATAACAAGTCTAAGACTTTCACTTGCACTGTCAGCAGAAAAACAAACAAGAACATATAACAGGAACAATGAACAAGCAAGCGAGAAAAATATCTACTCATAATCCTGGCCATATTGAAAGTTAAAACTGTGGTCCATACCTTTTCGATGCCTTCTTGATCCAAGGTCCATTCATAGCATTCACAGTGCTGCAAGCATCTGTAATCTAGATCTGGAAGTAATTTGGTGTCAATACAAAACACCTAGAAGTGAAAGTCATTTAAACAAGTTATATTCATATATCATGCTACCTAGGTTCAACATAAAACTCCTGAAGGTTAACCAGCTTAACTAGGTAAAAAGGACAAATAGAGAGATATTATTGATTCTTACTACGGTGTGTTCAGTTGACTTGCAGCCCTTCCAAGTTGCTGAAATACAATCCTCTCATTTATAGGATCCATTCCTAGAGTAGACAAGAATCAAGCATGTCAAAATGCTGACCTTATAAGCACACGGAAAGAAAAATATTGTGCATACTGGCGATTTCGGTGGATAATTTTAAAAAGCTCACAAACAAATAAAAAATCCACAGCCTGTTACCGGAGAATCTGCAAATAATAATAACATCAAGTGCTAGGTTGCTTTCTTCATAATGGTATGTAAAGATTCAACACTCTTAGTAATCTTTACCTTCCAGTGCCACAAGTATGATACCAACAAAAACTATATTTCCCTTCAAAATCTACATAATGAAAAGAAAGGCTACAGATATCCACCATTACAGTTTTCATTAACCGTGGTTGATTTCATCGACCACACAGAATAGGGAGTGTGGTAGATACAATATTTTTACCAAACATTCCAGCTAAATGTAAACATCATGAGATCATCATTACAGAAACCTTTCATATTACACTAGCCCACAACTTCATCCTCCATTAGCCTGGAAAAAAAGCAACCCATACATACCACTCCAGACTGATAATGGGCACGCAATACCTGCAGGTACATAATACCTGCAATAGCCCAGTCCTTTAATGGAACAAAGCCCCAAGTCAGTACTATAGCAAAAATGGCAGCCACATCACAAAAAGTTGAAGACCTTAGGAAAGGTATAAACTATGCTCGATTAAAAAAAAAAATTACAAAACAACATTCTTGGATGACTGTTACTGCTACACATTCATTCAAAAGAATTGGCATGTGTAAACAAGCAAACCTTATATCTTCAAGAAGAAAATCTAAGACGCGTATTAACAATCTCATGCTATTTTGGCAGAGAAATTAAGTCGAAAAACAAAAACAAAAATAAAAACTGCAGAACTTCCGAAATCACCAAATAATAACGATCAAGAATTGAATATATTTCTCTAGGTGCACTTAGCAGGGTGCCACGTCATATCTGGGCATTTGTGATAAATTATTTTTGAATAATTTTGTTCCCCTACTCATTTTCTGGTCACAAAAGTTGCATATGACTTTTGCCCACACCCAGTTTTCAGTATTACTTCGAGGCAAAATCTCTCTCTTGGAATTTTCAACTTTTTATTTCAGATTTCAGCAATATGACCCAAAAAACTATTAAGAGAAAACCTAAAGTTTCACAAAATAGGCAAAATCATTCTTCCATTCCCATACTTGAAAGTTGAGATGATTAATTTGGCTGGCTGATAACCTGGGTAAACAGATTCACGTGGGCCTCATCCAGGATCCACGTTTCTGCAGACCTGGATCCAATAAGGACCCATTTCCAGATTGGAAATGTCAGAGAATCCAGTTGATATTCGCTTCTAGCTTGGATCCTCGACGTAACCTCGAAACAAATTGAATTTCAAAGAAAAAAGAGCCCTCACGCACCTTTTATTTTTTGAAAAAAGGAGAAAATGTATGGGGTTCCAAAACCCTAACTTTGCCTATAAATTAACACCTACGCCAATTTGAATATTCCATAGCTGACTGCATTTCTTAGATTGTAGTATGTGCAACACGGCAATGTATGTTTATAGTGTTTAAATATTAAGTCAAACATTATATATCATGTCTTGACTCTTATGGCTAATATTGACACTCAATTGCACATCTATCAAATGGGTACTTAGAGGACCATTTCCTGTCTCGAGCACCTTTAGAAAACAAAATATATTAAAATGAGTGGTCACGCAAGCAGATATTATTAGAAATTCTGCCTCTGCATCATTCAAGCTTCTGCGGTAGAAATTCTGTAACACACTGGGAATTCATGCAAAGGGCAAAGTGGGACAGGGGCTACAGAAGACTACAAGAATCTAAGAAAATTATCTATTACCTAAAAGAATATTGGATAATATCCAGAACAGAATTAAGCAGCAAGCAGATCTGCAGTGTACTGGACCAGAATTCCAAGTTGGTGTACATGCACCTCCAGCCCTAGAAACAAAATCCTTTAAAATTTCCGAAATCAGAAGCCAGCCTAAAAGTTTTATAGTCCCTTCTCAATTCAAAAAATAAATGGACAAATAGCTTATGCTTTCTATCTCCCTAACAATAGAAAATTGAACCTTTCAGGTGTTCTGTCTGAAAAGGTTGAGCACACAAACTTTCTTCAGAGTGTACTTCTTGCATTTGATGAAGGTAAAATACTTCTTAAACCTGAAGGAACCTTGGGTAACCAAACTAGGTCATGACATTTAAAGATGTCACTTAAAAGTAAATATCTTAGCATTTGGAGATATTACCACGATGGTGAAGTTACCTAGGAGAATGAAGCTCCCCTTCTCAGCAACCATCCCTGACTATGCTTTGATGTCAAAGCATTCAAGAGGGAATGATCTTTTATATAATTACAAATTAGTAAAGGAACAATAAATTATAAATGATTTGTGGGGAAAATAAATGCATACAAATAGTCATTATTAATATATTCATACTATTTTCATACAACCATTGTTCGTATCGTACGAGTCACCTTTTGCTTCATGTTTTGTATAAATATGCTGATAATTTATACTGTAAAATTCATTCTATATATATCAACTACAGTAGTGTTTTGACTGTGGGGATATCATAATAGCTCTAAGGGAAATCGAACATTGAATCTGTTACCTATAATGGTCATAAATAGGTAATAAAGACTTTGTTACTGTCTTTATAATAAAGTAATGTAATCATAAATTAATTGACGTAATCAATATATAAAAATATTTTAATCAATTACAGTAGTATTTCGGTTGTGTGCGGGACGATGCCAGAATAGATCTAAACGAATCGACCCTTAAATCACATATCAAGTGATCTCCAACACATTTACCCAATCAAACAGGGAGACTGTTATACCATAATAGATCTAATGGAAATCGATCCTTAAATCACCTATCAAGTGATCTCCAACACATTTACCTAATCAAACAGGGAATCATTCAAAATTGTACTTGTGACCTGCCACAAAATCAGCAAGGATAATTCTGGTGCAGAAGGGAGAAAGATAGCCCACTATCAGCACAGCTAAACTTCTCTCTCTTTGGGCTTGCTCATGCTAGCTCTAGGGGGGCGTTACTACTCGAAAATGCATGGTCTATTTCACATTTTCATGGGCATCTTTCTCTCACCAGCACAATCAAACTCCATGGAGCTCGGTGATAATTAGAGCTTGAGAGGAGAGCTTTGGAGGTCATGCATCTTCTATCTTGTCTGAGCACCATTCTACTTATCATTTGGTGGAAGAACAAAGTATAAAAGGGTCATATTGGTTCTATGTAGGCACTCCCATGTATTTGGACTCTGGAGACCTATTTCGGGGTTGAGTTTCCATTTAGCGTTTTCTTTTGAACCCAGATTCAGTTTGGGTGCCCAATAAAATATGCTCAGAACAGAAAATAAAATTCAGATCTGATTTTTTATACACCAAACACATTGGGTTCCTAACCTAACATGCATAGCAGAACAAAAACAACAATGAACCCAAATACATAAACAATATGACAGTCTTACCTTGGAAACCCCAATGTGGGGAAAACCAGCAAACTTGGGCTCAGCTTCGAAAAATGGTGATCACAGCAAAGGGAATTTTCCCAAAAAATTACAACAGCAGAAAACACAATATTTTCTTTGTACATCCTGTTGCCGCAAAATCAAGCAGGGCTTGGAGAGTAACACCCTACAAGGTTAAAAATAGACCAAGTGACAACAATGGGATAGGAACCAACTGTCACCACAGCTACTATCCCCTGCTATTTACGGATTTTCACCGATGGGAGGAGTCCCGATATGTGTGTAGATCACCTAATGGATATTCTAGGGCTAGAATATGAGGTGACTTGATGAGGCCTCCTACAGGAAAGACACAATTTAGGCTCAAAGCTCCAACAGGAGACAATACACTTACGTTGTAGAGGCCTAAATGATGCACAAGACCTATGGTTTGTTTGGTAGATTGAGTGTTGGGACAGCCAAAGGTCAAGGTGAGGAGAAAGGGTTTCCAACAATGATTTTCAACAAGAGAAAGGTACATGAAACCCTCAACAAGCCCCTAAGTTGAAGCAACGCCAAGCTAGGGTTTACCCTAGGGCAAACAACTAAGGCAAGAAAGTTTATGGATATAATTGAAGTGAATTCCTACCAAGAAGATTGATTTTGAGGCAACCAATTATGCCCTTGGCATTTAGACTCTCCAATCCCAAAAATCTTCCTTGCCTACAAATTTGCACTAAGCCCTAGTTTGAGAGCTTGGCCTGGAAGGGGCCGAATTAGGACAAGGAGAGGAAAGAGAAAAATTATGGATTAAAGTTAAAGTGATCACAAACAAAGGAGGGTCAGTGCATTACCCTTGGGTGGATGGATTCTATGAGTTGATTACATGACCAAAAAGTTGTTAAGTAGGAAGGGTGAATGATGCCCTAGCATCAAAAACCCTAGCAATTACCTGTGCAATGGATCAAGAAGTTTGATGGGAGAGCTAATCAAAGTTCACCATTAGGATTATCATTCACATGTTATGTAATGAGTAATGCATGCAATAATAATATCCAGATCCTAACAAATAGATTTTCAACAAATTTGGGCACAATAGCAAATTCTAGATTCAATATATTCCATACATTAGACAAAAAGAAAATAATTATTCAACAATTAGCTAACTGACAAGATAACATGCACGAAATTCCATTCTTTGATCCATGACAATAGTTCCAAAGACAAATGATTTGCTCCAAATATCAAAGTGCATTCATAGGTCACATCTTTACCACAAGAAAAGAGGGTAGAAATTCTATAAAAAGAGGTCAAAATCTCCAAGATGTGATGATGATTTGTTACAATGAATCTCTCTACTTATATGAGGAGTTTGAATGCCTATTTCAACCTAATGCCCCTTAAAACAATAAAATAATGATACAACCACAACCTAGGACACAAGTCGGCCTAATAGCCAAGACAAAAACTCAACAAATTGCCCACAAGTGTGAGTCATAGGGCTGATTGTCCTAACATCATCTATGTGTAGTCCCTTCTATGGCATACGTTGAGGGCTAAGGGTGCCAAGAGTGATGAAGAATCCCTCCAAACTCATATTGTGAAGGTTGGCCTTCACATTTATGCCAATCTCTCTCTGTGGGCCCCAAATTACATCTTGGGGTGGGGGGGGAATGTGGTCTCATGGGTTTCCAAATGGCCAAAATGTTTGTCTATGCTCCAACGTTGATTGCCTCCAAGGTGGTGCTAGCCCTCCCATGTCTCAAGGTGTGAGACCATCCTCCTCTAGGCCCTGGATAAATTGCCACCCCTCATGGAGTGCTAAGTCGGTTGGGAGCATGCTTGGTCCAGGTGCATCATCCCAAAAAGTCATCAATATAGGGAAAAGTGTTGGAACGTTGTGGGTGTTGGAGGTGCCCAAGGGTGTGTATGTTGCTCTATTGTTGCTTGGAGCCCCATGGCTCTTAACGATCCACCTGTGGGTGTCAATATGCTCCTTTGAAAGACCTGAGCCCCAATTAAGTTGCTCAGGCCATGGTTGTGGAACCACTTGACAATTACACATAATATCCAGTGCATACAACTACATCATTAGGTACAATAATCATTTTTGCATTTAATTGGACCAAGCCTGAAAGTAATGGCCAATTTACCACTTCAAATAAGACTTCCCTTCTAAAATTAGGGCCTTGAACTCATCATGGTGTTACCTCCCTAGGTAGGAGTGGTTAATGGACCACCCTTATTAGGTGTTCCCAACACCCAAGGGGAAATGACGTGTCCTTGGTCCAACCTTCAATCAAAAGGTGTCAAGTGAATAACGATGGAATGGAGGGGAGAAGACTTCATAGCCAAGTGTCGTGGTCAAAGGGACCAACATGATGGGGATCCTCATCTTGAGTGTATAAATGTGAGAAGAGAGCAACTGTGGATGCATGATTTACCAACTCGGCCTTTGTTTTTCCACCCCTCTTGCGCGCCTTTTACTTTTTCTTGATATTTCTTTGTATTACTACTCGTAGCTCAAAGGTTTAAAGCTTACTTTGTATGAGGTATATAAATTATTACCCCCTTAATGATGAGGCAGCTCATTTCCCATCAGGGGTTGGGACATACAAGGGTTCCTTTATTATGTATAGGAGCAACATGGGCTCAAGAACCGGGTGATGGCCATAATAAGTGAGGTAGAGCTCACGCTAGGCTTTTGCTCACATGCTAATGTGTATGTCAATGTCGCGACTATCTTTTGCTTTTTGATCTTCTTTCTTTGGTTTTGCTTGTGGCCATCATATGCTCTTTTTTGTTCTTTTAGCTGCATCAACATCCCAAGGGCAAGTTCTAGGTCATGCCCAGGTGTGAGGATGTATGGGTGCCAAATCCCAAAGAACCAACGGTCAGTTGAACCCGAAGAAGGGAGGTGGAATATAGGGCTTGTAATGTACGACGGAAAGTGGTAAGTATGGAATAGGGATATATGGGACAACGGTATCTTAATCAAGGCTTCCCAAGTAGTGCCCCTCCTATGCCCAATGAGACATTAGGGGGGGTCCCACTGGACTAGGATCGAAAATCAACCCCCCATTTAAGGTGAGGGAACAAGATCACAATCAATACCCTTTTTCCTTCCAAGTTACCCCATAATCCATGTCAAATGCCCAAACACTAACAAGCATAAGCAACTGATTCCAAAATGAATAAAGTACCTTTGATCAAAAGCCCACCTTCCAACATGTGCTCTTGCCAGATGGGCAAGGAAACATATGATTGATGTAGGTGGCAAAGATATGAACGGCACATCGTCATCGACTATTGGTGACTGACAAGGGCATCTGGTTGGCCAGCTAGAAGAGATGATAGGAGAAAATTTTCTCCTATGGGGTTACCCATTTTTTGGGGTAACACGGCCATACCCAAAACAGCTCATGCGGCCCAGAGAAATAATTGCACGACCCAACAAATTCGTCCTATTCAGCCCTACAAATTCATGGTTGACAATTGTACAACCTAATATTTTCACCCTATTAGCTGCTCTTGAATTCAACCTGTGCATTGTTCCTCTTTTGTTGTCAGTTCGACCCTCTGATTTTCAGTTGAATGCCAAGTCTCTCTTGTGCCAAATTGAATACACCTTCAACAACTCAATTTCCTCTTCATATAGTGGTTGACCTAATCTCCAAAGAGATGGAGGGCCAAGATTGTTTCTCCACTCCAAAGAGATTGGCTAGTTAAGTCAATAATTAAATTATTAACTGTATCCTAAGGTTTTGTTGGCAAGGGAAATGTCCTAGCAACACCTAGGGGATCTCCCTGGTGTGAAGTCCCGATTAGACCTCACATCGTTTGGGATAAGAGCCCCATCCGATATGTAGGCCTGGTTGCCATCATGTAAGTTTCACTCTTGAATGTCGAATACAGAGATGTTAGAGCGAGAGCAAGAAAGAAATTTCGAGACAATGGGAATGCGGTCTGTTACCCACCACTTTGTGGGTAATATCCCTAGAGAAAAAATTTCTCCAAGATGGTCCTCATCCGGCAACCACGAACTAGCTCGTTGTGCCATTTCTCCACTACCTGAGTTATCCATGTGGTCCCTCACCCATCTGTCTTGATCATATGTTTGAAGGTGGGCCTCTCGAACCTAAAGGTATGCCTTGTCATTTGGTAATTGAGTATTTGGTTTACTTATCATGGACACTTCGGGGCATGGACTAATGGGAGGATTCAGCGGAAAGAGTGGGCTTATTTTGTGCTTTTGTCACCTTGACCTCTTTTAGATGTTACCCTTGGATCTTAGTCCCGTGAAATCTCCTTTACTGACCATTTGGTTTTAGGGTGATACTACTTGGGAAATCTCAATTTTAGTTGCATGGTCCCACTCCCTCACCCACATATATCACTCCCCTTCCACTTATTATAACCCCATTCATCATCTCTCCCACCTGGGTCCACATAGGGTCAACCTCCCCTTTCCCTCGCCCCCACCTTGGGTCGGGGTTGGAATGATGCCCTGGAGGTTGAAGCATCTAAAAAGAAAAAGTAAAATCATAAATGGCCACATTCAACAAGGAAATGTACCAGAAGATGCAAAATATGGTCGGGACATATATTTAGCACGTGGGCAAAAGCCAATACATGAGCTCTACCCTATACCCATGGCCATCACCCTCGTTCCATAGGCCTAGATGAGCCTCCTTTATCATTCAGGAACCCATGATTGTCCAATCCTTGGAGGGCAATGAACCACTCTACCTAAAAGGGGGTATCCACTACTACATCTTACACATCATGCTCTTATCCTTTGAGCCCCGACAGTTAATCAAAGAAAAATCATAAAAGGAAAAAGACATAAAGAAGGGTGGAAAAATCAAGGTTGGGGCACCTCATGTACCACGATTGCTCCCTCCTATACACTATATACCCAGGTGTGCACTTCCTTTCTTCTAGCTACCCTTGTACCCCAATATGTGGCCCATGATTGCCCCTTTTCATTCCCTATTCCATTCACCTCTTTATCTCATGCCACCACCATTTGAGGGATGTACCTTGGACATACTATCCCCTCTAAAGGTAGAAACCACCTAATAAGGTACTTGGTTAACCCCCTTTGGAGCTTGGAGACATTAGCACATGCCAAAGCCCACTATGGAAGGGCATGTCATTATGAAGTGTCCACTTGTTGTCCATGGTTTGTAAGCTCTTTTACCCGATCACTTTAATGACTTGTTGTGCTAGAAGGATAGGGGACGCATTGGATCTTATGCAGGATTGCAGATGGTGTCAATTCTGAGTTTGGTCTCCCTATACAGGGTCCTAACTCTCCAGAGGGTTACATTAGCATATGTAGGGTGTGTGTAGAGAGCCATGGGCCTCCACAGCAGTAGACAACACTCCATGGATCCCTAGAGATGTTCAGAGATTGCTCGAGATCCACCTATTGGACGAGGAAGATGCACCTAGTACACCATACCCAGTCGGCCCCACAGTTGCGCCATACACTTGGCAAGTGACCAAGGACTTGTACATCGATGTGGCATCATTTATTCCATCATTTGAGCCCTTACAAATGGTCTACAGGCATCTTCGACTTACTTGGAGACCCATGAGGTTGTTGGTGTGCCCCCACACCCACTTGTAGCACCACAAGTTTATTGTTTGAAGAACAAGGGGCAACCCCCTTGTCCATCACTTTTGAGAGTCCTATCTCACATTATGGCACCTATGGACTTCATTAGGCCTCCTATAAGGCCCAACGACACATGTTATTGATCATTCGACCCTCTTGAGAGGCTTTATTCTTTTATTATTGAGCTAGATTGGTGGGCTTGTCACCAGAAAGTTGTTATTATGCACATTATTTTATTTTAGGTGCTCAATTAGACCAAATTAACTACATTGGTCTCATTAGAGATTGTATAAATAGATGAGAGGTGATTCATTCTCTCATGATCACTTGGATTGGATCATATCTTCTTAGATTTTCGCTATCTTTTGAGGATGAGTCTTTTTGAATGAATGGATGAATTTCGATGTTTGGTTATTCTTCTTTGTCTTAGAGCTTCTATGATTGGCATATCTTGGTGATTGGATATATTCTTCTTACATGTAAGTAATGTTATTTTGATTCCCTATGTTGTTGCATTCATGATATTGGGATTTTCGCTATTCTAGGGTTAATTTGTTGCTTTTCTTTGAACGAAATTGTGGAAATTGAATCTCTAAATAGTGTTGTATCACGATTAGGCCATGTTTGAATGAATGAATGTTCCTAGAGACATCCTTGTCTTGATAAGTCACCAAATATTGTTGAACGAAGTATAAATGACCTTGAGGCTACTTCCATTAAACCCTAATGCCCAACAAAGTTGTCTTTTAGGCCTCCTTGACAAGTAGAAATCAATCCAAACTCTAAATCTTCCATGTCTCCATCTCTCCCAAAGGACAAATCATTGGTCCTCCTTTGGTGATCACTTTAAAGCTAATTTCTTTCACCTTCCCCTCTTTTCTAGGCCTAGCCTACATAGGTCACCTAGGACATCAATTATCTCACAATCTAGGCATCCAAATACTTTGATTTTTGGTCCACAACTGCGTTGGTGTGTCCTCAAGAAGCCCATCAAATTTCATGAGTTTCCAACAGTGGGATCTTGAGATATATCAAGCCCTAGCTCGAAGTCCAATTCTTTCCATTGGTTTCCCTTAGGCTATTACCTCATAGGATCAATTTGACACCTTTAAGTGAAAATTCTTGTTTTGATCCTTTCCCTGCCTTGCTTAGGTTAAGATCATCATCAATTGCTAAACTCCCTCCCCTTAACCTAGGTTGGGTCCACTTGGCCTCGTGTGGTCCCATTTCTTATCAAAGACAATTCATCAAGGACAACTCGGGAATCCAAGTTTTGCAAGGATTTTAGGGATTGGGAAACTATTTTACAAGTCATATTCCCTTGGACCTCAAATCCTCAACTCCTAGAAAATCGTGTACCTTGCTTAAAGAGCAAGCAAGCTCCATTCTTAATCTTATTCTAGGGAAAGGATCATTGAGGTCACTTCACATCTATTTGTTGATCCATTCTTCATAAGTGACTTCTTATACCGAGAGTCCTCCCATCGGTGAAAGTCTGTAAAAAGTAAGGAGCCTTAGCTAAGGTGACAGTGGGCTAAGTCTCCATCGTTTCCCTTGATCTAGTAGTTGCACCTTTAGGAGTCCCTTTTAGGCCCCCTGCTAGTTTGGGTGGTAACAAGGTCAACCCACGATTAATAACCCGAAGAACAAGAAACAAGATTACAACAGCAAAACAACAAGAAGCATGCCATAAGAAGTATTAGTGAGCTAAAACCATCTCATACATACATGAAGAGGAAAGTGCTAGAGGTTAATCGTAAATGAGTTCACAATATGTTATCAACATAACGTGGAATAAAAGAGCATATATTTGAAAGCAAGCACACATGCAATGGCTACAAATTAGTTCATAACATATCACCTGCATGAAAACACACGTACAAGCAAGAATGGAAATACCAGAAATCCAATACAACCACTACGGAGATGCACAGAAATCAATGTCGAAAGTGAAAAGCTTCTCATTATCCATGTTGTAAATTCAAGTACATATTCACAAATCCATCAAGGCCCAGTAGTGGAACATGGGCTGCTCACACCACCTTCCAAAGCAAACCCTAGCCTCACCAAAACTCACCCTACTAGTTGCAAAGAGCTGAGTGCCTCTAGCTCTTCAAGCACAAATCAGCTATCTAATGCTACTCCTAGCTCAAGTGCTAAAGTCCACCAAAATGAGGCATGAGGGTATATTTACACAAATGGGGAGGTGTCTTTCCACCTTCCCTGTGACCTTCCGTATTCCTTGTGACCGTTTGTATTCCTTGTGGTTGCAATCGCACTTCCTAGTCATAGTTACCCTTTTAGTTGCAATCGCAATTTCTACTGGCAGTCGCAGTTTCAAAGTGCGACTTGGCTTTGTCACATGTGATGAGAACAGTATTAGTCACAAGTCGCATCTGTAGAGAGCAGTGAATAAGTCACGAATCGCATCAGCAAAGGCTAGTCACAAATCGCATCAGCAAAGGCTAGTCACAAATCGCATCAACAGAGACTAGTCATATCTTGAAGTCATAGTACTGGTAGAAAATCCTCTTTACAGTGTTGCTTTCATTTCCTCTTCACAGTGTTGGTCGCATCTTCAAGTCACAGTGTTGGTGATGAGAAGCATAACTTGCGACCTAAGGGAGAAAGAAGGCCAAGTCTAATCGCAAGTCGCAATGATAGAGGCCAACCTATGACTATTGATGATGGAAATAACGATTTGGGAACAAAGTCCTTTTCATACTCAAAGTGTAATTCGTTACCTCAGTTGGTAGTGATGAAGGGTGAAGGTTCAAGTCTGAGAATCAATTGCAAGTTGTGCTAGAGGTGTAGTGATTGTGAGGAAAGGACACTTGCAGAGTGAGGGCATAAGAGGGTTACACAAAGAATGAAGAAGGATAGAGTCTAGGTGTAAAATACAAAGGGGAAATATGCATATAAAGTTGAGGATTAGGGAAGACAAAGGGTCGAGGAAGCTAGAGCGACAGGAATATGAAGAGACACAGAAACAGGTCGCAATCCCAACATACAAGAATAGGGAGGTTGCAAGTCGCAAATATAGTGACTAGTCGCAGGTCGCAGATCTACTGACTAGTTGCAAATCGCATCAACAGAGGCTAGATAGGCTAGTTGCAATTTAAATATGTGTGTTGTGTTTATCACATGTACTAGGGACATTTCAATAGCAAATCGCACTTTTAGATGACAGTGTCGAAAGACTGTGAACTAGAAATGCAATTTGCGACTAGACTTGCACACCGAATCTATCAGATGTGATGTGCGGGTCACAGGTCGTGATTACATATCACATCAACAAACCAATGCCAACTCTAAATGTAACTTGCAACTTCATATAAGAGGTGCTTCGAGGAGGTCGCAAGTCGCTAGATAGGTCAACCATCAAATGAGGAATCATACCCTAAGAGATGATAGAGAAATGAACTTGGGGATATTTCAAATGGAGGGGAGTTCAAACTCATTATTACATGTGGACTCAGGTGTGGATGAAGCTCGGCTGACCCCTGCAACGAGATGCCAACATTGAACCACAGATGGCTTATGTTGCATCTTGTAAACCTTGACAGAATGATATCTGCTTCCCATTAAGAGTTGCTTCTAATGGTAATAAGCCTTGTATTCTAATTGCAATTTTGTTCAAAACCCTTGACATACAAAAGGCACACATAAGTATCGAAACAAGATACTTTCCACTCAAATAAACAGACATGGAGGAAGAGTGTTGCAATATCCTTGGCAATGAATGAATGTAAAATACCCTAAACCCTAGTGTTGAAATGAAGCAGGACAGGTAAGCTTAGACAATGTGATCATACAACAATTGTAGCTTCCATGATGGTTGAGTTATCAAAGGGTTTCGACCATCATGATCAACAGGGATATCTGTTTAGACCTTGAAAAGCACAGGGGGGACCCAAAATTTAGATATATTGGTTAAAAATTTTGGGTGTTGTTGTAGTGGCTACAATAAATGGCGAACCACTAGTAGAATCCAGCATCTCTACCTACATCGCTTCAAAAGATAGAGTCTCATGAATGATGCAAGGGAGTATTGAGTAGACACTATGGGTACTCCTTCAGTTACTTAACCTTTTGCAGATATGCCCTACCTTTGTCTCCTTAGCTAGGTCATATTAGTCTTCACACATTGAAACAAGAGCTCACACACGTAAGTCTTCGACGATGATGCAGAAAACATGACAGAGGGCTTATTGGATTAAGATATTTAAAGTGATTTTTTGGTGTTGCTTCGCTACTAGCAGGCCTATTCAATACCCTGACGAAGTCACTCAAGAAATCACAAGCATTGCTTCGCTGCCATCAGGCCTGTTCAGTACCCCGGCGAAGTTGCTTGCATCACCTCTGCGTAGGAAGCCTTTCACAATCCTTTACCCCTTGTTTGATTAATTTTCTTTTGCATGCACATTGGCATCATTTATTGGGCATTTATTGCGCCAGGGCAGATGAGGAATCTCAACTTATTTTACGGGCAAGAGAGGTTGTTGTTTTCAGAAACTGTAGGATTTTTCTGACTTAAGTTTTCCCTCATGCCACATTCCTACATCATATCTGCAACTGATAGGTGAACAACGATCACATGCCATTAAATATTTAGGACCATGTCAGACACAGGATTTAGGTTATAGGTCATATGAACTAATTAGGATTCCCCATGAGAACCTATTCGTATTTTCCTCGGTGATGAGTCAAACTCATAAGAAGTGTGTTCAAGACGCACTTTTGATAATTGGATGTAAGAGAGGTTGCCTCTTAGAGTAGCCATCACAGCCACACGTGACTATTTGGCTAGGGTTTTAGCATTAGGGTAAAGTGATTGGAGAAGCCCTTCTAGGGTTTCAGCATGTGCAAAGAAGCGTAAGAAAATGTCATCACGGTATCAAAGGTTTGCAAGGAGGATGCTTAGAACAAGACTTAAATGAAAATGTGAAATCTCATGCAGTGCCATGCAGCATAGTGAACAAATGCAATGCTAGGTAAATAGCCAATGTTTGTTTTGCGAAAAGGAGATAATGTTGTGTGTAAAATGAATGCATGCAACAGAAAAAAGTACATGAAATACAGGGAAAACCAATGCAATGTAATGCAAAAAATCAGCTAACTGCAACAATGTTTATGTAGACAATTTGTAAATGTAATGCAGTGAAGAGCAATGCAAGAAGATAAATCCATAATGTCATGCAGCAAACTAAACTACCTACAATAAAGAACATACACAAAAGCATTTCTTAGCCTAAACCTAAACCCTAACAAGCAAAGTCTAGTAAGAAAACCCTAAACCCTAACTAGTCTAAACCTAAAACCCTAATTTAACTAGAGAGGAGATCGAGTCGTATGAAATCAAACTTCCAATGCATCCACCGTAATTGTTCCCAACCTGCAAAAACAAAGAGGTCAACGATTAAAACCAGTCTAAAGTATCGTGCAAACACAAAGATACTTACCAATAAATCATGGACAAGAGCAAGAAGGTCACGCTTGTTGGCAAGAAAGCATCCAGAAAAGAATGTTCCAACCAGTCCGCAATCCTATCCTACTAAACATAATGATAAACTTGAAAACCCTGAGCATTTCTCCATGGTATGTACTCATTTGTTCTTAACCCTAAATCCAGCACAAGAGAGACGAGATGTCTACTTGCAGAGGAATTCACCAGATAAAACTCTTCAAGCCAGTCAACAATCCTATCATGGTACTCAAAATGACCAACTTGAAAACCCTAAATATTCCTCAAAAATGAGCATTCATCAGAAACCCTAATTTGAGTTGTTCATGGATTTTGTCAACGACATGAGGACCTGACATAACCATCGATGAGAGCCGAAGTGCCTCACCATTCAAACAAACTTCTAAACCTTCGAATGGTAGATCATCGAATATCAGTGGCTTGGTAAGATCGAGATATTAATGCATACATCCGCCATTAGTTATGTCATTAAAATCATTATTGAATATATTGTCAATTTGACCAGGTGTTCTAGTATTGACATACTAGTTGTTCAATAGGTAATATTCTTTCGATTTCCAAGATGGAGATGAATCATTCGGATGAGTCTCATGGAAAGGATGAGCCGTGTGACATATTCCCTCGCATACAGTAGATTACCAATCAGAAGAAAGATGGGAAAGATTCTTATTTCATTCATCTTTCGAATGTAAGATAACACTTGCTTGTACCTGACCACCATCTGGACCAGCAAGAAGAGAACCTGAAGGATTTAAAACAATGGCTAGTGTACTCTATTTGATGGCCTGGCAGGTCTATTCCTCCACAATCGATAGCCTTAAAACACTAGCCTACACTACAATTCTAAAGAAATAGACTTCAACCCTTCCATCTCTATCAATTTTATCAAAATTGCGCTCATATCAATATGGAAGGATTAATTTTCAGAGTTTTGCGCTATATGGACAAACCTGTGTGTGATTGAGTGAACACCTAAGTCACCTGATACGGGGATACCGGGATACAGGGATTCGAAGAATCGGATACGGGTACGGTGACCCCGGAACAGGGTACTTCTGGGATACGATACGTTATACATTATTTTATTAAAAATATATATGTATTAATATATTAAAAATTAGATATTTTTTACACAAATTCATACTTAATTCATTGATTTAAACATAGATTTATCTATCATCTTAGATAGTCAAGGTTTTGTTTGAGTGATGGGTACATTTTTAGTAGGGTCATGATAGAGGAGTTTGACAACCAATGTCACTAACATCAAGGTACATGGAGGGATTGGTGCTCTTGATTAAATACGAGTTCCATACCCTAATACATGACAAAATTCGATGGAAACATTGTAATAACCCAATCCTGAAATCCTGAAAAACTGATAAGTCTGCTGGATTTTGAATGAGATCTAAAATTCTACTTTCTCCATATGAAATCCAATGAGGTCGGAACCACTCTCAAACATCCTGAGTCATTTCATGGTAATGTTAAAAATTTAAGTAACTTTTACTTTAAGAATTTAACATTACCATGAATCACATATAAATACTAGGGCCATAGGCTTGATGCCCTCTCCTGAAAAATCCTCCTCAATTGGTGAAAAACAATGAGCAAAAGCCCCCCTTTATTAAAAAAAACAATGCTTTTTTGAACCCGTGGGCCCGGCTGTATCCGGTTTTACGAGATACAGCGTATCCGAACGGGATATGGTCGGGATACGCCGTATCCTTTGAATTGGGGCCGAATCCGGTACGTGCAAGTATCTGATACGGGGATTCGGGGATTCGAGGGCATTTTAGGAGTATCTGGTGACTTAGGTGAACACATAAGCACATCAACCTCTTGTTCCTCAAAACCCATGTGCTCGTTTACCTTCAGTGCAGCTTGATATATGAGAACGTTGGAGGTGCGAGTAGGAACCCGTCTACCAGAACAAAAACTTAACTTCCGGAACAAGAACTGAACCGCTGGTTCAGGAACAGAAACTAAACTGCTGAAACAGGAATCTCTAGATCTAGATCAGAAACAGAACTCCCTCTTTCGCTACGATCGATGGTTACCATTAACCCGACATCTGCAATTCCATTTAAAATCGCGCCTTTCAAACCAAGATCACATTCAAACTTGTTACAAACCTTCCTGAGTTTTGTGGCAATTAAATTCTATTCCAATTAAACTTTGCATAACAGTTTTTGACTTACCTCTACGCCACAACCAACAATTTTTCACAAGGCTTCAATCCACCTCCTAATTAGACCTCGAACAGGACTTCAGTCCACATCGAATTCGATCTCATTCATAGAATGGTTGAACTGCGTCCTTGTCTTCGAACAGTGCCCTTAAAACTGAACCTCAACGAACTAGAAATGAAATCGAAATACAACAGAGTTTGGGTTTAACGCTTCAGGCTTCCTTCAGGTGTTAAACACAGAGCTCCTCTCCTAATTCCACTATGACTTGTCTCATCCAAACAGAGATTTAATTTTCGATTAAACAACTTTCAATTAATGCTGAATTCTACCAGTTTTGGTTCGACTCCTTCTCAGTGTGAAACAAAGTTCCCTTACTCATTCAGATTCAAATCTTTGACTGTTGGAAACGTTGTATGTCAATTCATCCACTATCGACCTTCGATTATCTTGGAGGACAGAACAAAGCAGCAGAAATTGAAACACAGCGATTTATCATTCCATTAATTGCCCACGCATACTATCACACAATTCCTGCACATAGATTTCGTTTGTTTTCTAAGCAAACCTCCAAACAACGATTTCACAAGAGAAAACTTCAAAATATTTAGTAACAATGATTTCATCAATGTTGCTCAACACAGAGCAATCCTCTCACAAACAAATTCACAATTCGATGCATTATATACTCTGTCTTTTCAAAATCTCAGATTTAAAAAAAGTCCTTGCTATCTTGTCGGTTCAACCACCAAAATTGTTCAAGCCAATATCAACATAATCATATACGAACCAGCAGAATAAAACTATAGATATACATATGCAGAGGCAATACAATATAACATGAATACTATTTCATTAACCAATTTCTATTATACACAACACTTGGCCTGATTTTCAACATTAGATTGGCCTCTCTATACATTTCATCACTCTCACACACACTCACATCCACGTACTCTTCCCATATGCAGGTTTACATTTATAGGAACAATTACATACATTCTAGATCTGTGATCTTCTCCATAGATCTCTCAACTAATTCCTAAAATCTCTTAATCCACTTTTAACTCAACTAATTCCCTATTCTAGGATCTCCTAATCCCTAAGATCTTTATGAGATCTTCACAAGTCTAATATCTCTCGTATTCTCAATTATGTGAGAATATTTACATTTAAAACCTCACACACATATTTCTCACTCAGTTTATTAAAATATACAAAATTTCCTATTAATAAATTAAATTCTTTAACAAACATTAGACCCCCTAAGTCAACCAAATATACAATGACTTTTCGAGCAGGATGCTCTTGCATCAGACTCCTGAAGTAGAAAAAAAATTCATAGACTTCTGTCTATGAGGTTTGTCACTTTTCTGTAGTAATGTGACAGCTACAAGTCTTAATAACTTGCTACCTCCAGGATCCCAAACTTTGTTTTGTTGCTGGTTCTTCAATCTTTCTTCTTCACGCTGTTGTTTTTTGTTCTTGTCATCTTTCTTTCTCCTGGTCTCCAAATTTTATGTTGTAGCCTTCCTTTCATCCTGCTAATCAATTCTGTTATCATCATTTTCTTTCTGTTGTTGTTTATCTCCTTCATATTCATATACCTTTTGTTGGGTACTTTCATCATCAGCTTCTTTAATTTATCAATTTCAACATTTAAATAATAATAATTTTGTTGAAAATTACTTATAAGAATTTAAAAATTCTTATTTTCCTCTTCAACATACTTCATTTCATAAAAATTTAAGACATTAAAATTTCTTCTTCCCTGCTGAATTAAAACAATTTTAAAATTGTTGTTGCTCATAATTTTCTGCAAATTATCTTCATTTGTACCATTGTTGTGGATCTGCAATCTGCTTCTTTTCCTTGACTGAGTCTTCCTCCTCTGCATTTCTCTCTAAAAATTATTCTAGAAATTTCATTTCATCTTCAAAATCATTAAATGTGAAACTTACACTGTTTACCTAAGGTTTTTTCTTTGACTCAGATTCTTCAAGCAACCTTTCCAGCAAATCTATTTCAGCATCATACCTCTCAAGCATAGCATCTGAATGCTTTACTTCATCTGTGCTTAGAACAAAATTCAGATTTTATTCTTCGTCTTCTGTCTTCATATCAGTTGTAGATGGTTTTCCTGCACCTGTAACAAAATCTTTACACAAATTATCAGATTTTAAAATATAAGGCTTTCTAGCCTCATTTGATGTTTCAGGCATCAAATCTCTTCTAGCATCTTTTCCATTCTCTCCAAAGATTCTTCTTTGTTCTGGTTCACATATGTGATCATCTTTTACCTCTGTTTCCTTCTCTAATTGAGCTGAAAACTCAACTTCATGGAATGAAAAACAATCATCCCAATTTCCTTCAGGTTCACAAAGAACTTCTTGACCATAATTTCTTTCTGGATCTTTGCTATGGTCATTAGTTGTCATAGTTTTCTTCTCCTTCTTAGCAACAAACTCGTCATTTGGTATTGTACCTGCATACATAAACAAGCTATCAGTTTTAAAAATACAAGACCTTTCATCCTTGTTTGATGCTTCAAGCACCAATCTTTCACAATGGACTTTCTGGGTTTCAACAAATCCTCTTTCTTGTGACTCAATTTCTTTGAGTTTCTCCTTCTCCAACAAGGCAATATGTCTTTGTTCAAGTTCTCGAAACTTGTTTATCAGTTTGGCATTCCATTTCTTTTGCAATAGGTTCCATTTGACCCATTTCCTCATTCTCCATCCATATCTCTGGTCTTCATTCTCTTCCACTTGTAGCCATTCCTTTAGTATATCCAACTGTGCTCTTATAACTGCAAGACTTATCTCACGCTCTTCATTACTCATCTTACCTTTATGGCATTTATCTGAACCTTTTCTATGATCCTCCGTGATCATTTTTCTCATGAGCTCATCCATGCTTATCTTGATGATGTGCAATTCTCCTTTGCTACTAAATACCCTATCAAGCTTCCTCTCTAAGCTTGATCTCTTCCTGGGTATTCTCTCTCTTGGTTCACTCTCTTAAACCTTATAGAGCTTCTCTGCTCTTTTGCACTCAGTCACCTTTCTCCTTTCTTCCAACCTCTAGTTGGATAGGTCCATCATCATCATCAAAACTTTATTGTTCTGGCTACATTAAAACATCCTCATACAGTTATGTAAATTGTAATCAGTAATTCATCAATAATTAATAAGACCATACCTCATTGTCCAATCTTTGTTGCATATGTTGCTGCTGCAGTTTCCTCTTCTGTTGATTCTACTTTTACTGTTGCAGTCATCAATGTGATCTTGGTTTGAAAGGCCTCACTCTTGTTGAAGCCCACGTCCTACAAATAACTACCAATCCTAGAATACCACACCCTCAGCGCCTACTTGGACCCACATAGTGCTCTCTTCAATCTGCACACATGAGAGTCCCTCACATGTACTTCAAAACCCTTTGGCTACTCAATATAGATCTCTTCCTCCAACACACCATTGAGGAAAATCATCTTCAAGTCCATTTGTCAAATCCCCCAATCCATCCATGCTGCAATAGAGATAATTTCCCTCATGGATGAGTACCTGGATGCAAGGGTGGAGGTCTCATCATAGTCAATCCCTTCCTTGAAAACCCCTTAGCCACAAAACGAGCTTTGAACTTCTCCACACTACCATCTGCAATGTGCTTGATCTTGCGTGGCACTACCTGCCATACGTTGTTCTTCATGATAGAAGAATACTCTTCCACCATGGCATCCATCGACACCTGATGCTCGGATGCCTCCTGAAAATTGGTAGGTTAGACCTCAATCAGCTCACTCATCAACGCCATGTAACCAGTATAGCGTTGAGGTGGTCTTCTCTAAATGACAAAATATCTAGGAGTACCCACATACTCCTGGGCCTCTCTCAGTGTCTGCTCTGCCCATTTAGTTCTCTTCCTCCTTTTTTGGGGAGTCTAGGTTGTTGAATTTTGTAGCTATGGTTGATCTTCATAATTAATATTTTTATCATTGATGTCCTTGTAACATTAAATATTAATATAAAGCATGTTCTTCATGCTCAAAAGAAAATTATGTTAAAGTCATGTTCTTCATGTACTTGTCAAAAGTAAATATAAGGCATGTTATTTAGGACCTTCTCAAAAGAAAATTTGGATTTTGAAATTTTTGTATTTGGCTCCACAAGAAGTCCAAGTCAGCCCTCCAGTGATCAAGTCAAATTGGCCCCTCACCTATTTGACCCCCTCCAAAAGACCATAAATAAGCATTTGTTCTCCCTCTAAAGAGGCAATTCAGATCACTCATCTCAAGCATAGTTTTTCTCCTCTAAGCGAAGAAGAAGGCAGTCGATACAAGCAGAAGAAGTTTGAAGTCAAAGGAGAGAGAGAAGATCTCGCCTGTGTCGATATTTGACCTTTTGTTGCTCACACATGTGGATTGTTCTATGCCAATATTTTCTATGGTTAGTTTGAATTTTTGTGGAAAAGAAAAGTCGAATTTCGGACCTCTGTTGCAAACCTTGACCGAGTTCACAAGGAGTAGATTGAGAAGGGGTTTGACTTGGATTCTCAATAAACAGTTTGCTGGTCAGTTTATCTATGGTCTTGACTTTGATGTCTCTCTTGTTGAATTGATTCTCTAAGGAAAAGATTGTTGGGTTTTTTCCCCAAGTGGGTTTTCCCATAGTAAACTTTGTGTTAACTTTGTGCATCGTGACCTCTACTATTCTTCTCTTTTATGGTTGAATTTTTGAAGTGTAATTTTTTGATGAAGAAGTTGTAAATGCTAATAGGAATATCCCTTGCATCAATGCTAACAGGAATATCCTTATATGAAAAGCATAGGACCACACCTAATGATGCGGCTTCCTCAAATAACGAAAAGGCACGTGGATCATAAATCCTCACATAATGAATATAATTTTGGTCGTTTTGGTGGGCCAGAGTTGAATCCAAGGCTCTCATTAAAACCATGTTCTTTAGTAGCATTCATGTGCAAGCATCTTGAAACTGATGAAAGAGCCCTTGTAGTAGGTGTTACCCCAGCTAGAATTGTTTGGCGATAAAGTAGTAAAGCTTGTGTTAAATTTAGATAACCATGGTGTTCTATGCTTGATGCACTTTTACTTCAATCTTTCTTAGGCCCAATACAAAATAGCAATCACATAAACTCGAAAGTAAAATGCTGATAAAACACAATAATAGATCAATAGAAGACAAGCCAAATATAGATCAGATTTACAATTCCTTTTGTCCAACAAAGATATAAGATATTGTGGCGTTACAACGGTCAACGGGATGCTTCAACCACCAAAGTCTTTCTCGGTCAGCCAGCACTTTCATGTGCCACACCCACATCCCTCAAAGACAGCTCATCACAAGTCAACGCAAGTCAAACCAAAGATGGGCCATATAAAAGCTGCACGCATGCACGAAAAGTGCTTTGATCAAATGTTCCTTGAAATTCCCTCGATTTTAGTGCCCGCCTGTACGCTCCTAAAAATCGAATTTCGGCAGAAGATTGAGGTGTAAACGACCAAGGGTTGACCACAACACCGCCGGTCGATGTCATGTTAAAAGGCCCGAAACAGTCGCGTAAACAAAAGCCCTAAAACAGATCAAAGATAGAAAACAGCGTTGCACGCCTCCACATGTGTGAGGGAAAAAGGCCTCCAAAGGCTATCGAACCAATCAAATCACAATGAGAGAATGTGTGAAAAGATGATGAGAAAATGGCCTCCACGTCTCTCCAATTTATATTCATCAATGACGGTGTGTGACATATCTCTTAGGCTTGTGGGATAAATCTGGCCGACCTTGCACATGTGGAAAATAAATTCAAAATCAATGTTCTGCTGATCCGATCAAGATGATCTTTAGATCAATCTTGCACCTCTCCGAAAGAGAAATCCAACAAAAATATGACAATCGTCATATGAGCAGTGCAACATGGAGTTTGGACCTAGTTGCCAAAAATTAACACTCCCTCTCAACTAGGGAGAACTCCATCTGTCCACAAGTGCCATCCATCATGTACCAAACCAAACATCATGCGTCATCTCGTCGTAACTTACTTTACTACCTCTTTATTTCAGAACAAAAGGTGAGTCACAAAGACATCACACACAACTGACTCAAAGTCAGCTTAGAGGTAAGAACCTCTCTCAGACTCAAAAGAGTCTCATACTAACCCAAATTTAGTTTACTGACCCGAAGTCAGTTTAGAGGATAAGACCTCACCATACTTGATCCTAGATCAAGGTGTTAGACACGTGCCATCATAGACATAAAGAGTACAACAATCTCCATTGCGTCCATTGGTCTTGCTATGGTCTCTATCCACATTTCCCACCTCATTGGCCAAATGAGAGGTACTTCCCATGAGTCTGAAACTCCATGGGTAGGATGCGTGCGGGGCACAGATCAGAGAGAGGCGAACCAACTCAATATCATAACGATGGGGCAGAAGCACAACAAGGTTCGGTAAGCCTAGCCCCGTATGTGCTTATAGCTCCAAGAATCTATCCCAAAGCCCCCTGGAGCTCCCAGAGCTCATATTCCAACTCAAGAAGGACACTAGAATAGGGTCTTTCCACGATTCCAAGCCTCTCACGGAAGGTTAGGAACTTGACCTTCCTCAGGGGCTTCTTCAGAATATCTGTGACCTACTCATCAGTTCCTATATGATTGAGCCTTATGGCGCATCGCTGTACCATATCCCGGATAAAATGGTACCTGATATCAATATGTTTGGATCGATCGTGGAACACGAGATTCTCTGACAAACGAATCCCACTCTAGTTAACACAAAAGATAACGGTGGTATCTAGCACATGCATGAACAACACATTGAAGAGCTTTCGCAATCCAACCAAGTGCCTTCACAACAAGCCATATTTGCCGGCAATGTTCGGCTCAGTGTTGCTCAGTTAACGTACTCTGCTTCCTGCTCATCCAAGATATCGAAGTAGAACCAAGTGTGAAGCAGCATCTGGAGGTGTTCTTGCGATCCACCACACTGTCAGCCTAATCGGCATCAGTATATCCATGGAGTGTCACGCTCCCGGCAGTGTATCTCAACCCATGGTTTATTGTGCCCCGAAGATATCTCAACAAATTCTTGGCACCAACCCAGTGAATGTGATGAGGTTCAACCATATGTTGACTCAAAGTGTTCACTGCAAAACATACGTTCGGACGACAGTTCACTAAGAACATTAGGGCCCCCTACGAGTTGTCGATACTCAGTAGGATTTGCTAGCACGGGCCCAGCAGCGTTTCCACTCAACTTCTTAAAGTTGATTTCCATCGGTGTCGACACAGACTTATAGTCCACCATACCAAATCTCTCCAACATCTTCATGACATATTTTCCTTGAGAAAAGTAGCAAAATCTCGTCTGTCTCTACTAGACCTCCTGGCCTAGGAAGTAGTGCATCGTTAGCTATCTATCGTCTCGTACCAGCTCCGGCTTGCTTCAACCGATAGAGGGCTTTCTTCAACTTGCATACATGGGTGTCTCTATCTTGGACTTCGAACCCCAGAGGTTGCTCCACATACACGTCTTCCTTTATAGATGCATGCAGAAAAACGATCTTCACATCCACCTGATGTAGACTCCATCCTTGCGTAGTAGGAAGGGCAATAATAGATCGGATGGTGGTATAGCGGGCCATAGGTGCAAATATATCATCATAATCTATGCCTTCTTTTTGAGAGAAGCCTCGGGCAACGAATCATGCCTTGTAATTTTCAGCACTTCCATCAGATCCATGCTTGATCTTATAGAGCCATTTCGAGGTGACAACAGATTTGTCCTTCGGTCTTGGGACCGCTTCCCAGACATGATTCTACATAATGGTCTCATATTCTTCGTGCATAGCATCCTTCCAAACTTGATGCTTTACGACTTCTTCTAATGTTCTAGGCTCAGATTGTACTATCGTACTCATGGTTGCTAGATACCCTTGGTATCTCTTCGGCTTCTTGCTTTCACGGAATGTCCTCCTTGGGGCAATATGTCTCTCGGCATCTTCGAGAGTATCCCTAAGACATCAGTGTCTTCTGTTATTTGAAGGAGGTGGATCAATGGGATCCATAGGTCCTTCAACATCGGGCATCAGGGCATCCTTCGGCTCTTCCACCTTCCATGCTTCTTCATCTTCTTTGTCTTTCTTGGAGCTAGGAAGATTTCTTACTTTCTTGAGAGCAACATCTTCATCGAAGGTGACATCATGGCATATCTCCACTTCTCTTTGACCAGGAACATAGATTCTATATGCCTTCAAAGTTTCATTGTAGTCCACAAACATTCCCTTCTTTCCAGAAGCATCCAACTTGCTTCTCTTTTCTTTCGGCACATGAAAGTAAACAGGACAACCAAAAACTCTAAAATGAGAAACATCATGTTTCTTACCAGAGAAGATTTCTTCGGGAATTTTGGAGTCGAGAGCGGAATGTTGGCATCTGTTTTGAACATACACAACAGTGTTCGCAGCTTCTCCCCATAGAAACTTCGGAAGACCTTGGTGACATAGCATGGCACGGGCAACTTCCACAATGGTGCTGTTCTTTCTTTTAGCAACACCATTTTGCTCAGGGGTGTACGCAGTTGTGGTCTCCCTCTTAATGCTAGCGTGTCTACAAAAGTCATTAAACTCATTTGACTCATACTCGGTCGCATTTTCGGTCCCCAAAACTTTGATTTTCTTCTCGGTTTGATTTTCCACCAAGGCCTTGAAGGTATAGAACCATTTGAATGCTTCGTCCTTCTTCTTCAAAAAATATATCCAGGTCTTGCGGGAAAAGTCATCTGTAAAAGTCATGTAATAGGAATATCCTCCTAAGGATGTCATAGGCAGCATACCAGATAAGTCAGAATGTATCAACTGCAAGATATCGGTTGTCTTTGTGAGACTTGAGGGGAATGGTCCCCTTGTATGATTCCCTTCGGCACAACCCTGACATATACCTTCATGATCATCTCTCAATTCAGGCATCCTTGTCACCACCTTCCTTTCTTCGTGAAGGGCTTTGTAATGAAGGTGTGCAAACCTCCGGTTCCATAACTCTGTTTGAAGAGTTGTATCACATGTCATAGCCCCCAGTGGACTTCCTAAAACCTGGTAGAGTGTATCTACTCTAAAACCAATAGAAAGAGCTTCCTTGAAGTTCTTCCAGATAAGTACCTTTCCATCAACGAATGCCACCTTGAGCCCTTTGTCTTCCATTGCCGAAATGGAAACAAGGTTCTTCAAATTAGGTACATGCAACACATCTTGTAATTGGATGACTTGACCTTGAGATAAATGGAGGGTCACAGTCCTTGTCCCTTTCACGGGATAGGTGGTATTATCTCCAAGGATAATTTCCAGATTAGTGTCCTTCTCAACCAAATCAGAAAGGGCTTCCTTATAACCAATGAGGTGCCTTGAGGCACCACTATCAATCAACCAGACATCCAAAGTGTCGGGTGGAGATGCAACAGAGAGGGCAGATACAAGAATAAATTCATTTCTCTTATTATCAACAACATTAGACTCATCGTACCTAGAATTTCTTGACCTCTTGAAAGATTGTCCATTTCCACTACGATCAGAGGGAGCCTTCCTTTTTCCTTGGAACCTGTTGTTCCTACCATTCCCTCTCAAGTTGTTGTTGTCATCATCCCTGGGAGAGTCCCTTCTATTAGGGCACTCTTTTGCATAGTGACCAATTTTGTTACAAGTGTAACATCTTCCCTTCCTTCCTTTGGGCCCCGCTCTACCATGGTTTTGATTTATCAGGCCACCATGGTTCTTCTTCTTTGCATGAGCGGCGAAGGCAGTAGGGTCACTTCCATTACTATTAGGGCACTCTTTTGCATAGTGACCAATTTTGTTACAAGTGTAACATCTTCCCTTCCTTCCTTTGGGCCCCGCTCTACCATGGTTTTGATTTATCAGGCCACCATGGTTCTTCTTCTTTGCATGAGCGGCGAAGGCAGTAGGGTCACTTCCATTACTATTAGAGGCATACTCCATCATTCTTGTTTCCTCTTGAGTGCATCTCGTCAATATTTCATCAAAATCAGGAATCACATTATTATTGAGAATAGTGGTATTGAATGCATGCCAATCATGGGGGAGACCTCCAAGTTCAATAAGAACCATCTCTCGATCAAATATTGCTTCCCCAATAGCTAGGAGGTTATTCCTGATTTCGGTGAGCCTCATAAAATAGGATTGATTAGATTCATCCTTACCCTTCTTGATATTCTTCAATTGATTCTTGAAGAAGAGAATTTGATTAGCATTGCTAGCCCTGAACATGCTCACCAGCTTATCATACATCTCCTTAGATGTCTTTAGCTCAGAAATGTAAGCAACCAAGTGCTTATGAATAGAATTCCGGATAATCATCTTTGCTTTGATTTCCCCTTTTCTATACCTCGTCTTCGTGGCAACAGTTGCATTTGATGGAGGCTCTTAGATCTTCCCCTGTACATAGTCCATGACATTCTGATCTTCTAGCACCAAATCAAGGACATCTTCCATGCATGATAATCAGACTTATCAGTCAATTTATCATCAGCCTTGAAACCCTTGTAGGTTGAGGAGGCCATTTGTCCTTGATGGGATTTCTTCCTTCAGAGATTGCTTCTAACACCAGCTTGGATTCTTGGACTTTGTCTTCACCTCAGCTCTGATAGCATGTTAAATTTAGATAACCATGGTGTTCTATGCTTGATGCACTTTTACTTCAATCTTTCTTAGGCCCAAAACAAAATAGTAATCACATAAACTCGAAAGTAAAATGTTGATAGAACACAATAATAGATCGATAAAAGACAAGCCAAATATAGATCAGATTTACAATTCCTTTTGTCCAACAAAGATATGAGATATTGTGGCGTTACGGCGGTCAGCAGGATGCTTCAACCATTAAAGTCTTTCTCGGTCAGCCAGCACTTTCATGCGTCACACCCACAACCCTCAAAGACAGCTCATCACAAGTCAACGCAAGTCAAACCAGGGACAGCATAAAAAAGTCAACGTATGCAACTTCAGAAAAGTCAACGCAGCAAACTAGGGCTTGAGTCAAACAACCCAAAATTCCTCGATTTCAGTGCCTAGTTGTACGGGCTCCTAAAATCGAAATTTCTACAGAAGATTGAGGTCAAACAACCAAGGGTTGACCACGGTCAACATTGGTCAACGCTGCAGCAGAAAAGCCATAACTAGATCAGCGCAGAAAATAGAAAGCCCTAAACAGATCAGCGCAGAAAACAATAGCTTCTCTCCACGCGTGTGAGGGAAAAAAGGCCTCCAAAGGCTATCGAACCAATCAGATCACAATGAGAGAATGTGTGATGAGATGATGAGAAAATGATCTCCAAGTCTCTCCAATCTATATTCAGCAATGAGGGTGTGTGACACATCTCTTACGTATGTGGGATAAATCTCGCCGACCTTGCACATGTGGAAAATAAATTCAAAAACAATGTTCTGCTCATTCGATCAAGACGATCTTTAGATCAATCTTGCACCTCTCCGAGAGAGGTATCCAACAAAAATATGAACATCGTCATATGAGCAGTGCAACATGGATTTTGGACCTAGTTTCCCAAAATTAACAACTTGTAATGTCCATTGGCTACGTATATTTGCACTTCCTGAGTCATAAGACACAATCGATTCTCCAAGTGCAGTTGCCTTCTTAAATCTCTACAAGCATAGGCCTATAACACAATTGCGCCTTCTTAAGATTAGATACAACACCATCCATTGTTGCCCTTGAGAAAAGCTTCACAGCTAATTCAAATTCATTCTTCCTTGGACATGCTATCAAAAGGATATAGGTGATGCAATTAGGAACAATTCACTTTTGTTTCTTTTCCTCCAAATCATTAACAGCACTGTGCAATTGATCAGTATTGCACAAATATGTAATCAGAACATTTACTATGGAAACTGTGGAAATAAATCTTGTCACTTGTATTTCCTTATACACCTCCAATGCCTTCTACCATTTTGTATTGCTAAATGCACTATAGAAAACACCACATGGTGTTAATCCCAGGAGTTTTGCATCATGAAGAATTTCAAAGGTGACATCTATTCTTCCAACATGCCCAGTAGCATCTATCAGATTTTCAAAGCCCAATCCCATCACAAGAGAGCCCCTTTTGCACAATTATTAATATTGGATGAGAAGCAACTAACCTATATTTTCTTGGAGTAATGTTTGTAAACACAAAATTGTCTCCATGTGACATAGACACGACATTAATGCGTTCATTGAGTTTCGTCTTCATATTGGCAGGACCTCCATTCTTCTCTAGACAACTATCATGTTATGCAGTACTTATGCCACTTTTTACAGCCATTTTAGATTTATATCTTTCTGACTAGAATGAAAATCTGACCCATGGTCTTTGGTCCAGTTAGAGCACAGAACATAAGGTATTCCCAAAATCTCAAAAGACTTTAGTGATGCATCTCTAGCAAGGCCCACTTTAAAAGGTGAATCATAAGCTAATTGTAAAAGACTCGACCCTTCAAGTAAAATGTCCAATGGAGGTGACATCCACTCACCAACTAAAGGTTTTGTCAAGCCACAGTGTAAAGATCCTTCCATCTTTGTAACCAACCCTACTTGTACCCTGCTTCCTAGATTTGTTATGAAAGCCATGGGTTTTCTTCCCTCAATTGTTTGCCTTAGAGGAACTAAGTTACGCACTTTGGGCATGTTGTTGCTCAAATTGTACATGCAAGATACGACAACGATCAGGGCAGGGGTTGTCACTCTCATCCCCTCCCTCTTCGTTCTAGTTGTCTCCCTACAGCAGGTTATGGGGGGTAGTACCTATGAAATGTGAAGATAAAAGACCAGTCAAGTCCGAGAGACACAACGGAATGGCCTAGGAACTTGGTTAATTTAGCAAGTTCAATGATTAGATTAGATTATCTTGAAAGACCAATGCCTTAATGGAGTCAAAATACTTGTTTTAAGCAAATTATCTACCAAGTCATCGAATGTACATTTGCTACCTTAGGATGCTTCACTATCCTATATGCAATGCAACACCTAAAACTAAATGAAGTGCAAAATCTTGGTTTATTTTAGATTAGATGCCTAACTAGGCAAATCCTTTCCCTTAGTTGTTTTAAAACTAGTCTCTAGTGTAAGTTATGAGAGAGGAACCCAAGGGAAGAAAGCAAAGGATGTATTAACGATACCTTCCCTGGAGTTCTAACCACCCAATGCCTCCAACATTGTAGAGACTGTGGCTTTGACGACTGCAAGGTCGTTGTGTTAACCACAAAAGAGGGTCTAGGTTTCGCAAGATGGGTGAGAAAGGTGGTCCTATCTTTCTATCAACCAAGCTTATGCTTGGAGGTAAGTTAATTAATGCAATACTAAACCTACAATATAGATGCAAGATGAGAGATTAATCTTAAGGCAAAGTTGTTAAATATCTTTACTTAGAGACAAAATTACAATGATATTCAATTTAGAATAATGAAGTACTTAACAATGTAAAATGACAATCTTCACCACAAGAAAATGCTCAACAAATAAAATAGATGGCGCCAAAAAAATGTTGTCAAGATCACATTGGACAATTGCTCATGAAATAACCATAAATAAACAAATTCATTGTTTCTTCCAACAATGCCAATTAGATGATGATCTTTAAACACAATTAGCAAATTCTTGAGATTACTTAGATTATAACAATAGAATGCCAATGTGCCAATTAAATACAAAAGAGAGAACCTAAATTCCTTATGAACACAATTAGCAATGATTACCAATTAAGTGGTTTTTAAGAGTGACTTGATTTGCAAGATTATAAACTTTAGATGTGAAGCTCACTTGCAACAAGTTAGTAAATCCACAAGAAACAATGTAACCAATTACTCAATAGTCCACTTCTTTAGCAATGTAATAGCAATGACAAGTAAGACTTTTCTTTAGAAACCAATGTCACAAATATGTTAGCTATCAATGAGAGAGAGAGAGCATCAATCCACAATACTATTCCTTAGCACTTATGTTTGTCAATGAAAATGAAAACAGTGATATGCTTGAGTGCAAGAATGATATGAGATGCAAAAATGGGATGGATGCAAATGCAAACAATGATATGCCAATGTATGCAAAAAATACAATGAAATGCAAGAGCTGGCAGCCAAGAAGATGATGATTGCAGCAGTAAGGAAAACACCCAATTTCATTATAAAACACTTATTTAATATGCACAAAGATGCAAGGAACAAATGCCAAATGAAAAGAGACGACTGTCAACATCTTTTCATTCCATTGTTATGTTCATATCAGACCTTATGCAGTGTATATCAGACCTGAAATTAAATACAACAACCTTCAAGAAATGATAAGATGTGCTAATAAATGCAAGTCTAAACAATGCCAATGATTTGTCAATGATAAAATATGCTTGCAATTCATGTCAATGCTCCGTTGTTTTACCACTGTTGTAGATGATTTTATATGGTTGTAGCAAACATATCAGATCTGGAAATTATCCAATAGTCCACAAAAAACTCACTTATATGCAATTGATTTAACCATAGGATAAGTGTTTAATGCCTTAAGTGAACTGTTAATGGATTTGGGCTTATTATATGTGTTTTGGTCCTGAATATATTGTTGCCATGAAATGCTTCAGAATTATAAATGAAGACAGTGATGAGAAAAGAGGGTTAGAGGGAAAACCACTAGGCCTAATGGCCTTATAGATTACTAGCTTGGCTACCTACAACCACCAAGTTAGCTCCCAAAATTGCTGCAAAACCAAATGTTAAAGATGAAAAACTAATGCAAGCCAAATCAATGACTAAAGAATGGCCAAATGAGGGCTAGAAGAAGAGGCTAAGGCTAGGTGAAGGCCAACGATAGGGATAAGAGGCCAAGGAGGGGCGGCGATGAGGGTGAGGAGACCTAATAGGCCTAGGGCACACAAGGAAAATCCTCCTAGAAGTTGCAACAAGAGGCCTGCGACTAGGGGACGGAGAGCAAAGGAGGAGGTTCGAGGCTTTTTTATGCCTCTCTAAGGCCACAGCAAGGCCTTAAAGGCCTACAGCTAGAGGGAACAACCCTCTAAGGGTTGCAGCAAGTGCAAGGGAAGCCCCTGAGGGTTGCGGCCAAGGAGAAAAAGGGGCAACGGCTAGGGTTAAGGCCCCCAAGGGCCTACGGCTCAAGGAAAAGAGTCTCTAAGGCTCACAGCTAGTCCTAAAAGGGCTAGCGGCTCACCTAAGGGAGGAGAAAAGGCCACGGAAACCTTGAAAGAGATGACGGCTAGGCCTTAGAGGCCTCCAGAAAATTTCAAAACCCTGCAATCACAAAAAATTCTCCACAAAATGCCAAAAGTCACTTCCTTAGGGCCAACGTCTTCTATTTCTAGCTGAAAATTTAACTGGGATGAAGGTTGGAGGATAGATCTTGCCTTCCTAGGACTAAATATGCCTCAAAACTCCAAAGATTTCTTGAGAGCTTGAAGATTCACTTGCACAAATGAATGAAAGAATTCCAAAAAGCCCAAATATATACAAAAATTTCAACACCCCAAAACCCCAAGAGCTACAAAATAAAACAAGCGATAGAAAATAATTTACAAATGTACAATATTTACAAATTTAAATTTTTAGCTCTCATTAGCAAATTAAATCCTTTTAGCCCACGATTAAATAATATTTTGAGAAGAAAAAAAATAGATTGCATGGATGAATAATTTCGAAAGATAAACCAGCCAAACCCTCCTGCAAAATAATTCACTGAAATGAAAGCTTAGAGCCCAAACAAGGTTGGCTCTTCCCCGCAGTCTGTGAACTTGGATCCCAAGGGCTAGCGTATCTGTAAATCTCTATAAATTCTCAAAATAAGTGGTTAATTCATATAGTGAATCAGATCACCTAAGACAACTCATACCAATACAATGTTCATATCACCGACAAATGAAATAACAGTTGATTAAATACTTTGCACAATATAGGATAACACATAGCTAGCACATACCACAAATCAATAGAAAGAAGAACACCATGAACTGAACCCCAAAGTCTTTCTATTATTATAAAATATGTTCCCAACAGAGCAATAGCTCAGTACAACCGTTACAAATTTCCTCATCCAAAGATGGAAAATAGAAGCTAAATGGCTTCCTTACATAGAGAAAACCCCCCCAAGTGGAAAATAACGGCTAGTTGGCTTGATCCTTGTCAAAATAATCTTCACCATCAAAAATAATTTCATCATCCTTTAATCTCCACCGTCGAATTTTTTTTTAAGAAAAATTTTGAATTTCTCTTAAAAACCCATTTTAATTAAATCCAAAAATTAATATTTTGGATTCAATTTCCTCAAAAAATTGACTTTGACTTAACCAGCAAGGTCCAAGATGTCAAATTTCTTTTAAATATCCAATTTTCCCTTGGTGGGGGACTTCCAAAAATTAATTTCTTTTAGACCGACGAATTTCTGATTATTTTCCACTTGGAGAGAAATTAATTCCTCTATAATTATTTTTTTACTCAAAATTAATTAATTTTCTGGCTTAGAATTTCTATTTAATTTAGCAAAACTAATTAATTGACTCTAGAGGGGATTAATAATTTTTCCACCCTCAAATACTTTAGCCATGGTGTTGACTGCGAGGGACCATGCACTAAAATATTTTTACATCAAAATATTACAATTAACTCAACCCTTAGAAGGAGAAAACACCTTTAGACATAGACCCTCAATAATTTACCCGATTCTGCAACACAATATGATCTAGTACGAAACCAAGTATGTCTATAATAAAATAATTTAGCCATGGTTTCTAATTGCAAGGGACCATGCACTAAAATTATTCCTACACACACTTTTACATTAGACTTGGTAAACTTATTTATAATGGCAATTATGATTTTTCCCTTGGGAAAAAAATTAGACTCAGTAAACACTATGACTCACCTAAGACTTTGTTAACGAATTTCACCCTAGCTTTGGGGTTTAAGCTGGAAGAAAAATTTTGCATTTATGTGTGTTTTAAAACATACATAATTCGGGGAGGTTAAAAAACTTTCTAGGATGAAATCCTTTGCCAAAATCATAGGCTTACCTAGGTGTTGTTGTATAATTAAATGGTCATACTAGCATCATTTACAATAAACTTTGCAGAAATTGGGTTTACAATGACATATTCATGCTAACATATGACTTTGATTTTTGAAAAAAATTCTACACTTCTTTGTACATTGTTTTCTCGGACTGTTGAGAAAATTGTGGATAACATCTGGCTCCACATGGAGACACGTTTCTTCACTAAAGGAATGTGAGAATCTAGAATCCTGTATCCAAGAAAACAAAAGCACATCAAATAGATATATGCTCAAAATCAAAATCATCATGTATAGATAAAACATTTGTTGGAATAGAAATCTTACTCTAAAATATAAAGAAATAAAACTTAACTATATGGCAAACAAGGTGAAGGAGCTTGGTGCTCATTTCCAGGATCTTCTATCTGAGGAGCTTTGACAATTTCCATGACTATAGTCTTTTGGGAAGGAATTTTGACCATTTCGTTGATAGGAAGAGATATTTTTGCATTGCTGATTCATTCTCCTAAATCAACATTCAAATGAAAATCCGGAACATCAAAAGCAACCTCTTTCGTGTGTTGTTCTTGCGTAAACAGATCCTCAAGCAACACTTCACTTTTATTTTCAACGTTGTTTATGCTAGAAGGGATGAGAGTCTCAACACTATGGCTATTTTCAATAACTTCCATCCAATCTTCCAAAGGCGGGGGAAATTCCTTTCCAAACATGTTGATTTGGTCTCTTGTTGTCATAAAATCATCATTTAAGATATTCTTTGCAATAGCACAAGATTCTTCGTCATGGAAACTTTGGCAAGGTTTACAAAAGGATAAAAGCTAAGCAGCGATATTTGTCGATTCAGACGGATCAAGAGGTATTTACTCAGCGAGAGGATTCCTTTTCGGCCATGGATTATTATTACCCTGATTATTATCATTTTTTCTAGCTTGCATATTTTGAACTTGATTTCTTTCCATTTGAATCAACCTAGTATGTATGGAATTCATTTCTCTAGCATGTTCAACTTTCATTTCCTTAATCATTTGTGTCAATTCTTTGATTGAGTCATGGTCTACTTCTTTGACTTCTTTTCCTTTAGCTTTTACCGGACCTCTTTCAAAACCAGGAATTTCAAATTTTCTTGATGCTTTCTTATCTTTTTCTAATTCTTCGTCTATACCTTGAGCATCAGCTAAATTGGTTGGATTAGCACGTCTTATCTCATAAGAAGTATCGACACAAAAAGCTTCAAGATACAGCTCTAACAAGGATTTGTGAGGAGGCCTATAGTCTTTAGTCATTTCCTTGACAATCCCATTGAACCTTTGATTGAATTCTTCAATCGTTTCATTTTCATTCTTCTTAATACAATTGATATCTTTGAATAAATACCTTCTTTCTTATCTCCATATTTATTTTTAAATGCATTGACGGTGGCTTGTAAAGAATCGAGAGATTTATCAAGTTTATCTAAGAACCACTGTAATGCATCATCTTCTAGCAAGAGAAAAAAGAGACTCATCTTAACATCTTATTGATTATATGCAGCCCCTTTAGCATGTTTAACCAAGAAGGAGGTGAACTTTCTGAGATGGGATTCCGTGTTGATTTTTGTAGCATCGGATATGCTCTAGCCTCAACATTTTGCAGAGAGACTAAGACACATTAATTCTCCAATACCCAGAAATCATTTGGGAAAATTCCACCCAGAGATGCTTTAGTTAAAATAATTAATTATTTTTAATGTATTCCTAAGTCTAAACTTAGGAAATGGGAATAATTAAAGGGTATTAATTTAATTTGGGTGTGAATCTTCTAGATAATGGCGTGGATCGAGTCCAAGATAATATGAGCCATCGATTAAGATCTAATCCTGGTAGTTGATGACTCATCGAGAGATTATAAGAAGGAACTCGATGGGCATTTGGAGAATACACCAATGCAGATACTCAATTGCTCAAGTAGATCAATTTTCTTAGTGGCTGAAGTTCGGCAAGAGAAAATCGAATCAGAGGGTGAGTTGCAAGAGTCTCCCGTGAGGGATCAGGAGTAGTCCGAGAGTGCAGAAAAAGTCTAGAAGGTGCAGCACAAAGGAGGGACACAGATCACCAGCGCAGAGGCAGTGACACAAGCACTGCGCAAAGAGGGTTGCGTAAGGACAGAAGGTCCTCTTCGGGGTCAAAAAAACGCTGCAGAGTGTGAGAAATTCGTCAGTAAATTTCTCAGTGTTTCTCCTTCTATTTTTCTATCCAGAATCTTGTACATGAATTATTGTTGAAGAATAATAAAGAATCCCTCATCTACTGCACCGATTTTCCCACATTGAGTTTTTCCGGGGACGATTGTCTAAAATAACTATCATTGTGGATATATGTGTGCTAATATTTTTCCTTGCATTTACTTTTTGCAGTATTTATTTGTGAATATTGCAGTGTATATGATTCAGTATTTGTCGTAGATAACTGCAAATAATTTGGTTAATCAAATTAACAAATAGAAGAAATAATATTAGTTGTTGTGGTAAGATTCGAGATATCGAATTTTCACATGGTATCAAAGCGCAGGTGAAGCAGGAAGAGCCCAACACAAAGCAGAAGAAGGGATTTCGAAAAGACTACATAGGCAGCAAATCGAAACCCCAGAGGGGTTGCGCAGTCCATAGCCAAGTGGGCAAAATTTCGTGAAAATTTCTTTCTCTGAGAGAGTTGACAGAGAAGAAGATTTTCCAGTTCAAGATTTGTCAGAGGTAGAGGGAGCAGTGCAGTAGCTTCAACGCAGAGGAGATCTACCGCTGGGACGCAGTTTTCTGTAACAGTTGCTGGGACAGAAAAGCGTTAGCGTTGGAAAGGAGAAATAGTACAGAAAATTATGGATAGTCAAGAAACCTCAAAATTATCTTCTAAGTTGTAAGATTAGTTTGTGTGTCTATCAGGTTCGACATTAGCTAGTATCTGGTATATTGATAGCGGGGCTTCAGCTCACATGACTGGAGTAAGAGAATATTTATCTAGCTAACAAAAGGAACAAATGGACTTCCAAATCACTATGGGAAGCAGAATTAAGTGTACTCTAGTAGGGAGAGGCGCCATAGATTTTCAGATGGAAGCAAGAACCAGCACTAGTGCCACTAATGTACTGCATGTTCCAGGGTTAGGTATGAACCTAATTTCAATGTCCCAGTTGTAGGACAAGGGGTATGATGCATACTTCGTGGGAAAGGTGTATGTCAAACATCCCAACTGGAAGAAGGTGAGACAGATTGGAGCTCGAAGCAACAGGTTATACAAGTTGCAGATCGAGTCTCCAATGGCACTGATAGGCATTGATCATAACAGTGGGAAGGCGCTGAACGAACTATGGCACAAGAGGATGGGACACTTACAGCATGGAGCACTTAGGATGCTCAGAGAGACTGTGACAGGAGTTCAAGTCCTCAGCACCGAGCATGATGACGTATGCAAAGGATGTGTACTAGGGAAGTACACAAAGGCAGCGTTTCTCAAAAGAGACAGTAGAGAAAATGATGTGTTGGGGTTGATACACTCAAATATTTGTGGCCCAATGTCCACCAAAGCTCTTAGCGGTGGCGAGTATTTCGTCACCTATATTGATGATCACTCCAAGAAAACCTGGATCTATTTCTTCAAGACCAAAGATGAGGTCTTTGATTAGTTCAGAGAGTTCAAGGCTCTCGTAGAGAACATGACAGGGAAAAAGATCAAGGTATTGCATTCAGATAATGGTGGAGAATATACAGATAAAGACTTCATAGACTTTTGAGCAAGGGAGGGCATCAAAAGAGAGTGGAAAGCTCCATATAATCCACAACAAAATGGGGTAGTGGAGCGAAAGAACAAAACAATAGTTGGGGCAGTAAAGGCTATGTTATATGACCAGGACTTGGGTAGATTTTTATGGGCAGAGGAATGCAACACAGCAGTGTACATTCATAATAAAACTCCTCATAGAGCATTGGGGAAGAGAACGCCAGAAGTGATCTTCACTGGGAAGAAGCCGAAAGTAACTCATCTGAGGATATTCGGGAGTACGGCTTATTGCCACATTCCAGACGAGAAGCGTAGTAAGCTGGATCACTAAAGATAAGGGGTACCTCGTTGGGTATAGCGAGACCTCGAAGGCATACAGGATCTACATTCCTAGCAACAAGAAGATTGTAGTAAGGCGAGATGCAAATTTCATGGAAGATAAAGCTTTCAGAAAATCTCTAGAAATGTCTACAGGAGATCAGTCAGTAGATGTTCCATTAGTCCAATAGCAGCAGGGACAGCAGGTAAGACAAGCAAGAGAACAGTCCCAAGGATCGAGTACAGTGACCAGCACCAGTATTTCCTCAAGAGTAGGATATCTAGGGAGTTCTCAGCGGATGGAACAGTAAGAACGGGAGGAGGATTTGATTGAACCTCCCACCACCAGTGGTAGAACCATTAGGGAAGTACATCAGACCTTGAGGGACACAGAGGAGTTTGTCAGAGCTCCTAGAGGCTAGAACCAACAAGAGGCAACGTAGACAGCCTGACAAATAACAAGCCTTGGTAACTCAGGTTGATGAACCCTCCAGGTTTCAGGAAGTCGTACAGCATCAGGTGTGGGTGGATGCCATGGTAGAAGAGTACAGTTCTAACATGACTAATGATGTCTGGGAAGTGGAGCCTAGACCAGAAGATAGATCAATTGTGGGTTGCAGATGGATCTACAAGATCAAGTACGTTGCATATGGCAGTGTGGAGAAGTATAAGGCTAGGTTCGTGGCGAAGGGGTATGCACAAAAGGAAGGGATAGACTATACGGAGACCTTTACCCCAGTGGCTAGATATACCTCTATCAGATCTGTTGTATGCCTGGCAACTCAAATGGGATGGGAGATTCACCGGATGGATGTCAAGACAGCATTCTTGAACAGGGTGATAGAAGAGGAGGTGCATATAGAACAGCTTGAAGGCTTCAAGACTCATGAGAAGAGAACTCATGTATGCAGATTAAAGAAAGCCTTGTACGGGCTCAAGCAGGCACCTAGAGCATGGAATGGTCGAATTGATGGTTACTTGCAGCAGTTGGGATTCATCAAGAGTGATGTTGATCCCAATCTCTACTATCTGATGGTGGAGAATGAGCCGCTCATTCTGGTATTATATGTAGATGACTTGTTTTTAATAGGGTGATCAGGGGTCATAAAGGATTGTAAGAACCTTGAAGCAAGATTTGACATGATGGATATGGGGCTGATGCATTATTTTCTAGGATTAGAAGTGTGGCAGAAGAATGTGGATATCTTCCTTGGGCATGGGAGATATGCTACAAAGATTCTGAAGAGATTCAGAATGAAGGATTGTCGACCCATGGTAACGCCCATGATCACCAATTGGAAGAAGATAGATGCATCAGAAGATAAGGAAGTCGACCCCACCTTGTATAGACAACTCATTAGGTCGCTCATTGTAAATTTGTGTAGATGTTCTATGCTTAATGCAACTTTACCCTTTATCCCAATATCAGTCAGCAATCACATAAACAATAAAGTAAAACGCTGATAGAACATACCAGTAGATCAATAGAAGACAAGCCAAAAATATATAAGTGTTGGTGCGTTACGACGGTCAACAGGATGCTTCAACCAGCAAAGTCTCAATATGGTCAGCCAACCAAAAGTGTCACACAACCCTCTAGGACAGCCAAAACAGTCAACCTAAAAGTCAACGTTGTCAGTGAACGGTCAACGCAAACAGCAACAACAGCTAGGTCAACGCAGCCAAGTCAAAGTCAACGTCCAGCCTCGGGAATAGTGCCAAAAAATGCAGATTTGGAAAATTGAAAGTTTGGGAGAGTTTCAGGTCTGTTTGACCTTGCATTGACCAAAGTCAACGCTGGTCAACGTTGTTGCAGAAACCCTAGGCCGAAAACAGAAATTGTTGCTTGTTGAAAATTTACCACTTGCGAAGAGAACAGCCTCCATGGTGATCGAACCAATCAGATGAGGAGCGAGAAATGTGTGAGGATGAGATGAGTGAAAATGTCCTCCAACATTGACCAATATATATCCATCAATGAGGGTGTGTGACACAATTGTTGGGGCACAAAACCTTCAGGCCAACCTGCACATATTTTGAATAAATTCAAAATAAATGTTCTGCTCATCGAATCAAGATGATCTTTAGATCAATCTTGCACCTCTCCGAAAGAGGAGTCCAATAAAAATATTGGCATCTTCATCTGAGCATCACAACATGGAGTTAACACTCCCTCTCAACTAGGGAGAACTCCATCCACCTGTGCAATTCAAACATCGTGCGTCATCTCGCCGTAACTTGCTTTGCTGGCTTCTTTATTTCAGAACAGAAGTGGGTCAGTCACAAAGACATCATTCCCGGCTGACAAATTCATCGCAGAGGTTCGAAACCTCTATAGGACTCAAAAGAGTTATATACTAACCCGAAGTTAGTTTTACTGACCCAAAGTCAGTTGGAGGTCCGAAACCTCACTAGACTTGATCCCAAATCAAGTGGTTTGACACGTGCCATCCTAGATAGAGAGTACGACAATCTCTAATGCGTCCATCAGTCTTTGCTACTGGTCTCTAGCTTTTCCCACCTCACTAGCCAAATGAGAGGTACTTCCCATGAGCTCGGGACTCAATGGGTAGGATGCACACGGGGCACAGATCATGAGAGGTGAACCAACTCAATCATCATAACAATGGGGCAGAAGCACACCAACAAGGTTCGGCAAGCCTAGCCCTGTGGTTGCTTATAGCTCCAAGAAGCTATCCCCAAAGCCCCCAGAGCTCCAAGAGCTCATCGTCCAACAGGACCCTCAGCATAGGGTCGTTCCACGATTCCAAGATTCTCACGGAAGGTTAGGAACATGACCTTCCCCAAGGGCATTGTGGGAATATTCGCGACCTGCTCATCAGTTCTTATATGATCGAGCCTTATGGCGCCTCGCTGTACCATATCCCGGATAAAGTGGTACCAGCCATCAACATGCTTGGATCGATCGTGGAACACAAGATTCTTTGACAAACGAATCCCCCTCTAGTTATCACAAAGGATAACAATGGCATCTAGCACATGCTCAAACAGCTCACTGAAGAGCTTTCGCAACCAAGTGACTTCACAACAGACCATACATGCTGCAATGTATTCGGCCTCAGTGGTGCTCAAGGCTACCGACTTCTACTTCCTTCTCGAAATAGACCTATCTGTGAAGCAGCATCCAGATGTGCTCTTGCGATCCACAACACTGCCAGCCCAATCGACATCAGTATATCCAAGGAGTGTCATGCTCCCAGCTGTGTATCTCAGCCCATGGTCTATCGTGCCCCGAAGATATCTCAACAAATTCTTGGCACCAACCCAGTGAAAGTGATGAGGTTCAACCATATGTTGACTCAAAGTGTTCACTGCAAAACATATGTCCAGACAGGTGTTCAATAAGAACATTAGGGCCCCTACGAGTTGACGATACTCAGTAGGATTTGCTAGCACGGGCCCAGCAACGCTGCCACTCAACTTCTTGAAGTTGAGCTCCATCGGTGTCGACACGGACTTATAGTCCACCATACCAAATCTTTCCAGAAGCTTCACAATGTATTTTCCTTGAGAAAGGAAAAACTCACCAGGTCTCTGTCAGACCTCTAGGCCTAGGAAGTAATGCATCAGTCCTAGGTCCTTCATCTTGAACTCAACAGCGAGCTCCCTCTTGCACTGATGAATGAGAGGGTCAGCACCTGTCAGGAAGAGGTCGTCCACATACAACACCAGAATGAGAGGCTTTTCTCTATCAACCTTGAAGTAAAGGATTGGATCAGCATTACTACGAGTGAAGCCCAGCTTCATCTAGTAGCTATCTATCCTCTCGTACCAAGCTCTGGGTGATTGCTTCAACCCATAGAGAGCTTTCTACAACCTGTAGACATGGGTGTCCTGATCCTGGACTTCGAACCCTAGAGGTTGCTCCATGTACACCTCTTCCTTTATCGCACCATGCAGAAATGCGGTCTTCACATCCATCTGATGAAGACTCCATCCTTGTGTAGCAGCAAGGGCTATGATAGATCATATGGTGGTATATCGGGCCACAGGTGCAAATATATCATCATAGTCTACGCCTTCTTTTTGAGAGAAGCCATGGGCAACGAATCTTGCCTTGAACTTTTCAGCACTTCCATCAGATCCATGCTTGATCTGTAGAGCCATTTCGAAGTGACAACTGCTTTGTCCTCCGGTCTTGGAACCACGTCCCAGACATCATTCTTCATTATGGACTCATACTCTTCATGCATAGCACCCTTCCATACTTGATGCTTTACGGCTTCCTCAAAAGATCCAAGCTCAGATTGTATGATTGTACTCATGGCTGCTAGATACCCTTGGTATCTATTCGGCTTCTTGCTTTCACGAAATGTCCCCCTTGGGGCCATATGATTCTCGGCATCCTTGAGAGTGTCCCTGAGCCATGATGGTCTTTTCCTCATCGAAGGAGGTGGATCAATCGGGTCCATCGGTCCTTCAACATCGGGCATCGTCTCATCCTTAGGTTTTTCTTGATTCCAAGCCTTACTTCATGATCTTCCTCAAATCTCGGAAGATTGACTACTTTCCTCAGGGAAGCATCTTTGTCAAAGGTAGCATCGTGGCATATCTCCACTTCCCTTTGACCAGGCACGTAAGACTCTATAGGCCTTCGAAGTTTCGTTGTAGCCCACAAACATTCCCTTCTTCCCAGAAGCATCCAGCTTGCTCCTGTTCTCCTTCGGCACATGAAAATAAACAAGACATCCAAAAACTCTAAAATGTGAGACGTCAAGTTTCTTACCAGAGAAAACCTTTTCAGGAGTTTTGGAGTCCAGAGCAGAATGCAGGCATCGGTTTTGTATGTACACAACAGTTTTTGTAGCTTCTCCCCACAGAAACTTCGATAGACCTTGGTCACATAGCATGGCACAGGCAGCTTCCACAATGGTCCTGTTCTTTCGTTCAGCAACACCATTATGCTCAGGAGAATAGACAGTTGTGGTCTCCCTCTTGATGCCAGCTTCTCTACACAAGTTCTTGAACTCGATTGTCTCATATTCAGTGCAATTATCAGTCTATCGGATAGTATCACATGTCATCGCTCCTAGTGGACTTCCTCCAACCTGGTAGAGTGTATCAATTCTAAACCCAATCGTGATAGCTTCCTTGAAACTCTTCTTCCAGATACGCACCTTCCCATCAATGAATGCCACATTGAAACCTTTGTCTTCCATGGCCGAAATAGACACAAGGTTCTTCTTCAGATCAGGTACATATAGTACATCTTGCAAGCGAAGGACTTGACCTTGAGACAAGTGCAGGGTCACAGTGTTTGTCCCTTTCACGGGATATGTGGCATTATCTCCAAGGATAATTTCCAAATTAGTATCCTTCTCAACCATATCAGAGAGTGCTTCCTTGAACCCAGTGATGTGCCTTGAGGAACCACTATCTATCAACCAGACATCCATAGTGTCAGGTGGAGATGCAGCAGCGAGGGCAGATACAAGAATAAATCCATTTCTTTTATCATCAACAACATTTGATTCCTCATACCTGGAATTTCTCGACTTTTTGAAAGGTTGACCATTTCCGTCGGAGGGAGCCTTCCTCTTCCCCTTGAACCTGTTGTTCCTTTGATTGCCATTCCTCCGGTTGTTGCTGTTGTCATCATCATCGAGAGAATCCTTCTTGAAAAGGCATTCTCTAGCATAGTGACCTGGCTTGTGACAAGTGTAACACTTGCCCTTCTTTCCTTGGGCCCCTGCTCTTCCTTTGTTCCTTGGACCACCAAAGTTCTTCTTCTTAGAATGAGCAGTGAAGGTAGCATTTCCTTCATTTTCATATTCCTTCATCCTTTTCTCTTCTTGTACGCATCTCGATAGTACTTCGTCAAAATCAGGTATCACATTGTTATTGAGAATGGTAGTGTTGAATACATGCCATTCAGATGAGAGACCTCCAAGTGCAGTGAGAACCATCTCTCGATCAATATTGTCTCCCCAATAGCCAGCAGATTATTCCTAATCTCTGTCAGCGTCAGAAAATATGATTGAACGGACTCATCCTTGCCTTTCTTCAAATTCTTCAATTGGTTCTTGAAGAATAGGACTTGATTCGCATTGTTGGCCTTGAGCATGTTGACCAACTTATCATACATCTGCTTGGATGTGCCCAGCTCGGAGATGTAGGCAACTGAATTGAGTCCCTTACCATCAGCTTTGCTTTGATTTCCCCCTTCTTGTACTTTGATTTGGCAGCAGCAGTTGCAGTGGATGGATGCTCTTGGATTTTACCCTGCACATAGTCCATGACATCTTGGTCTTCCAACATAAGATCCAATGTCATCTTCCAGGCATGGAAGTCATCCTTCCCAGTCAATTTGTCATCAGCCTTAAAGCCATTGTAGTTAGAGGAACCCATGCTCTTCTTCGGTGATTGCTACAAACTAGGGCTTTGTCTTCACCTCAGCTCTGATACCATGTAAATTTTTATAGATATTCTATGCTTAATGCAACTTTACCTTTTATCCCAATATCATTCAACAATCACATAAACAATAAAGCAAAATGCTAATAGAACATACCAGTAGATCAACAGAAGACAAGCCAGAAATATATAAGTGTGTTGGTGCGTTACGGCGGTCAACAGGATGCTTCAACCAGCAAAGTCTCAATATGGTCAGCCAACCAGTAGTGTCACACAACCCTCTAGGACAGCGAAAACAGTCAACCCAAAATTCAACCAAAAGTCAACGTTGTCAGTCAACGGTCAACACAAACAGCAGCAGCAGCTAGGTCAACGCAGCTAAGTCAAAGTCAACATCCAGCCTCGGGAATAGTGACAAAAATGTGGATTTGGAAAATAGAAATTCTAGAAGAGTTTCAAGTCCGTTTGACCTTGCGTTGACCAAAGTCAACGCTGGTCAACGCTGCTGCAGAAACCCTAGGCCAAAAACAAAAATTGCTGCTTGCTGAAATTTTCCCACGTGTGAAGAGAACAGCCTCCAAGGTGATCGAACCAATTAGATGAGGAGAGAGAAATGTGTGAGGATGAGATGAGTGAAAATGTCCTCCAATGTTGACCAATATATATCCATCAATGAGGGTGTGTGACACAACTGCTGGGGCACAAAACCTTCAGGCCGACCTGCACATATTTTGAATAAATTCAAAATAAATGTTCTGCTCATCAGATCAAGATGATCTTTCGATCGATCTTGCACCTCTCCGAAAGAGGAGTCTAGTAAAAATATTGGCATCTTCATCTGAGCATCACAACATGGAGTTTGGACCTATTTGTTCAAAATTAACACTCATGTATCTGCTCAACACTAGGCTAGACATTTGTTTCATTGTCAACACCCTTAGTCAGTTCATGGTGGAATTGAAAAGGGTACATTGGGCAACAGCTAGGCACATTCTTAGATATGTGCGCGGAATAGTTGGATATGGGTTGAAATACACCCGAGGAGATGATGTCAGATTGAGCGGATTCACAGATGCATATTAGGCAGGTAGTTCAATAGACCGGAAAAGTACCTTTGGGTATTGCTTCAGTGTTGGATCAAGGATGATCTCTTGGTGCAGCAGGAAGTAGAAGTCGGTAGCTCTAAACTCAGCAGAAGTTGAGTATATGGTAGCCTGCACATACGTGCAAAGCAATATGGCTTCGAAAATTGCTTGTGAGTTTGTTCAGGAGGAGGATGGGAGCGACCAATGTTTACTGTGACAAACAGAGTTGTATCAAACTCTCTAAGAATCCAGTATTTCATGATAGGTCGAAACACATTGATATTAGATGTCACTTTATCAAAGACTGTGTTCAGCGTGGGTCAGTACAGCTGCAGTATGTTCCCACAGGAAATCAGCTAGTAGACATACTCATGAAAGCTCTAGGAAGAGCTAAGTTCATCCAGTTCAGGGAATAGATGGATATGGTAGGGAACCCATTTCAGTAGCAGAAACTGATGGATTCTTAGTTGCAGCAGTAGCAGATGAGAGGGAGTTGCAGTGTGGATGCAGTAGTTGACAGCAATATGCAAGGCCAGCAGCAACACAGATGCAACGCAGAATCAAAGTTGCGCAGTAGTTGGTGGGCAGTAAGGCCAGACATCAGCAGCGTAGCAGGAGGTGTACAAGATCAGAAGTGATGCTTCAGTGGGTTGCAGCACTTAAGCACATTCCTCGCTAAGAGGGAGTGTTTATTTTTGTAGCATTGAATGTGCTCTAGCCTCGAGATTTTGCAGAGAGGCTAAGACACAAGCATTCTTCAATACCCAGAAAATCGTTTGGGAAAATTCCACCCGGAGATGGTTTAATTATGTTAAACTCAATAATGGTGAGCACGGTAAATACACAAGACACATGAGAAAGATAAACCTTTGATGCACTATTACTCACAATGATACATATTTATCGTACATGGAGTGACCCTTGGATTCCATATTCCAGGGTCTCTTGGACTTCCTATGTCTGTTCGTCCTCTACACCTACCCATAGAGGATTAGGTGTCCAACATTCCCCCCCTTAATCTGAAGGGGTATGTGTGAGTCCAAGAAGAGAGTTGTAATAAAAATCTGCAAAATATGCCTGGCAACACTTAGGCTGAATCAGCTCTCTGAAATGTTAGTATAAAGAGGTGGTTTAAGGATGACCACCAACACTGGAACGCTTAGTGCAGTTCTCGGAACTCCCCGGAACTCTTCCAAATCTGGCAAGAAGCTGAGGGCTTCTACTAGAGGAAGTGTCCCTCATATTTGAAGAGGGAGACCTTCAACCTAGAAGAAGGGAGGTCTACAACCTGTGATGGTTTAAGGATAACCACCAGTGCTGGAATGCTTAATGCATTTCCTGGAACTCTACCAAAGCTAGCAAGAAGCTGAAGTCTTCTGCTAGAGGAAGTGCTCTGAATTCTTTGAAGAGGAAGAATATCAACCTCGGATAGATGGTTTAAGGCTGTCCACCAACCAAAGGAATGCTCATGGGCATCCGTGTCTCTGGCTACAACTCTAAATCTGGAATGACAGGTTGTGGCTCAGGCTCGCTTGAACTGCTGTGTCTCTGGCTACAACTCTGAATCTGGAATGACAGGTTGTGGCTCAAGCTCGCTTGAACTGCTGTGTCTCTAGCTACAACTCTGAATCTAGAATGACAAGTTGTGGCTCAAGCTCGCTTGAACTGCTGTGTCTCTGGCTACAACTCTGAATCTAGAATGACAGGTTGTAGCTCAGGCTTGCTTGATGTGACTTTGAAGCTTGTAGATGACCACCATTTTCCCCCCTCTCAGGTACAAGGTGAGATGATGGCGAAAACTCAACTGCAAGTTTGCTCAATATTTTAGAACAAGTTCTCACATGTGACTTAAACATCTTCTTGGCTGTTGATATCCATTTCCAAGAAGCAATCCATCCAAGATGAATCTTTGTTCTTGCCGGAGGCTTGTTTCTGAAGCATCTGTGTGAAGAATGGGTGTGCCGACCACAATGCTTGCATGGGTGAAGATCGAAACAATGATCTTTCATATGGCCAACCCGATCACAGTGTTGGCATTTTACAATCTGTTGTTGTTGCTGTGGAAGCGGAGTAGGATCTGGAACAGCTGAATGTGAACTGTCATAAAGGAATCCGGCACTCTGAAATTTGATAGGCTTGGACTAGTCCGGAATATGAAAGGACAATACCTTGTCATATCCAAGACCTGTTTTGTGGTTGTTATAGACAAGCTCTTCCCAAGGTCTGATGATGGGCTTGGGAAGCGAAGTGTGAACATCTGCATCTGTATACAAATCTGCTTTTGAACTAGTCACTGAATGTGAATCAATCACAACATTATTGACTTGCTGATTATGGGAGTCTCTTTCATTGTTTTGAACTGAAACAGGTTCAGAATGATGACTCCTCTGTTTTAATTCTTCTTGCTGGAGCTGAGATTCTAGTTGCAGAAAATCAATCTTTTCGTGTGCATTTTGTAGACAGAATTTAATGTCGACAAGAGAGGTTTTGTTGATTTTGATAGTGTCACCAGCGGTATATTGTATCAAAGTTTCCAGGGACTGTAATACTTCATAAACTTTGGCCATTTTCCAAACAACTCAAGCTAAAGAAATGAAGGGTGTCAGCTTCAACTGATAATGCACCCGTTTACAATGTCGTTCAACTTACTTTCAAAAGAATACTAGTGACTTTCAGACACCTTTAAATCTTTCTTGAACTGCCAACTATGGAATTCTTAGAGGACAAACTCTACTACTCAAATTATGGAAGACCCAAAACAGAACTGACTTAGCATTGCAAACAAAAGGTTCCAAATTATCTCTCTTTTAATGTATATTTCTTGTAGAAATCGTATACAGAAACAATACCAAAAACTGAGATCTTCAAGGACTAACAAAATACTCCCCGAATCTGAATGTGGGAAAATTGTACCAAGATTCTGAAATTTGTTAGGTGCCTCTTATAGTATTTGAAGTTCACAAAGTAAATGGAATTGAGAGTACCTTTAGTTTAGTGCAAGATATCAATGCTGCAGAGATGAAAGATGGGTAGCCCAATCACCTGAGAGTTGCGTGGTGACTGTGGAGGAGAGTTGTGATGTATGGACCTCTAGGAATGAGAAACCATGGACAAAATGAAAATCATGTTCTTGACTTCCAGCTCTAGCTCTGACGTTCCTTCAGTATGTCGACATTCCAAGAGGCCAACCTGTATAGGAGACACTGCAAACGGAGCATATATGACTGCATAGGAGCGGAGCGGTGGCATGGGTGCGTTATATACCAAGCGAAGCACAAGTAATACGTTGCTTGAATGTTTCTTGACTTTCTTTACATTACTCTACAGCTCAACGTACCTCTCCAGAGCTATGGATTCCACCTGCGGCAGGTGTGGCAGCAGCTCTCTCCTCTCCCTTTTTAGGATTTATAATCCACAAACTCTATAAAAGCGGGACAACTCAAATTAACTCAATTCAAACACCACGTATGAATACAAAATCCAACCAGATTCAAGAGATTCTCTCAGGATTTAGTATAGGAAGGGATCGAGATTTCATGTTAGCTTCTTCCCTTTGCCTCGGCCGTGACCCATATCACCACCCACTAACAGATCTGAGAAAATAAAGAAGGAAATGAGGTGCACATGAAACCTGAAGTAAAAGCCGAGACAGATGGAAACGTTTCAAAGTCTTCCGCTCAGATAGTGCATGAGCAACATGGGAATGTTGCACCTTCTGCACGGTTGGGAATATCACGCAGAGTTTATCCTTTAATTTCTCTCAATCCCTATCAAGGTCCGAGTCACCAACAAGGGGCCTTTGCACACATTTCGTAATGCTAGGGGTGAAGGCAGTGTCTTCAACATGGAGCTTACTGATGAAGATGGCACTCAAATTCAGGAAATTATGTTTAAGGAAGCTGCAGAAAAGTTGTTGATATCGTCGAGCATGTAAATAAGATGACGAACAACTGAATTCGTTGCATATTGCGGCTACATAACACGATGGAGAGCATTACTGAATATAAAGAAGTGTCGCTTTAGCTTCTGACAGTTATGTGTTCTTGCCTACGTTGGTGTTACAGGCACACTGCCAACTGCAGAATTCCAAATCTGCAAAGCACATAATGCAAATTCTGGATGCAAAGGAAGTGAAAGCTGTTAAACAAAGAGTGATTAGAGTCGAAGAACATATGTAGTCGGGTAATGAGAGAGGTGTGGATGCGTGGCTGTGGTACCGGAGGTCATTCGTGTGATGGAGTATCGAATAATTAACACAGTTCCACTGCGCAAAGGTATGGTATGAGCGCACTGTGTGGAGCGGCAAAGAGAGGTGAGGCGGAGTGTTAAGCTGAGTGGGAGAGGACCATACAGGTCGAGGAGCGCAGAGGCGTTATGAACCCATTCAATCTCAAAGTGGGGTCACGCAGGTGGTTTATAGGAGGTGTGGTCCCATAACACAGAGAAGCTTTTGAAAATGGTAATATTAAATCAGAAAACGAAGACTGTAACAACATTCTATCACCAAAGATGGATGCACATTGGGCTAGAAGAAATACACTTCATACTAGAATTGTTCCATTCCGTGATCAACAAATGCATTCTTCTATTCATGTCCTTGGAGTTTCTCCAGAAGCACTAGTCTTTGCACCAGTTGTGCAAATAATAGAAATTTCAAAAAGGCACATATATTTATTCCTTCCTCTTTGAAAATCTCAGTATTTTATACTTAGAAGGCAGAGGCAATTTTCTGCGCAACTTTCACATAGAAGGGCGAGTAGCATTGGAGAGGAGCGTTATGCAATAATGAATGCTAAGGACTGACAAGCACTCATGGCAAGAATCAGACCGAGATGCAGGTAGAGCGTCAAGAAGGACAGAGTCACCAGCAAATACTGCACATATTCTATTTTGGACTGTAGACAATGCAGAGAATACAGCTAGAATTTAGCTGATTGGAGCAGGGCCAACAATCGCCCGCTCTGATACCATGTTAAACCCAATAATGGTGAGCACGATAAATACACAAGACACATGAGAAAGATAAACCTTTGATGCACTATTACTCACAATGATACATATTTATCATACATGGAGTGACCCTTGGATTCCATATTCCAGGGTCTCTTGGACTTCCTATGTCCATTCGTCCTGATGCACTATTACTCACAATGATACATATTTATCATACATGGAGTGACCCTTGGATTCCATATTCCAGGGTCTCTTGGACTTCCTATGTCCATTCGTCCTCTACACCTACTCATAGAGGATTAGGTGTCCAAAAAATTAAAATAATTAATTATTTTTAATGTATCTAAGTCTAAACTTAGGAAATGAGAATAATTAAAGGGTATTAATTAAATCGGGTGTGAATCTTCTAGATAAAGGCGTGGATCGGGTCCAAGATAATCTGAGCCATCGATTAAGATCTAATCCTGGTCGTTGATACCTCAACGAGAGATTATAAGAAGGAACTCGATGGGCATTTGGAGAATACACCAGTGCAGATACTCAGTTTCCCAAGTAGATCGATTTTCTCAGTGGCTGAAGTTCGACAAGAGAAATTGAATCAGAGGGTGAGTTGCAGGTGGGAAAGTGAGGGATCAACAGTAGTCCGAGAGTGCAAAAGAAGTCTGGAAGGGGCAGCGCAGAGGAGGGACACATATCACTAGTGTAAAGGCAGTGACACAAGCACTGCGCAATCACTGCGCAAAGGGTGACGTAGTGAGGGCTGCATAAGGATAGAAGGTCCTCTTCGGGGTCAGAAAAACGGGTGACGTAGTGAGGGCTGCATAAGGATAGAAGGTCCTCTTCGGGGTCAGAAAAACGATGTGGAGTGTGAGAAATTTGTCAGTAAATTTCTCTCAGTGTTTCTCCTTCTATTTTGCTATCCAGAATCTTGTACATGAATTATTATTGAAGAATAATAAAGAATCCTTCACCTGTTGCACCGGTTTTCCCACATTGGATTTTTCCATGGACGATTATCTAAAATAATTGTCAATGTGGATATATGTGTGCTAGTATTTTTCCTTGCATTTACTTTCCATCGTATTTTATTTGTGATGGTTGCAGTGTATATGTTTCGATATTTGTCATAGATAATTGCAAATAATTTGGTTAATCAAATTAACAAATAGAAGAAATAATGTCAGTTGATGCAGTAATATTCGAGATATCGAATTTTCACATTCCGCATCTATCGCATTATTCCCTTGAAACATCGATATCTTATCCAGGCCAAAATCAAGAAGGTCATGAGGATATCCCTGCACATTGGAAAAGTTGCAAGGAGCGAAAAGATCCATAATCGGTTGATTAACGGGATCAAGGAAGAGTAAGTGGATATCAGGGAAGGCTTCCTGTCCGAGAAAGATGAGTTGTCTACTAGAGGCAACCTGGTTTAGATGAACTCTGAGATCCCTTGTTGGATCAGGAGCAGGCTTAATTAAGGTACCAGGATACCTTTTGTTGAGATTTTGTGTATTTGGGGTAGCATCAGTTGTGCTCTAGCTCCCAAATTTTGTGGAGGGACTAGAGTACACTGGATCTACAAGACCCAGAAATGGATTTGGGAAATTTCATCTGGTTTAGGAGATATTAAATTAATTAATTATTTTAATGTATTTCCTAAGTTAAAACTTAGGGAACTTAAATAATTAAAGTGAATTTAATTAAACATGTGATGAAATTGTCTTAAGTCACACGAATCAAGCTTTCTTTTAATCTTAGCCATTGATTCAAAATCTGATCATGGTCGTTGATTTGTCAACGAGAAAAGTATAAAGGAAAAGCTTGGGGTCATTTGTAAAGACACACAGAGGCAGATCACTGAAGCTAAGCTGAGATTCTAGGGCAGGGTTTGCTAAGAATACTCAGAAGTGTTTCAACTGCAGAGAGGGGAATTTAGGCCAAGGGGATGATCTGATCCTGGGGTCTAGAATACACAAGAGGCAGAGATCAGCTCAAGGACAGCGCAGAAGAGGAGAGCAGCAAGGACGGCGTGATTTTCAGCAGGAAACCCTCAGAGGGTTACGCAGAGACCCTTAGGGGCAACGTAGTGACTGCGTCACCCAGTCTGAGGTAACACAGTCTCTTTCGGAGCAGCGCTGAGGGTTTGAGGGGCTTCAGAGGCTGACGCAAAGGCTTTCAGGGGCAGCGCTGGGGTTTCTAGGCCCTAATCTTGGCTGAGTTTTGTAAATCTCGTTTGAGGGTGTGGATCAGTCATTATTTTGGCCCTGGATCAGCCAGTGAGCTGTAGATCTAGTATATTCTTTGTCAGGATTTCCAGATCTGGAACCCAGATTTGTGTATTCAGAAATATTCTTAATAATAAAACCCTCCAACAACCAAAGACCGGTTTTCCCGAATTGGGTTTTTCCGAGGACTATTTGTCCAGAAATAACTTTGTCACTTTGTCAATGTGTGCATAAACTTGTTCTAGATCTGGATTGGTAAAGATCTATTATGTGTTTTGCTTCGATTTTAACTTGAATTTATTTAGTTAATAACTTGTCTAAGTAGAAGGAGCATAACCAGATTAACAGTAATAATTTATGCATAAAGTATAAGATTCAGAAATTTCTACACCTTCTAGTATAGGCCCTTTGTTAATGGATGAATAAGTGGAGTCGCTACCCAAACAAGAAACTAACCCAGATGTCTAGGTTCAAATAGAAACCAGAGGATGTTGCGATGATTAAGATGATAAGATTATGGATGAGAAGAAAAAGTCACAGAGCCAAAATGTTGCGTTGTCGGCTTAAATGAAAAAATGAGAGAATGATGAGAACATTGTGAACGCCAAGGACCAAAATATTAGTCCCCGACAACGGCGCCAAAACGTTGTCGCTCAAATTGCACAGGCAAGATGCAACAACAATCAGGGCGGGGGTTGTCAATCTGATCCTCGCCCTCTCCATTCTAGTTGTCTACCTACAACAGGCTATGGGGGATAAGTCCCTATGAAATGTGAAGATGAAAAACCCGTCGGCAACTGACAAGTTGGGGAGACACCACTGAATGGCCTAGCAACTTGGTTAATTTATCAAGTTCAATAATTAAATTAGAATATATTGAAAGGTCGGTGCCTTAATGGAGTAAAAATACTTGTTTTAAGAGAATTATCTAGCAAGCCACCGAATGAACAGTTTCTGCCTTAGAATGCTTCACTATCCTATATGCAATGCAACACCTAAAACTAATGCCTAACTAGGTGAATCATTTCCCTTAAATGTTTTGAAACTAGTCTCTAGTGTAAGTTGTGAGAGAGAAACCCAGGGAAGATAGCAAAGGCCATATTAACGATACCTCCCCTAGAGTTTTAACCACCCGATGCCTCTGACGCTGGCTTTGATGACTACAAGGTCTCCATGTTAGCCACAGAAGAGTGTCTAGGTTTCGCAAGCTGGGTGAGAAAGGTGGTCCTATATTTCTATCAACCAAGTTTATGCTTGGAAGTAAGTTAATTAATGCAAAACTAAACCTAGGATGTAGATGCAAGACGAGAGATTACTCTTAAGATGAAGTTGTTAAATGTCTTAAGTACATAGAGACAAAATTACAATGATATTCAATTTAGAAAAATGAAGTACTTAACAATGTAAAATGACAATCTTCACCACAAGAAAATGCTTAACAAATAAAATAGATGGCGCCAAAAAAATGATGTCAAGATCACAATAGGCAATTGCTCATGAAATAACAATAAACAAACAAATTCAATGCTTCTTCCAACAATGCCAATTATATGATGATCTTTAAACACATTTAGCAAATTATCAAGATTACTTAGATTATAACAATAGAATGTCAATGTGCAAATTAGATACAAAAGAGAGAAACTAAATTCATTATGAACACAATTAGCAATGATTACCAATTAAGTGCTTTTTAAGAGCAACTTGATTTGCAATGATTACCAATTAAGTGCTTTTTAAGAGCGACTTGACTTGCAAGATTATAAACTTTAGATGTGAAGCTCAGTTGCAACAAGTTAGTAAATCCACAAGAAACAATAAAACCAATTATTCAATAGTCCACTTCTTTAGCAATGTGATAGCAATGAAAAGTAAGATTTTTCTTTAGAAACCAATGTCACAAATTTGCTAGCTTTCAATGAGAGAAAGAGAGCATTAATCCACAATACTATTCCTTAGAGCAACAAATAAATCCTATCAATTCAATTAGCCTTTTAGAGCACTTATGTTTGTCAATGAAAATGCAAACAGTGATATGCTTGAGTGTAAGAATGTAATGAGATGCAAAAATGCGATGGATGCAAATGCAAACACAAACAATGATATGCCAATGTATGCAAGAGATGTAAAAATACAATGAAATGCAAGAGATGGCAGCCAAGAAGATGATGATTGGAGCAGTAAATAAAACACCTAATTTCACTATAAAACACTTATTTAATATGCACAAGGATACTAGGAACAAATTCCAAATGAAAAGAGATGACTTCCAACAACTTTTCACACCACTATTATGTTTATATCAGACCTTATGCAGTATATATCAGACCTGAAATTAAATACAACAGCCTTCAAGAAATGAGAAGATGTGCTAAGAAATGCAAGTCTAAACAATGCCAATGATAAAATATCGTTGCAATTCAATAATTATGTCAACGTTATGTTGTTTTACCACTGCTGTAGGTGATTTTATATGGCTGTAGCAAACATACCAGATTTGGAAATTATCCAACAGTTCACAAAAACCTCACTTATATGCAATTGATTTAACCATAAGATAAGTGTTTAATGCCTTAAGTGAATTGTTAATGGATTTAGGCTTTTTATATGTGTTTTGGCCCTGAATATACTGCTGTCATGAAATGCTTCGGAATTATAAATGAAGACAGTGATGAGAAAAGAGGGTTAGAGGGAAAACCACTAGGCCTAATGGCCTTGTAGATGACTAGCTTGGCTTCCAATGAACTTGGCTACCTGCAACCACCATGCTAGCTCCCAAAATCGCTGCAAAACCAAATGTTAAAGATGAAAAACTAATGCAAACCAAACCAATCACTGAAGAATGGTCAAATGAGGGCTAGAAGAAGAGGCTAAGGCTAGGCGAAGGCCAACGATAGGGCTAAGAGGCCAAGGAAGGGCAGCGATGAGGGGGAGGAGACCTAATAGGCCTAAGGCACACAAGGAAAAGCCTCCTAGAGGTTGCAGCAAGGCCTTAAAGGCTTACATCTAGGAGACAGAGGGCAAAAGAGGAGGGCTGAGGGTTTTTGAGGCCTCTCTAATGCCATGGCAAGGCCTTATAGGCCTGTGGCTAGAGGGAACATCCCTCTAAGGGCTGCGGCAAGGGCAAGGGAAGCCCTTTAGGGTTGCGGCCAAGGAGAAAACGGGGCAGCGGCTAGGGTTAAGGCTCCCAAGGGCCTGCAGCTCAAGGAAAAAAGCCTCTAAGGCTCACGGCTAGCCCTAAAAGGGCTAGTGGCTCACCTACAGGATGAGAAAAGGCCACGACAAGCTTGAAAGAGATGGCGGCCAGGCCTTAGAGGCCTCAAAAAAATTTCGGAACCCTGCAATCAGAAGAAATTCTCCACAAAATGCCAAAAGTCACTTCCTTAGGGCCAGCATCTTCTTTTTGTGGCTAGACGTTGGGCTTGAATGAAGATTGGAGGATAGATCTTGCCTTCTTAGTGTTGAAAATGTAACTAGGTTCAATCTTCATTAATGTATTTAAGTCATTATGTAATGTACTTGTCAAAAGAATCTAAAAAAAAAAAAAAAAATTATTATTGTTACAATGACTTATTAAAGCATGGGTTTCATGTTTGGGTCATTATGTTTTAGGTCAAAGTCCCAATTGAGGACTTCTAAGATTTATTCTGAGTCAATAGAGTCAATTTACATTTAAATAGACCCTTCTTGGGCTTTTGAATCATGTAAAAAGGTTTATTATAGAGTCAAAAATGAATTATGTCACCTCCACACCCACGTCGGCTTCAAGATGATCAAGTCAGCCTCAAGGATGGCAATTCGACCTCACCTAAAGGCTATATATAGAGCAGATCGAATTCATTTGGAAAAGCATCTCACACACAAGTTCGATATACACTAAGGAGCTGGAAAAAGTGCGAAGTAAAGAAAGAAGGGAAAAGAAGTGCAAGTTTGGTCAAGGTGAAGGAGAAGAGGAAAATTGAAATTTTGGTGTCTCTCTCTCTCTCTCTCTTGTAGAAATTTTATAACCAACCCCGGTTTTCAATTTCTCCTTATTTCTCCCATAAAGTTAAATGCCCATTCCCACAGCCATACATTAACAAGCTGGAAAAATAATTATTTTCTGGAAACACAAATTCTGGAAATTTCACAATGTTGAAATGCAGAAATAAAAACTCAGAAAAATAAATTAGCCACACACACATTTTTGACACGCTGATTTTTGGTCAACTTGACCCTAGAAAAACCCCCTACAACTCTTGGGGAAAACCAGTTCAAAAGTTTCTTATTTCTGATAAATGCTTTTACAGAGAAGTGAAATGTACAGGAAAAATTCCAGCGAACAAAGTACATACTTATCTTGTTTTCCGTGCTTGCCTCTGCCTTGGAAAATGTGCCAAAACAGCAAAAAACTCAAAACAGAAATTTATTACAGCAAATGACAGTCTTGGAAATCGTGCCCAGTACTTAGCTGTACGTCCGTACAGACTGTACGGGAAAAAATAAAGCAAGCTGCCTCCTCGAAATCCGTGCTAGCTGCCTCGAAAACCATGCACAGCCACCTTGGAATCCGTGCCTTTAGTTGTTGTACCTTTGCCTTGATTTTTGTGTTGTCCCTCTCCTCGAAAAACATGCCTCAAGCTGTTGTACAGACTGCTGCCTCGAAATCTGTGCTGTTGTACGGCCTTGCTGCCTCAAAATTTGTGCAGCCTCTTGCTCTTGTACAGACTGTTGAATCTGCCTCTCCTTCACCTTCTCAAGCTCAAACCAGAAAAATGTCTCCAGCTCTCTTCCTCCTCCTCTCTCTCAATCTGCTCATGAAGAAAAATGTCTCCAGCTCTCTTCCTTTTCCTCCTTTAACCTAACCCTAAGTGACTTTTGGGGAATCCCTAAATCTAATGGCTGAGATAGCTTTAGATCTAGGGCTGAGATTAAATGCTCATTTAAATCTCACTTTCTATTTTTTAATTCACCCCACTTTAATAAAGACCCACTTATTCATTTATTTCCAAAGTCACTTTTCCTTTCTAATTTCACATTGACTTTATTAAAGTCACTTTAAAATTAGACTTTAGTAACTTTATCACTTAAAGTCACTTTTAAATTAGATTTGACTTTATAACTTTATAAAGTCACTTTAGGAGAAAAATTAAATTCTTTTGGACACTTTTCCCTAGGCCAATGATCAAAGCCTTAGGGAACCACCTGTCATCAGGTAACCAAATTTCAACACTCCCTCTTACCGAGGAAGGTGTTCCTAACCACACCCATCTTGTCTCTAAAGTAGACATGCTTGCCCCGTGATAAGGCTTTGGTAAGAATATCTGCAACCTGCTCATCAGTGGGAATGTATTCAAGCTTCACAACTCCCTTCTGAACATAGTCTCTGATGAAGTGATATCTAATGCTGATATACTTTGACCTGCCATGAAATACTGGATTCTCCGTGAGTTTAATGCAACTCTGATTATCACAGTATATCACTGAAGGTCTCAACGGCTGACCAAATAAGCCAAACAACATCTTGCGAAGCCAAATGGACTCACAACTAGCTAGACTGGCTGCCATGTACTCTACTTCCGCTGAACTCAATGCTACTGACTGCTGCTTTCAGCTGAACCACGACACCACTGCTGAACCCAACCCAAAACAGCACCCTGAAGTGCTCTTCCTATCAAAAGCACAACCTGCCCAATCAGAATCAGTGTAACCTGCCAATCTCACTCCATCCCCCTGCCTATAATCCAAACCATAATCCACTGTCCCCTGCAAGTACCGCAAAATGTGTTTTGCAGCAACCCAGTGCACCCTCCTAGGCTCACACATGCACTAGCTCATCGTGTTGACTGCAAAACATATATCTGGTCTAGTGTTGACCAAATACATTAAGGAACCAATCAGCTGTCTATACAATGTGGGATCCACCAACTTGGAATCTGAAGCGTGAAGCTTCTTCCAGTTGGTGATCATCGGTGTCGACATGGGTCTACAATCCTCCATGTGGAATCTGCCAAGGATGTCCACAATATACTTCCCCTGCCCCAGGAAGAAATGCCCCTCCTGCCACACCTCCAAACCCAAAAAGTAATGCATCAAGCCAATGTCCTTCATCTCAAACTCCGATGCAAGATCTCTCTTGCAGTGCTCTATGAGTCTCTCTGCACTCGTAATGACCAAGTCATCCACATACAGTACCAAAATGAGAGGTTCCTCACCTATCACAATAAAGTAAAGGTTCGGATCCGCATCAGTCTTTGTGAAACCCATCTCCTACAAGTATGTATCTATCCTGGAGTACCAAGCTCTGGGAGCTTGCTTCAGGCCATAAAGGGCTTTCTTCAGTCTGCACACATGGAACTCCTTCCCATGCACCTCAAAGCCCTATGGCTGCTCAATGTACACCTCCTCCTGTCTGAAGCCATTGAGAAATGTGGTCTTCACATCCATCTAGTGGATCTTCCAACCCATCTCTGCTGCTATCGATATGATGGAGCGAATCAAAGTATATCGAGCCACAAGAGCGAAGGTCTCCTCATAATCAACTCCCTCTACCTGGGAAAACCCTCTAGCCACAAACCTTGCTTTGAATTTCTCAATGTTGCCATCTACAGCATGCTTTACCTTGTAAAGCCATCTGGAAGTAACCACGGATTTTCCCTCAGGCCTCGGCACCACCTCCCAAACATCATTCTTCATGATAGAAGAATACTCCTCTTGCATGGCCTCTCTCTAGACCTGCTGGCTAGCTACCTCCTCATAGCTAGAAGGCTTAGTGTCAACGATGTTGGAAACCATTGCCATATAGCTACAGAACCTATCAGGTGGTCTACTCTCTCTGACCGGCCTCTTAGGCCCAGCAACAAATGTGGCCTCTCTCAAGGTATCCTGAAGCCACTTGGGCTTCCTCTTCCCTGAGCACACTTCTCCCACCGAAGAATGAAACTCCTCCTCCTCATCATCAAGAGCCTGAACTCCTGACTATCTGTCTGTTGTCCTCCTACCTGAACCTGAACCTGTAGAGGCTGAAGTACCGCAGAACTCATTCATCGCTGATTCCCTAGTGAATCGCTTCTCGCGGATTCGCTTCGCATGCCGCCCGGCACCACCCTCTAACTCGTGAGCCATTGCTCACCGACGGAACCGACACCGTACCCAGATACCGATCCTCCCGATCCGCCCTACCATCCCCGCGAGATCGACTCAGCTGCTCCTGAGGGTCTGGCTAATCCAGATACTCTAACTCCCGTGACCTCTTGAAAGCCCTATCCTCCTTGAATTTCACATCCTGTCTGACAACAACTCTCCTCTGTGCGGGAATATAAATCCGAAAGGCCTTTGAGGTCTCACTGTAGACCACAAAGACACCCTTCTCTGTGGTGGGCTCTAGCTTGGTCCTCTTCTCCTTGGTTACATAGGAGTATGCAATACACCCAAAGATACAAAGATGACCAACATAAGGCTTCTTCCCAGAAAAAGCCTCCTTCGGAGTCACATGCCCCAAGGCACGATGCAGACTCCTGTTCTGCAAGTATACAACAGTGTTGCAGGCCTCTGCCCAAAAAAACAATGGTAACCCCTGATCATGTAGCATGGCTTTGGTAGCCCCTCCGATGGATCTGTTCTTCCTCTCCGCAACCCCGTTCTGCTGGGGGTTGTAAGGAACTGTGAACTCCCTCCTAATGTCTACCTCCGCACAATAATCAACAAACTCACCAAGGGTGTACTCTCCTCCATTGTCCGACCTCAGGGACTTGATCTTCCGACTTGTCTGAGTCTCCACAAGAGCTCTGAACTCCTGAAACCGCTTGAAGACCTCACTCTTGGTCTTCAAGAAATAAATCCAGGTCCTCCGAGAGTGATCATCAATGAATAAAACATAATAATACTCATATACACTCAAGGAAACATGAGACATCCGACCGCTCACATCGGAATGAATCAAATCAAGTATCCCATTCGATCTGTTGTCACTGTTGGGAAAAGGGGATTTGGCAAACTTGCCCATAGCACATCCTCTGCATGTATCAAAGTGATCAAGATCAACTGCACACCCCAGAGGATCTCCCGGTTCCAACTTGCGCTCCATGATACATGTTTTCCCATCCGCAGCGCCAAATTCACACACTCTCCGAACCTAGTCATACGGTGACTACTACTCAATGCCAAAAGGCCGAATGCAAACTTGTACACCTTTGCATGGCGTACACCTATCACTCTAGTCAGCTCGAGCGCCCCTAGGATATATGAGCACCTATCCTCTCCAGAAAAATATCTCATATCCTCTGTCCTCCAATGCTGAGATGGATATGAGGTTCTTCCTCATTCTTGGCACATATAGAACATATGACACCTTCAAGGGAGGTTTGGGTTCCCTATCAAATTTCAATGTCCCCACACTGACTACTCTAACAACGTTATCATCTCCGAGTACTACCTCTATATTAGTGCCACTCTCTAAAAGCTCTAAGAAGTACTCATGGACTCCTGTCATATGATGTGAAGCCCCACTATCAACATACCAGATACTTGAAGATGCTCCTATAGTGGAGGGAAATGCATACTCCCTCTCAACTTCCATGGCAAGTGATCCTGCACTAGTGGACTCACAAGTAATGAACCCAAACTCCAGGTCAAAGCTATCCGTAAAGTCATCTATCTCTGCTGATGCTGCCATGCTCTGGTTCTTCCCCTTCTTCTTCTTCTTTGGACACACAACTGCATAGTGTCCCATATTCTGACAACTCCAACACTTCACCTTGGAATAGTCCTTCTACGTGTTCCCCTGTTTACCTTTACCTTTACCTTTTCCCCCACCAACATTTGTGGAAGCTTGCTTCTTTCCCTGGCCTTTCTTGCCTCCTGCTAACAATGCTACATCCTCATCCCGCTCAACTAGTTTGGCTGCCCCAAGCTGGCTCTTTCTAATTTCTGTCTGTATGCAATCATCCCAGAACCTCTCCCAAGAGGGAAAGGTCTCACGTGCACAAACCCCATCAGCAAAGTTCAGCCATGAACTGGGAAGGCCATTCACTGCAATCCGCACCAACTCAGTGGGTGGAATGACCTCTCCAACTGCTACCAATGCATCTCTCACATTAGTAATCTTTGTGAGATATCCAGCTGCACTATCAGTCTTACCGATCTTAATGGTCTTCAACTTCTCCCTTAGGACCATTTTCCTGTTTTCATTGGTACTCTGGTAGAGATTGGTCAATGTTGTCCACATCTCATGAGCATATCTCTTTCCTCTCACATGAGGAATGCAATGGTCTTTGATTCCATCTAGAATCAGTCTTACCCTTGTTATTCTTTTTATTAAAGGCTGCCAACTGAACAGCGTCAGTAGGCATATTAACAGGGTTCTGTGTGGTATGCACCATGATATCCCAGACTTCTGCGTCTTCAAAGATGCTCTGCATTCTCCCTTTTCAAACACTGTAGTTACTATGCCAATCCAACCTATCCTCCACCCTCAAGCCCAAAGACATGCTTGTTGTCCTAATAAACTGAAAATAACGTTGTTGTAGTAAAGATACTGATTTCTGTGTGAAAAATCAGCTTGCTGTAATTTTTCTTCTTGTTGTCCCAAACTGCCCTTTTCAGCAAAATAGCTCTGATACCATGTAGAAATTTTATAACAAACCCCGGTTTTCTGTTTCTCCTTATTTCTCCGATAAAGTTAAATGCCCATTCCCATAGCCATACATTAACAAGCTGAAAAAATAATTATTTTATGAAAACACAAATTCTGGAAATTTCACAATGCTGAATTGCAGAAATAAAAATTCAGAAAAATAAATCAGCCACACACACATTTTTGACACACTGATTTTTGGTCAACTTGACCCTGGAAAAACCCCCTACAACTCTTGGGGAAAACCAGATCGAAAGCTTCTTCTTATTTCTTATAAATGCTTTTACAGAGAAGTGAAATGTACAGAAAAAATTCCAGCGAACAAAGTACAGACTTATCTTGTTTTCCGTGCTTGCATCCGCCTTGGAAAATGTGCCAAAACAGCAAAAAACTCAAAACAAAAATTTATTACAGCAAATGACAGTCTTGGAAATCGTGATGCCGTGTATGGTGGAGTGGCACTTGATGACAATGAGAAGACTCCATGCCCAAGGATGAACCAGAAGACATTTGTACCATCAGATATCATCAGATATCATCATGTTCAACAGAGTTTTTAAACTCTACGTCTTCTTCTCATCATTTTCTTCTTCAGTCTTCAGATTCCGCAGCCCTGCGGGGATATTGTATAAATGTCACTAGCATGATGAATAAAGCCATGTAACAGGCCTAGGATGTTGGGACTCGATCAGCAAGCAAGTACACCTTGGAGTGTTTTTTTTACTTGGTTAATTATTCCTTCTTTTTAGCGGCGAATAATTTTCTAGGTTTTTTCACTCATTGCATTACCCCAAAGCCGGGGTGATGGCTTGAAGGTTGAGCCCCTAACACATCTTAGTGTCTAGAGTCAATGTATATTACCATGCTAGGTCATCTCTGAAATTTCGCGGAATTTGACTAGGTCTAAATAGGATTTTTTAATAATTAAAAATTTCCCGCAAAACGGGATTTTTTAATTAATTTCTATGTAATGATGTAAATAAGTGGTCTTAGGAAATGTCTGGGCGTGTGACCACTCAAAAATCATCCTCAGAGGCCCAGCATTATCCTAGGACCCACTTTGGGGGTCAAAAAGCGACTTATAGTCCCTCAAAAGCCGTTTTTCCTAATGTCAATGGCAAAAAATGAGAAAAAATGAGAAAAATGAAAAATTGGAAAAATTGAGAAAATTTTCCAAAGTCAAAATAAGTCAAATTTTGACATGGCAATTATGTGGAGAGGTAAAGGGTGATGTGGCACCTATGTGGGTCCCACCACATAAGGTGTAGCAAGCTGAAGTCAACATTCCAAATCAGCAAGTCAAAGGTTCCACGTTAAGTTCATGAGGCACAACGAAATATTTGAGGTTCCAAAGTTACTTTAATTTAAACATGGTTGAATTAAAGTGTATTAGCATACAAAATAAAAGAATCAATAAAAAAATGGTTGAGTGGGGGACAATGTGAATGACATGGCAGCCACATTGAAAAATAGTGGACCAAGTTCAACGCAGCAACAAAAAATTTCTGAATTATCCACTCAGCAGTCCAAAGGTATATACGCAGATTTGCAAAGATTTTTATTAAAGTTTGAGTGGGGGACATTTGTGTCAGATTTTGTTCCCCCTTAAAACTCATACTTGGCTCTCATGAACATAAAAATTATACGCTGCCCATTTAGAAAGTCAACACCAGATTTTTTTTATTTATTTACCAAACTCGTATTGTTATTAAAGTTTGAGTGGGGACAGAACTACCACATGGGACAGTTCTTGTCTCCCACTAACAGCCAGTCACAAGAAGATATGCGAATCAAGTTTGACAGCCTATACACAGCCACTGTTAGCAGTTTACACGCAGAGATGAAGGGCAGATCGGTTGGCACTTTTAATAGGTGTCATTTTCTGGGTTGATTGGTTGAGAAACGAGTGGGATATTGCTGCCTCTTTCACCCACTCGTACCACACATGGCAGGCATCTCTCTCACCCATTGTCAGCAGAGGATATACACAGGTCTCAAGGATATTTTCACTTAGCCAGCAAGGCTCTAGTGACTGCCACCTACAGGATTGTACGACAATCAAGCAGCCACAGTTTAAGATTTGTTAGAGCATTGGGATCATCTCTCTCTGGCCACTTGTCATTTGATTTTTCATTGGGATTTGCTCCCATAGTTCTATTTAAATGAGCCTTGGGCTCTCATTGTAAAGTGTGGATTTTTGAAGCTTGTGCTTATTGTTATTATGCCGAAATTGTTATTGAGCTGAATAAAGAAAAGTCTTTGGGGTTACTAGCTTCTCTTGTGGTGCATTCTTTGGTTGATGAGGTATACTTGTTTCATTTGATATTGTTATTTATCGCAATCTAGTTGTTTTTCCTTGCATTTGCCTGAAGGCACTATTGTCTAGGGAGGGGAGATTTGTAGCTATCTCAGATCTCCTTTGGACTTGGTATGTTTTGCGCTCTTGTTGTAGCTTGTTATTTTCGATGAAATGACAAGCTCAACGTGGCCTCTATATGCCAAGTTTCTTTTGCACTAACAATTGGTTTGCAGAAATTGGTGTGTTCAAAGGACAGGTTGCCAAGTCCATTGGAGTGTGAAGACTTTTTTTTCGATTCGAATAAGTCAGCTCCAAGGATATCAGAGGTCTCATAAGTTGTTCAAGCCAACAATCTCATAAGACATCAAGAGATTTATCTAAAAGGGGGTTTCATGAGCCTTTTGCTTCTATTCCATCTCTAAAAAAAAATCTCATATATTTCTTCTCTCATTTGTGCACATATCTATTTTATCTAGCATTTGAGGCTAAGTTGTTGGGTTTAAATCCTAATTCTCACTCACTAAATCAACTCTTTCAAGCTGATCTTAGTGAGGGAATTTGTAACATACAGTGTATTTTATACTTGCATTGAGTTTCTAACTTTTTCCTTCGCATGCATGTGATTTCCTTTCACATATTTCAGCACTATTTCTTTGGCATGCTAACTCTTTTGCTTGTTTGCCTATAGGTGTTCTTGGAAGCAATCTAAGTTTTTTGAAGAAAGGGAGCTAAAGCATAGGCTAAGGAACACTCTTCCGTTTGGAACCTCAAGTCCAAGTTCCGCCTTATCACTTCACCTCTACTTCTAAAGCCTCATTCTTTTGAGGAATTGTAGCCGCCATTCACCTCAAGGCTTTAAGCCTTTACTTTGTAAACATCTCACAAGTAATTTTTTTTTTAAATCTTACACTTGTAACTTTGGGAAAGAGCAAATTTAAAACGCATATTGTAAGCTCTTCCCAATCCCCTCATTTCTATAAGAGGGCCTCATTTTCATTAATAAAGAGCTAATTGTTCTTGAGGGAGCTTGGGAAGTTTTTCCCATGGTATCTCACCTACTCATTTAGAGGGAGGAAATCTTCTTGAGTGGGTAACTTTCTTTTGCTTAGTTTTTCTTTTAATTTTCTCAAACTAAATCACTTGCATTCATCATTTCGTTTGCTAATCTAGTCTAGTTGCATGTGAATAACTCATATGTTCATTTCGTTAATTGCTCAGATCACATAGTCATTTAAATTTCCTAAATTGCAATCTCATTTTCCATCACTTACTTATGTTTTGTGATCTACGCCTCATTTGGATAAGTTTCACAACATACTACAAGTAAAGAAGCATAGCATTTCAATTTATGGCAACTTGAGTTATTGTTCTAACTATGAAGCATATTTAATTGAATCATCTCCATCTTTTACACAACACTTGCAAACTCATTTCCATATCATTTAGGCATTTCACTTTGCATGCTAGACTTGCGTCTCTAAAAATTAACCTCCAACTTAAGTTGGTTGTATAGACATTAGGGACCCTCCACCCCTATGGACTCCTCATTGTGAGATCCGAATTTCGGGCGAGGGTGAGGTCTGGGGACAGGAGTTCAATTGTAACATTGCTTTAGAACTAATTAATAAAATAAACCAAGAACACTATCTCATCACATTTACATTGCAAAGTTCCCAAATTTTATTTTGCTATCTTGACGGTCTAAAGATTCACGTGCAAATATTATCTCAAGAAGCACTTTGATGCAATCATTTTTTTAAATTCCTTAAATTTTGCAACAAGTTTAATTCTATGGTACTTGGAAATTTGCTTCTACATACAATTTCAGTGCATGTTGTCATTTTAATCGGCAAGCGATAACATTTTTTTGCGCCATTGTCGGGGACAAGTCTTCTTGTGCCTGGGAAAACGACTAATTTTTAGTTTTGGCATATTTGAATTTTAGATTTAGATTCTTGCTCAAGTGGCGACTCCACTCAATCCTAATTTTGCAAGAGTCTCTACTAGGAGAAATTCAAGTAGTCTAGTTAGCCCCTCTCTTGAGCCTGAAAGGGTTTTTAGAGAGAGGTTAAATAGACTTTCTCATAATAGAGCTCTTGCTATTCTTGGGCAAGAGGCTGTTTCTGACATTCATTTGTTGTTTCAAGGACAAGTTGAGCCTAACATCATGAATGATCTTTTTGCTCCTTGTAACTTTACTAACATTAATGGCTATCCTCACAATATCCCTGACAAGGCTATTGAAAAGTTGCCTTCTTTTCAAGGTAACAATGCCATTAGCGTTGCATCACATGTGAAGAACTTTAATGTTTGCATCTTTAAGTGGTGTAATGTTGCTAACTATGAGGATGTAAAGATGAGGCTTTTCGTTCTCTCTTTGGAAGAGGATGCTCTTGATTGGTTCACTGAGCAGCCTGCTAACTCGTATGATTCTTTACAGACAATTGTTAATGCTTTCATGGGAAAGTATGGAGAGAGAAGAGAGAATAGTCATTTGATCAATGCCATTATCACCATGAAGAAGAATGAGAATGAAACCATGGAGGAGTTTAACAAGAGATTTAATGAATTGGTTAAAAGCATGCCTACTACTGTTAAACCTCCTGATGAATTTCTCTTATGTTCCTATCTAGATTCTTTTGGTGTTGACATTGCTTATGAGTTAAGAAGAAAGGAGCCTACAACTTTGGGTGTAGCTCAAACTGAAGCCTTGAAAATGGAGAGGGCCAGAAAGCAATCTGGGAAATCTGAGATTCCTGGTTTCACTAGAGGGCCATCGAAATCGAATGATTCCAAAGGCAAGGCCAAGGAAGACACTACACATGATTCTATTAAGGAATTAACTCAACTCATC